>JADMNL010000028.1:170440000-170897500 GCA_016271365.2 Neoceratodus forsteri
TATGGTACTGATACATTGGCAGAAAGAACCTAAAACTGACTACTGGGTGAGGTGGGAGTGGGAGTAAAGGGGTGCAAGCAACTGAGGAGAATGATGGGCATCATCATTATTTACAGTGTCAAGTCCACTGCTGAGTGCAACAAAGCGTGTGGCTAGGGACACAGGATGCTGGGATTTACAGGAAGGTGAATAAATAGGGGCAGGAAGGGGGCGTGGCTAGCAGCCAAGCTAAGAGCAGGAATCCTCCATTGCTCTGCATCACCACTTTCATATTTAGCCGATTTTAACACTAGAAGTGGACCAAAGCTGCTTACAAGGGACATAACGGGATCTAATAGCTACTGCGGATCACAACTATATAAAAAATTTTTGCTGCTGGTGACATGGGTCACACCAAAGCTACGACCGGAGGAGACGAAGCCAAGCAAAAAGATACTCGAGCAGGCCCAGACAAGGAAAAGGAACTTCTGGATGCTACCTTGAACCAACCCTCAAATGCTGCTCTGTTAAAGGCGATTCAATCCATAGACAGGAAAATGGGTGAATTTTTTTTTATGTAGTTGTTTAACCAGGTATAGCACACTAAGCTGGAAGCTTTTTTACAGGAGCGATTTACCACCAGACTGCTGGTAGTAGAAACAAAAATCCACTCAGTGGAAGAAACAGTAATAGGAGCATCAAAAACAGCAGAAAAGGTGCTTACTATGACAACAGGCCTGGTGAAAGTAAATCTGTTTCTTTGATGCAGGCTGGAGAACCTGGAGAATGGGGCACATGCATCATGCATCCCGCATCTGAATCGTAGGGTTGCCTGAAGAGTTGGAGGGAGAAGACCTGGGCAATTTCATGTAACAGTGGTTGCCAGATTATCTTCAGCTGGACTTCTCAATATTGATAATGAGGGCCTATCGGGTAAATGCCGGGGGGTTCGCCTGCATGTAGATTCAGCCCATCCACCAATTCGGGCTATACTGGTAGTGTTAGGGTCAGTAAAAGAATGGGATTATATCTTAAGCGAGGCCAGGAAATAAGGACCCTTGCAATGGCAGGGAGTACCCATACACATTTTCCCCGACCTCAGCTTCCGCCACCAGACAACACTGGAAGACCTTCGATGGAGTCAGATTGAAACTGCGTCAACTGGGGGTCCACCATGTTTTGCTAATGCCAGCGAGCTTAAAAATAACATACAGAGTGAAGATATACCACTTTGAAGACCCTGTTGATGTGGCAATACTGATTGCTAAAATCGAGCTGGATTCTGTGGTGAGAGGTCCTGAGTCTGATTCAGAGGAGGAGAGTAACATGTGAGCGTGGGAGAGGTTCGACCAGTAAGACATACTTAACTAGGGCTCCTACAGCAGAAAGGGACATGTCTGAAATACATAATGACTTTGCAATGATCTGTGCCTAAACAGAAATTTAGAACATTTTACAGCAGTTATTTTTTATTACTTTTACTGGGTTCACTATTTACTTAGAAGTTGTGGTTTGTATCTGCTTGAGGAAAGTTAAAGTTTGTTCTTTCGTGATGCAGTTGGGATTAAAATATACTGTATGTTAACGCTGTCCTGATCATTTAGGAACTTATAAGTGCGACTAGCCTTACAGGAGCTTTTTTCTTGTACGTAACCAGTGAAATTAAGAGATTGGAGCAGCATTGGGAGCATCAGTTATGTTGTAATTGAAATTTTTGGCTATTTTAATTGTATGTGCCTGACCTTTTTAGGCCAAGACTTGAGAAGTGGGTGGTCTAGAATAAGGAGAGGATTCACTATTTCTCTTTACTTCCAATGAAGGATAATGGGGAAGTCTCACCTATTAAAGGGTGTTTTTGATTTATGTCTGAACATTTTTTACACAGTAGTTTCCCTACTCATGGCAGCAATAGCCTTGGTAAATGTTGCCTATTAAAGAAATGTAATTTGCATATACCCCCTGTGATGTATCAAGTCAGGAGTGCCATCGATACTGTATGTGTTTTTACCAGACTCTGAATGTATTTTACTGTGCACTGCTCTATGGGCTATGCTTGTATCAATTGCATTTAAAAATCATTATGTATAGTACAGCTTTAAGACATGTTAGACAGTACAGCTTTAAGGAATGCATTTACTGTAACTCTTCGGGGTTAGTGTCTCCAAATGTTTAGGGATTTCTAATACCGTGGCAAGAATGGACCCCATTCTTTAGCCAGGGCATATTCAAAACTCAAGAAATTAGTACTGTATTAATCTTTGATGTTTGCTGATAGCGCTCTTCTCAGCACACGCAACGTCCCCAAAATAGCTTCCTTTTGAAGTTCATAAGGTGTCACAAATATTGGTAGCATATTTAAATGTGCCTGAAAATTCTTTTGATTAGTCCCATTGCTCCAAGCACTACTGGAACAATCTGTGTGTCCTTATTCCACATCAGTTTGGTTTCTGACTGCATATCTTGGTATTTCATGATTTTGTGTCTCTCTGTCGCAGCACACTGTAGTCACTAGGGTGGCTATTTCAATCAGTAATGCTACCTTTGTCCTCTTTTCTTGTATTACAATATCAGGTTTTCTTGCTTCCACTTTCTTGGCTGTTGGTATGGGGTGATCCCATGTGATCATTACTTCTTCATTCTCTGTGATTCTTTGTGGTTCATGTTTCCAGTGTCTCTCTGCTACCTGTGTGTTATAGTGTTTGCACAGTTTCCAGTGGATCAATCTTGCTACATTGTTGTGTCTTTCAGTATACAGGCCTTCTGCCATAAGTACTTCACATCCAGCCACAAGATGCGCAACTGTTTCTAATTCTGTACTACAGAACCTGCACTTGTCTGTTTCTCCTGTTTTTCTATGGATTTTGTGAACCATCTTTGCGTAGCCACTATCTTGGGCTGCCATTATTAGTCTCTCATCTCGTGGCCTAAATTCACCTCTTTTAACCACTCATGGGTCAGGGCTTGATCGACCTGTGGTTGCTCCAGTAGCTCCTGTATTTTCCACTATAATTATGGACTTTCCAATTGTTTTTCTTTTCTGTTGGTCTTTATCTTTATACTCCTTTTCTGATTCTTTGCATTTTCTGTTGCTGACAATTCCTTATCTACCTTTGGATTGACATCAATCTCTGCTACCCTTCTGAAGGCTTCTCCTAATTTGATGAGTGAAGTCATTTTAGGCTTATTTTCTTCATGATGCAAGACCTTGACTATATTTGGGTCCAAGGATGTCAGTAAGTATGTATGTAGCCCCACTATTGTGGATCTATATGTGTAATCAATCTCAATGGGGCCCATGCCTCCTCTGCCCTAAGGGATGTATAATCTTGGCATGCAGATTTTTGTATATTAATTGGTGAGCATGAAACATTTTTCTTGTTTTTATATCTAGCTGGTTCAACACTTTCTGTGGCCAGTCTATCACACCAAAACTGTATGATATCACTGGAAGGGCGAGTTGATTTATAGCTTGCACTTTATTTCGTGTTGTCAAAGCAGTTTTCAAAATAAGCTTTAACCTTCTAAAATATTCCTTGCTTACTTTTACTCTCATTTGTTCATGTTGTGCTGTTGCTCCTTCATCTATTCCCAGATATTTATACACTCCCTCTTGCTCAAGTTCTTTTATGTCACAAACCTCCGCCAGATTCATGTTTTCTTTACGAGTTAACTTTCCTGCTACAAATGTTGCTTTGGCACATTTGTCTAGGCCAAACGTCATCCATATGTCATCAGAAAAGGTCTTAACAATTTGTAGTTGTTCTTTCAAATGTTTGTCAGATGAACTGTAAAGTTTTAGGTCATTAACAAATAGAAGGTGAGATGTTAGCTGTTGATTGTTTTTGTTTCTGGGGTTCAAGCTGTATCCATAGCCTAGGTTGTTGATTAGGCTACTCAAGGGATTGAGGGCAAGGCAAAACAGAAGTGGTGACAAAGAGTCACCTTGAAATATCCCTCGTTGGATACTTATATTTGGGATGGTGCTTTGACCTTTCTCATGATTTAATTGCAGGGTGGTTTGCCACTTTGTCATTGTTGTTGTGATAAGTTTATCAGTGTGGGATGTATCCTGTAGATCCGTAAACACTCAGTGATCCAGGAGTGTGGATACTGCCAAATGCTTTTGTAGTCGATCCATTCTACACTAAGATTTGACATTTTTGCAGCTCTCTATAATGCTTTGTTCAACATGAGATGGTCCTTTGTGCCATATGATTTTCTTTTATTACCTTTTGTTCTATTGCCATGAGTTTATTGCAGTCTAAATGGTTGTAGACTCTATCTGCATCGATTCCAGTATATAGTTTATATGTTGTTGGTAAACAGGTTATTAGGCGATAGTTCTTGGGGAGACTGGCAGGTTCCAGATTTAATAAGGTGTGGTATTCTGTATAACCAGATGGGTGTCAAGTCAGGATGTGCATTATAATAGTTTTTGAGGTAGCTAAATCTTGGTGCAAAGATGTTAGTACTTTCAGCCAAAAGTTGGGTACTGCATCTGGACCTGGGGTTTTCCAGTTGGAGGCCTTCTTTATCTTCATTTCTATCTCCTTAGCAGTTATGTCAGGCCACTCCATATCTCTAGTAGTACCATTTCTAATGCTGTCTTTTATTTCCTGTATCCACTTTGCATCCCTATTATGTTCAACTGGGTCTTCATAAATACTTCTCCAGAATTCCTCAATTTCTTTCTTTACTGGTGGAGTTTTTATGTTGGCTGTTTTCTTTCCCAGCTCCCTATAGAATTTCTTCGGGGTCTTCTCTAAACCATCTATTTTGCATTTTTTCATTGTTCCTTTCTACGTATCTCCTAAGCTTCTCGGGCTTGAGCAGAGATCTTAAGCTTGTTATTTGAGATGGTAAAATTTAGGTCCTGATCTGTTTTAATACAGCATTTTTCTTTGATTTCACCCACTTTCCTGATGACTTTCATTGATCTATTACCTTTTCTAAACTCCTCCAGCAGTGATACTTCTGATCTTAGTTCCATAATTGTCCCTTCTATCCGCTTTTTCCATGGTGGTATGCTGAATTTCCCGATCTTTTTGTTCTTCATTCCTTGCTTTTTTGGCACTTCTCTATTTGTTATTAGTCTCGCTGCACAATAATGTATTCTGTTTATTTCAGTGACAGCATATGGATCCCTCTGGATGGTTCCAATAACTTTGTTTATCTATTTTATGTGTTCCCTAACTGTGTATGTCAGGCGTAATTTTGCAGTCTTTCCTTTGATGTATTTTAATATATTTGTCCATGTCAATTAGGTCCAGCAAGTCTTCTCTCATGTTTTCTTCCTCTTGGTTAAGGGTTGTTCCTGTAGTTGGCATTTCCTGCTCTTCCACTCTCTGTATGGGTTGAACTGGAACTTCAGCTGTTTTGCTCGGATATGGCACTTGATGTGCACTTTGCTGGGTGTCTTTAGGAGATGTGTCATGTTTCGTTTCATGTACCAACATTGGCTGAGCAGTTGTCTGCTGTAACGGCTTACCAGATGATATTGGTGGAGGCTGAGTCTCTACCTCAAATCCTTCTTTCTTTAACTGTTCAAGGACTTCTATTTCGATGTGTTGCCTTTCTAGATCACTAAACTGTGCACTTTTCATTACATTCCACTTTTGTGTGGTTATTCTTTTCTTTGTGATGTTTGCCATATCTGGATGTCTCTGTCTATATGTCTGTTCGAATATGTCTGTAATTTTCGTTGCTGTGCTGGTAAGAGCTGCTTTCTTTTTGGCATAAATGCTACACCATATCAGATCCTTTTCTTTGCTGTGTCCATGTATCTGCTCTTCCGCTATTAGAAAGCCTCTGGTACCTCTTCCTTCTCTTTTGCTACCTCTTCACTTGCTTCCTTCTGTAGTCTGCCAAGTTAATCTCATCTATGTACTTTTTGTTTTTATTTGTCCTATTAGGGATCTAAAGTTTGCATCTGTCACACTGTTCAGTTTGTCTGTGGCAACTATTTTTCTCTGCTGCAATTTGTTCGAAGTCTAATGGTATATCCTCTTACTGGAAACTCAGGATTACATCGCATAATAATAGCAATACATAATTTCTAGTTTGTCCTCGTAAGTCCACTTAACTGTTTGCAGTCCTCTGGGCTGGCCTATCAGTCTTTTTACTGTTTGTGGCTTGCTGGCTTCTGCTGCCACTGTGGGACAATGTACTCCATGGTCTGACACTGTGGCAGGGGTGGTACTATTACTCGAGGATACGGCACTATCACTTCGTCCAACCCCTTGCCCTAGTGCCTAGGCTAGGGTTGGGCACTATCTGGGATCTGTCGCCAGCTTTCAGTTTCATTTTTGTCTCTTTCCATACTATATATTATCTATACAGTAGTATCGCCTTGGTGAGATTCTGTTGAAACAGGGCCCACCACGTGAAGGTACTCACCAAGACTTGAGCACGAAATAACTATGGCTTGTCACTAGTGTCACAAATTGCTCCACCAATGATTCGTCACTCTCACTTCATCACTCCATCCGAGCCCCTATGCTTGTATCAATTGCATTTAAAAATCATTATGTATAGTACAGCTTTAAGAAATGTTAGACAGTACAGCTTTAAGGAATGCATTTACTGTAACTCTTCCTGTGTGAGTCGTCCTGTGTGTGTTGAGATAAGTGTTCCCCCTGTATTTGAGCTAAATGGAAGTAAACAGAAAAGGCCTAAATTTCTGTGGTGCATGTTTTTCTTTCTACCAAGACCGTGATGTGTTTAAGGTACTTATTTTCAGCCACCAAAAACAACAAACTGGCAACAAGGATGGTGAAAAGTTTCATAGCTCCAGCTTACTGAATTACACCATTTTGTGTCTTTCTGCATTGGAGGCAAGTAAGCAGTTTGGAACTGTACAGTATTATGGAAACTTCAGCCAGCTTTGAGATTGTTACAGGAACGGACAGGGATACATGGTCCAGACGGTTTGATCAGTGGTTATTACTTAATCCTGCCATAAAATCTGTAAATGTTGAGTGACAAGATATGCTTATTCGAGCTGCTTTTTGTGCTTTCTTGGGGAGTGAAACCTTCAAACTTTTATACAGTCTGTGTGCACCGGACTGGCTGGAGGATTTGTCATATCAAGAGCTAAAGGCTAAATTGAATGCACAATACAGTTTAACAACTTTCCCAAGGGCTAAGCATTATAAATTCTACAGTTACCAGCAGAAGCCAGGTCAGTCATTACAATCTTATTTGGCTGAGATCAAACGCTTAGCTCTCACATGTGAGTGGAGCAGGAAGCATCTTGAATCTAATTTAGCTGATAAGTTTGTTATGGGGGGTTGAATAATGAACATCGTATTCAGCAAATACTTTCTGTAAGCTTCAAGAAATCTGCTGATGAACTTTTACAGATGACACTAATGTATGAGGCTTCAGAAAATGAGGCACATGCTAACATGAACACTAAAAGTGAGGTACAAGTAACTGCAGCAAATCCCAAACTGATCAGCTCAAACCTAAGTCTAAGCCACTGTTTTCAAAGAAAATTCAACCACTTCACCCAAACTGCATGACCAGTACAAATGTGCATCATGTGGGTTGTCTCAGCATGTCAGTGGCTCAGTAGGTAGCACACTTGCCTCTGAGGCTGGGAGATCAGAGGGCTGTGGGTTCAGTTCCCACATCTGGCACTTGGGTTAATAGCCCAGTACTGACACTGTAGTGCAGCATGAGAGGAGTGCTGCACTTCTGAGGTGCCGTCTTTCGGATGAGATGTTAAACTGAGGTCCCATCTGCCTGGATTGGTGGTAGTTCAGGTGGATGTTAAAGATCCCATGGCACTTATCGAAAAGAGTAAGGGGAATTTCTCTGGTGTCCTGGCCAAATTTCCCTCATTCACTAAAAATACCACTAACAGCTTAATCTGGTTCAAGGTCAGTTGGCATTCATCTGTATCCCCCTCCCCTGGGTCATGCCTGAAAATAGGCAGGATTTGTCTAGTGCACTTACCCAGTCAACAAAAACTAAATAAATAAATAAAAAAATTAGCAGGGACCAGTGCAAAGTCAGAGAAGTTCAGTGTCATGGCTGTAAATGTCAGGGTCATATTGCTAAAGTTTTCAGGAGCAGGAGAACTGCAGTGATCAGTTCAAAGAGCACAGACAGTCCAGTGGTTCCTATTGCACCACAAAAGCAGACTAAAGATGTTCCTCCTTTCTATGTGTTACTTCAGTTGCCACAACTGAAGCATCCGTTATGTTTAATGGTAGACTCTGCTTTCCCAGTTACTTTTATTAACCATCAAACATGGTCTGATCTGGATAAGCCGCCATTACCTCCTTGTAATAAGTTGCTGCATGCATTTAAAGAGCAACCAGTTCAGCCACTGGGCTCGTTTACCACGTTGGTATGCAGGACTGGTTTTCCTAGTACACCTTTAACTTTTCTGGTTTCAGAAAAGGCTGTCAACATTTTGGGCAGAGATGCTCAAGTTCTTCTAAACATTCATATTGATCCAGCAGATTTTGGTCTACTTGCTGCTGTCTAGGTACCACAAAGCAGTAATCCACATAAGCTTGGGGAGATTTTAGACATGTATCCAGAGTTGTGGAAGGGCCTGGGATGTTTCACAACAGCTAAAGCTAAGCTAGTTACAAAGCCTAATGCCGTTCCTAAGTTTTGTAAACCATAGAAACTTCCTTTTGCCTTAAAACCAGTGGTTGGGGCAAAATTTGACAGACTGGAAAAAGTGGGGGTGCTAGAAAAGGGTTTAAGTTCAGATTGGGCTACTCCAATTGTGATGGTATCTAAACCAGGTGGTAAGGTTCAAATATGTGGAGATTTTAAGGTGACACTTAATCCAGTACTTAGCACAGATGTATTTCCTTTACCCTTACCAGAGGAACTTTTTCACAGACTGAATGGTGGTGTGGGGTTCTCTAAACTGGACCTCGCTGATGCATACGTTCAAGTGGAGCTGGATATAGACTCTCAGAAACTGGTAGTGATTAATACACACCAAGGACTGTACAAGTACAAACGGCTATGTTTTAGCCTTAGTTCTGCGCCTGCTATTTTTCTAAAAGTGATTGAGCAAATGGTGGGTGATATACCAGGTGTTGCTTGTTATTTGGATGACATCATTGTCACGGGCAAGACAGAAGCAGAACATTTATTTAACTTACAAAAGACTTTAGAGAGACTGAAACAGAGTGCATTCAGACTCAAGAGAGAAAAATGCCAATTTTGTCAACCAAGTGTCACGTACTTACGTCACGCTACTGACAAAGATGGAATTTGTCTGAATGATGAAAAGGTGCAGGCCATTGTGCACATGCCTGAACCACAAAATGTTTCAGAGTTATGCTCATTCCTAGGCATGGTGCGCTACTATGACCATTTCATATCTGGCTTAGCCACTAAATGTGCTATCCTAAATGAACTGTTACATAATGGTACTCCGTGGAAGTGGACCAAGGGCCACAGTAAGGCAATTCAAGTCATCAAGCTCTCTCTAACTGATGTGAATAATTTAACTCATTATGACCCTAACTTAACTATCACATTGGCCTGTGATGCTAGTCCTGTGGGTATAGGAGCTGTCCTTTTACATACAGATCCAGAAGGAGTGGAGAAGCCGATAGCCCATGCTTCATGCAAACTCACTGCAGCTGAAATGAATTATGCCCAGATTCAGAGAGAGGCATTAGCAATTGTGTTTGGAGTCCAGAAATGTTGCCAATACTTGCTAGGTCACAAGTTTTACCTGAAGATGGATCTCAAGTCACTAGTGACAATTTTCAGTCCAGAAAAAGGAATTCCAGAGACAGCCGCTAGCTGACTTCAATGATGGGCATTAATTTTGTCTGCCTACAATTTCAAGGTTACATACCAACCAACGGACCAGCATGGAAATGCGGATGCCTTGTCAAGGTTACCAATATCCAGAGAAATGGAATTCGATGTGGGACTTAAAGAGGAGCCATTAGTATGCAGGGTGAGGCCAGATAGCTTTCCAGTGCAGTTCAAAGATATGGAGGAGTCTATTGTTGTGTGTGCAATGGAGTTACAACAGTTGGATCAGCTTCTAGTACTAGCCAAGGACATTGCAAAAGTGACTAGTCAAGATGTAATTTTGAAACAAGTGTATCAGTATATGCTTGAGGGTTGGCCACAAGGCAGTACTTGTTCAACTGCACTACAGCCCTGCTATACAAAGAGACAGCAGTTGTCCATTGCTGAGGGGTGTCTTCTGTGGGGATTGTATGTCATAGTACCCCAACGTTATCACTCAAATGTGTTGACTCTTTTGCATGAGGGCCATCCAGGCATTACTAAAATAAAGTCTCTAGCCAGACTTCACGTATGGTGGCCTTCCATTGACAGAGACATACACCAGGTTGTGCAAAGATGTGAAGGTTGTGCTGTATCGATGAGAAAGCAAGAGCTCCAGTTCACCATTGGGAATGACCTAAAAAAACCCTGGCAAAGGTTGCATCTTGATTTTGTACGACCTTATTTAAATTCCATGTAGTTACTCTTAACTGATGCTTATAGTAAATGGCCAGAAAAAAATCAAATGTCTTCAACAACTACTGAGAGTACCATTAAAGTGTTGAAATCTATCTTTGCTACTCATGGTTTTCCACAAGTGATTGTCTCGGATAACGGACCACAGTTCACGACTGTTGAATTCCAAGCATTTTGCCAGCAATGTGGTATCCACCATATTTTCTCACCTCCCTACAATCCAAGTTCAAATGGCAAAATGGAATGCCTGGCTCAGACTTTTAAAAAGAGTTTGGACAAAGCTAATCCTTCTACACCGACGGCAATACAAATAGCCCTTTTGGACTTTCTTGTGATGTATCGAACACCACCACATTGTGTCACAGGAATATCACATGCAGAATTGTTGTTTGGACGTCAGATTCAAACTCAGTTGGACGTTTTTCACCCTCTAGGCTATACGTCAGTAACTGAAATGCTTCCTAAGACCAGATCCTTCAAACCCAATGATCTTGTGTGGGTCAGGATGTATGCAGGCCTGAAGAGATGGATAGAAGACTTGGTAGAAAAAAAAGTTTGGAAATGTTGTCTATAGTGTTCGACTGACTAACCAGAGGAGAGTAAAAAAACATGTGTACCAATTATGCACTAGAATTGAGACAGAACAAAAAAGGGATACCCAGAGTCGGGGTAGTTATCCAGCATTATTTTTTCCAGAACAAGAACAGGAAGAAAGAGTGGAACCACAGCAACGGAGACAAGATGTGGCTAATGCTAATCAGATTCCAGTGCAACAGCCTCCAGTCCTACTACGTCGGTCAGGGTGTGTAAGACGTCCACCCAAAAGAATGGACTTATAGAGATATAGCCTAATGACATGACTAACTAAAAAGGGACATTGCAGTAGTAACTTTGATAGTTTCATACTATTTTCTGAATTATTGACTTACGTACTTTCTAGCTAAGTCAGGAGGGATTGTTATGTATAGTACAGCTTTAAGAAATGTTAGACAGTACAGCTTTAAGGAATGCATTTACTGTAACTCTTCGGGGCTAGTGTCTCCAAATGTTTAGGGATTTCTGATATGTGACAAGAATGGACCCCATTCTTTAGCCAGGGCATATTCATTTATTGTAACTCTTCCTGTGTGAGTCTTCCTGTGTGTGTTGAGATAAGTGTTCCCCCTGTATCTGAGCTAAATGGAAGTAAACAGAGAAGGCATAAATTTCTGTGGTGCATGTTTTTCTTTTTACCAAGACCCTGATGTGTTAAGGATGGGTACTTATTTTTGGCCACCAAATACAACAAAAATCAATAAATACAAGTTAAAAAAAAATAGGGGAAGGGAGGAAGAGATACTTCCCCTGTACTGGCCCCTGGTAAGGTCACACCTAGAACACTGCACACAGTTCTGCAGTCCACACCTCAAGAACAAAAGGGATGTATTAATTTATTTATTTAGAGTCTAGGATTACAAGTACCTTTGAGCCAAGGCTCTTTTACAAAGGTTCCACGTCAATTGAGGTACAATACAAACATTACATAGAGTTGAGTAACAGTGCAGAAATGGTGCACATACATTTTTAAGCAGCTGAAATACATTACATTGAGGGAAAGTGAGTACCAGGGGGCAGGGTAGCCAGAGGTAACTGAGGCTGAAATGGACATAAAAAATATCAGTGCAGCCATGGGCATTTGTCAGGCCTCAAAAAAGTGCTTGGGGGTAGGGGACAAAAACTGGAGGGGAGGGTAGGTTGTAGGAGGAGGAAGAGAAGGGGAGGCAGTATGGATATAGGCCTATAATTTCCATGAAGGGTCTTGTCCCCACTCTTGTGGACTGGTGTCATGGTGGCAGATTTCCATCTGTCAGGGAACTGGCCAAGGGTGAGGGAAAGGTTGAAAATCCAAGTTAGAGGAGCTAGAACTTCATCAAGAGTAAGGGACAGCAGTTTGAGGTCAAGTGAGTTGCCACTTATTCTAGATCCAGCAATAGCTTTACAGACGTATCTATGGACTTCATGTGTCCTGACTGCTCTGAAGTAAAAAGGGGGACGACTTGAGGAAGGGGCGGGGTGGGGAAGGGTGCAGGAGGAGGGAGGTCTTCATCAAAGAAGTCTGGAGGAAGAAAACTACTGAGGTCAGTGAACGTGTTATTGAACGTGTTAGCTATAGTGGAAGGGTCAAGAGTTATAGTCCCATCCACGTCCAACATTGAAGGTGATGTTTTGGGCAGTATTCCTGTAACTTCCTTGAGATTATTCCAGAAGGACTTCCCCTTTCTCCAGGTGTTTGTGAGGGCATCTTTGTAATAGTTACTTTTCTTCAGGCGTATTTCTTTGGTGCAGTCATTTCAGGCATGTTTGTAGTTTTGTATATCTACTTGTCTACCAGTGGCCCGAGCCTGAAACCAGAGGTGGTCCCTAGTTTTCAGCAATATAAGGAGATCAGCAGTGAGCCATGGATTTCTAAGGCCTTTTACTTTCCTCTTTTTGAAGGGGGTGTAAACATCACAGGCAGCATTGAAGGAGTTGATGAAGAAGTCAAGTGCAGAGTTGACATCTGATGCATGGAAGATAGGTGACCAGTCTTGTTGTCTAAGGTGTAATTTGAGGTGCTTCAGTTGACCATGTGGAAGGATTCTGCTGTTTATTAGTTTGGGTGGTGGTGGGCTGAATTTGTTAGACTGTTCACTGGGGAGTGGTCACTTAGCGTATCTGGGAGAACAGAGACTTTTGAGATGCAGGATGAGTGACTGGTCAGTATCCAGTCTAGGAGGGTGCTTGTCCCAGTCTTATAGTTGAGCCTAGTGGGGGAGACGACCAGTTGAGCGAGGTTGGCAGCTGAGATGGCATCCTTGTAGCCACCTGTATCTGATCCAAACCAATTTATGTTAAAATCGCCCACTAGGATTATCTCGGTGCCTGGTGGTTTGGAACAGACAAGGTCAAGGAAGGAGTTGAGACCTTTACCTTGATCCTTGAGAGGGATGTAGACAACAGCAATAGTCAGTGCCTTGTTGTGAACCCCGAGTAGAATTCTGATGGGTAGTATCTGGGCGGTAGAGACTGAGGTGGGGGTTGAACAAGGTGCCCCAGGAGAGAGTCTTTGAGGTAAACAGTACATCCACCACCTTTTTTAGTAGTCCTGTCAATTCTGAATATGTTATATCCTGGTAGGGTAATTGCACTGTCGGGTATTTTTGGAGTGAGCCAGGTTTCGACAATCACAAGAACATCAGGGTTGTGTTGGTGTGCAAATAATTGTAGGGCATCAAGTTTGGGTAGAAGGCTACATATGTTAGTCATTGCAAAGGTGAGTCCCCCAGAGTGACTCTGCTGGATGTCAGAGCTTGGGATTGTGGGGCCAGGGTTAGGGTGAATATTGCCAGACAGAAGTAGTAGTAGAAGCAAGAGTTTCAGGGTGCACAGCGTAGCTGTTTGATGGAGATTTTATTTGACCGTTTCTTATTGGAGAGAAAGCTACTCTGTAAACGATGATCCCAGTAAGTGGTGACGTAGGCCAGAAGTGAGGGTGGGAACAGGCGAACGTAAATCACCTCATCTTTGATTCCAGGAGCAGTGCAAGCCTGTCCTGGTGGTGGTTAGATATAGAGGCATAGCCCAGTGGGCATTGTCCTGAGCACTGTAGATGCTGTCCAGCTGGAAGCCACAGTGAGGAGATTGGGATGGCAGGCTGCAGGCAGGAGTGCCATGGGAAACAGGAGGAGACAATAACTAGTCAGAGGGGTGGGGGGGCTATAGTGATAGAGAGGGAGGAGGTAGAGGGTAAGAAATGTCTGAGGAGGGAGAGAAAAAAACAGTCAGGAATGGAGGTGAAATGGGAGGGGGGATGCGATGGGTACAGCAGGAGATGTGAGGAGGGTGTCAGGCACAGAAAGGAGGCAGGGGCAGTGAGGGGACGGAGTTGATTAGTAAAAAATAAATAAATAAAACAAAGAAGAGCAATGGGGCACATGATAGAGTCCTATAAATACCTCATTGGGTAAATAATGTACAGGAGGGGAATTTTTTTTTTTTTTATTATTATTTTAGTCTTTGGTAACCAGGTAAGGCCCACTAGGCACAAGTGCCTGTTTTCAGGGGGTGACCTGGGAGCACTGGGTGGTTAAGTGACTTGCTCAGAGTCACACAGTGTGCAAGTGGAGGTTGAGAGAATGAAACACAGGTCTGGTCTGCGGGATGTACCAAGCTCGTTCACAGCTCATTACTCTAACCTCTAGCCTATATTACTTTTTCACCAGAAAAGATAGAACATAGAACACAGACAATGACGACAGAAAAAGACCAAAGGTCCATCCAGTCTGCCCAATCTCTCAAAATCCCTGGAACCCTCCCCGGAACCTAATTTTCCTCCAGAGTACTAACCCTCCCAGCCCTAACCCCATGCATGAGAACAAGGGGACATGCAATGAAGCTGGAAAGGGGTAAACTCAAGAGTGAGGTGAGGAAGTACTTCTTCATAGTAAGGGTGGAGGATTCCTGGAACATCCTTACAGCAGAGATGGTAGGGGCGAAAACAGTGGCAGACTTCAAGCATGCATGGGATAGTCACAGGGAATCTTAGTGTGAGGCAAGGAGGAAGGGAGCCCGAGATCATGTAAGGTCTATAGTGAGAGTATAAGCAGTTAAAAAATGGGCAGCCTTGGTGGGCCAAGTGGTTCTTATCTGCCATCAAATTCAAATTCTAAAGATGATCCCGAGGCAGCAAGGGAGGACATACAAGGAACAGTTGGCAGACCTTGACATGTAAACACCAGAGTCCAGGAGAGAAACGGGAATATGACTGAGACACACCACACAAGGTCTTGCAAGGAATCCACAGGGTGAATTGTAAGATTTGTTCATGAGGACTGGGGGCACGGTTACTAGAGAACATGGGTGGACACTGATGGAGAGGGATTCAGGAGTGCTGTGAGGAAGTTCTTTATGGAGCGGGTGTAAAACAAACAAAATAGGTTACCTAAAGAGATGGCTGAAACGAAGAATGTGGTGGGATTTTAACTTTGGTGGTACCGATATAAGGGAATTATGGGACCCACAGGCAGAAGAGGGGAAGGCATTCCTAGGGAGCTGGGTGATGATCAGCCACTGGAGCTAGCAGATCCCTAAATCCAGTCCAGCATGAGGCAAGCATGGAGCTTGTTTGGGAAATGGGCAGATGGGATGGACCTCTGGGTATTTTTCTGCCAACACAATCTGTGTCTTTATGTTTCTATAAGAAGGGTAACTGAGTATAGCCATGGTCGGTGGCAGGATATTAGCAGAGTACAGACAATGGCTGGGAGAAATGGATTTGTGTGTCTCTCACATGACAATATCCCTTCAAGGATGACCTTTTTACTGCCTTTCATCATCTATAGTGCCATGCTATGGCAAATGCATCTAGTTAGTCATGTGAGTGTTCCAGACCCTTCTTTCTGTAGAGTCTCCCATTACATAAGGCATTTACACAATTCCTTTCAGCATTTAATAAGGCTGCAAGTGATTTCACCGTGTGGTAATGAAACTGAGTCACTGTTTGTGTTTCTATGTTGGGGATAGCTTAGCTGGCTCACACAGGTAGAGGACAACAAATATCATTTTCATCGTGGGTAAACTAGGTCACTGCAATGAATGAACTGCTTGACAAATGTGTAACTCTGACCCTGGGATGCTAATGATCATATAAATTAAAGATGCGCTCTTTACCTTAAGGATCATGGTCCATGATCTACAGTATATGTGCTCTTTAGAGAAACAGATCAGTGACTAGTCAAGTTTTGAACCTCTTCTGGTAATGCACCTATAAAATGGAATATTTCCGAAGATACATCTTTTAGTGGTTGGAAATCATATAGGAATGCTTCGCATCCCTTCTGCAATCATTCAGGTTAACTCTTACTAGATAAAAGGGCTTAAAACTTATGAAAATTGATGTCTCTTCATGAAGAGGTGTTGGTCCAGACCATCACTTGGAAATATTGTCATTGAAAGGAAGTGCAAGATGGTAATTATAGTTGATAATACTTTAAAGGCATGGTTCATCACTGTGTAATGCGGTTGTCCTACATACAGTAGCTATCACTCATTTGGAATGACAGTCCTGTAAATGGCTGCATTCCTTTTCAGAGGTTTCACACTATTGTGGGGGACCAAAAACAGAAGATGAGGCATTTCATTTTTGTAGCCTGCTATTTGGCTTGATTCCTGAATAAAGGACTCTCTTGGCTGACCGTGAGTACACGCTTATATCCCCCCCAACCAAACACATTCTTCTTCTCACTATGCACCTGTCAGGCATTATTAAAAAAGCCTGAAAGAAGGAGTCACCCAATGGCCCTGCAAGGCAGGACATCACACTCGCATGCTGGTGACCCAGCTTCAGCAGACTTTGAAGCTGCAATGGGTGGATGGACTGGGATAAGCCTTCCGTGTGACAGCACTTCCAGCTGCAGCAGGAAGGTGCCAAAGCCACAGTACCCCAGAGATGGGTCAAGGAGCTTGTATCCTCCACAGTACATCACAACTAGCTTGTGAGGCTTGTCAGGGTGTGGTTTGGTGCTCAGCAGGTGCTGGCTAGACTGCAAGACTGGGAGAAAATGTCAGAAAATCTGTGTCCCCTGAGTCGTTGATACGATGCTCGTCATGGACGCTCCTGAGGCCCACTCCTTGTTGACCCCCACCAGGACAGGTGATGGGGTAAGTGGCTGATGGGGCTTTGAGGCAGCCAGGTTCAGATATGAAGAAAGCAAATGTTGGTGGCTCAAAGCAAAAAGCTTTATAAAAAAAAATAACATGTACCAACCAAGGATAAGAATGTATCCTCTCCCGGCAGAGCAGCGTTTGTGTTACAAAGCAGCTTTCCAAATAGGAATTTCTGACTGGGTTCAGCTCCCTTCTCAGTATGGGGTTAATTTTTTACAAAACACTCATTGGATTGGTCCCTCCACTTACCTTAATATCATTTTTTTTATTGCAAACAAATAAGCAAATCTGAAATGTATTGGAGGAACAAGAGCAACTGTTAGGCAAAGGAGAAAACTTTTCCAGATCCCAGACGAAGTGCATGTAATGGATTTTACTAACACCCCCAAGTGCACATACAGAATTTTACCAACACCTCTTTCTCACCACTAAGTACATGCATTGCATTTTACTTATAATAACTACATGCATTGCATTTTACTAACACCTTTTTCTCACCTGTAAGTGCATGCACTGCATTTTAGTAACACTTTTTTCTAGGGGCATGGCTATGTTGTTCTATCCACGCTGTCTGGCAGGTACCTTGCCGCTTTAAGATGGTCCGGAAAGTCTTCAAGCTGGCTCTTCCCACCCACCCGGATGATGAAACTCTTGGCTCGGCCCCATGACGCCAGATCTTCCTTACCACGTGGAGGCATCAGGTTCCCTCCTTAGCTCTCTCACGTTTTGCAGGCCCTGGCTCTAAAAACTTTGGATTTTTTCCCTAAACTTACTTTGAAACTCATTCAAGTTCAGTCTTCACCCTCTTCCCTCATGGCTGTGATGGAGGACAAGACCATCCCCAGGTTCCGCCAGTGCCCCTGCAGGCAGAAGATGTCATGCAACGACCCCCATGCCTTGTGCATTTATTGCCTCGGGCATGACCACGATCCGCAGGCTTGCAAGACGTGTCTGTCCCTTTCTCCATCGGTGCTCGAAGACCAGGCTGCCCGACTCTAGCTGGGGTGACTGGAGAAATGATACCTGCCGGTCAAATCAAAGGAGACCAATTGGGTGGTGTCCATGGTGGCGGGCTGTGAGGAACAACTGGAACAGCTTGAACAGCTTACGATCCTCGAGGAAGAGGCGGCCCAGGCCAGGGCGAGCTCCTCTTCGGCTTCGGCCTCGGCCTTTTCTCTGCTCCAATTGGCTCTTCTTACATGGCTTCCTTTCTGGAGCTGTGCCAGTCCCTCTCGACTAAAGGGGAGGGTCCTTCTGGGTCTCACACCCCTCGGTCCCGGAAGAAGGATCCGAAAAAAGGTAAGACCCACTGTCGATGCTCTTGGGAGCGGGAGAGATCTTGTTCTCTGGACCGTCATCTCTCGACTTCAGCCAGTGTTACGGCCCAGGCCTCTGGTTTCACGGTGTCCCGGTCAGACCAGCTGGCCGAGATGCCTGTAGACGCAGCTGGGATTTTTCTTGAGCCCATCAACAGGTTGTCGACTGAGGAGGCTGACAACTCTCTCTCTCTCAGACACTGGTGCTTCCAGTGCCTTCTGAGGACTTGCCTCAGACCATTAAGCCGAAGTCCCCAGCCCAGGACCCTGAACCGGAGGGCCAGCGGGTTTCCCCCGCTCCTTCTTCGGCTCGCCACCAGCACCGTCAACAGTCGAGGTCTTGGTCTCAGTCCTCCTCCACTTCGGGGAAATCCCACTGACATCAGTGGTCTCGGTCCCGACATTGCGGAAAGCACCGCCACTGCTCTTCTTCCTCATCCTCCTCAGCTGAAGAGAGGCTCCAGTGAAAGTTGCATCAGTGCTATGAGGATCTAATGTGGCAGCAGCTCCTTTTGGCTGGCAGCAAGCCGACGTCAGCTTCCACACCGGCAATTAAGTGCCTGTCACCCCAGTGGCCGAAGCTGACTCCCACTGCTGGTTCCCCGGTCATGGACCTGTTTCCGGCACCGATGGCTCGTGCAAAACCGGCTGCCCCACCCATTGTGGTGGAACCACCACCTCCCCAGCCAAAGAATGGGGCACCGACCAAGAATTCTCAGTCAGCTCGAGGTTAGCCCCATCAGTTGTCGGTCAGTCTCACCCCCCGATCGCCCTCAGTGAGTGTAGATTGTCTCAGGTGGTCACCAGCTGTGCGCGGACTCTTCAGAGTCCAAAGACTCTTTGTTGCATTCCCATCCAGTTGACCTGGAATCCTTGGGGGGTCTTTCTGTGGATGAGAGCCCCACCTCGTTCCTTGGTATCCTTCGGCTCATCTCGGAATCCTCCGATGCTCGAACCCGTGCAGAAATGGGCCAGATATCCCCTTACAGAGATTCTGGACAAGGGGGACTCCCCCATGGAGGCCTCCCTGTAGCCGAGGCCATTGTAGACCTGGCATTAGAACTCTGGCAGCTCCCAGCCTCCTGCCCAGTGCCATCAGCCAGGATGGCCTGCACGTATGTGGTCCCTACTTCCTCTCTCTCCAGCTTCCTGGAGCACCCCTCAGCTGAGGGGTTGGTGGCAAATTCTGTCTTCAGGCACTCAGGCAACATGAGGGATGTGGACAAGCCCCCAGATAAGTAGTCCAAGAAATTGGACTATTCAGGGAGAAAGGTGTACGCTGCCACCTCTTTGAGCCATCGCCTGGCCAGCTAGGCTGTTATGGTGGCACACTTCTCTCACGCCCTGTTGGGCTCCCTGGATGACTTGCTCCCTCATCTCCCAGCTGACCTCCAGACCATGGTCAAGCAGGTCCGGGATCAGGGAAGGGCGGTGGCAAAGCAGCAACTCCAGATGGCTCTGGACATTGGAGACTCTTGTGCCTGTTCGGTAGTGGCCGCAGTGGCCATGTGCCACAGGGCTTCGTTGAGGATCTTGACCTTCACGACAGACACCCAACACAAGCTCGCATATGTTCCCTTTCTGGGCACTGACCTGTTCAGGTCCTGTGTGGAGAGCCACCTCCAGCTCATTGAAAAATCCAGTGCCACCCTAGATTTGGTCACATCTGCACAGAAGAACAAAGGCTGCCATCAGCAGCATAAGCCCTTTCATCCCTCTGCTCCTGCCGCCAGACCTGCTCAGCAGCACCAGCAGCAGGGCCAGCAGGCTCAAACTTGGTATCCTAGAGCCAAGTCTGTCACTTCCTTGGTCAGGAAGCCCAGTGGGAAGGGATCCAGCAACTTCTCGGCCAGTCCCTCCTCCAAGCCTGCCCAGTGATGGGTTGCGGGGTGCCTCCCCCAACCTCATCTCACCTCCCCTGGGTCCCCCTGTGCGAGGCCAGCTCAGCCACTTCTTTTCCACCTGGTCCGCTATCACCACAGACCGCTGGGTGCTGGAAGTGGTTGGCAGGGGCCTGGCTTTGGAGTTCAAGCAGGTCCTTCCCTTTTGAGCCCACGCCCCACGGGTGGCTGCTGGGTCCACAGCCCTTTAGTCTGCTCTCTGAGACAATATTAACCAGCTCTTCCACAAGGGGGTAGTCAACAAGGCTGTGGATTCTTCTCCATGCCCAGGGTTTGTTTCCAGGTACTTCCTGGTTCCAAAATGGACGGGGGAAGGGGGCTGGCACTCCATTCTCGATCTGCACGACCTGAAAAAGTTCCTAAGGCCACGCACCTTTCAGATGGTAACCCTGGCTCAGATAATACCACTCCTGGAGCAGAGAATGTAGTTCTGCTCCTTGAACCTCCGGGATGCATTCTTTAATGTCCCAATCCATCCATCTCATCAGCAGTTCCTCTGCTTTCGGGCAGAGGGAACCCCCTACGAGTTTTGGGCCATGCCCTTTGTCCTCGGCTCCCAGGGACTTCACCAAATGCATCGCAGTAGTGGCAGCATTCCTGCGGCGCTGAGGGGTCTGGATCTACCCTTACCTGGATGACCGGCTGATAGCAGGTCCCTCCAGGTTGGAGGTGGAGCGGTCCAGAGATCTGGTCCTCCAGGCTTGCTCTCAACTCGGGCTCCTCATTAATGAGGCCAAGTTGGAACTCGTGCCCTCGCAGGTGATTCAGTTCATCGGGGCAGAGCTCAACTCTCTCCAAGCCAGAGCCCGGCTCCCGGCGGACAGGGCCAAGGTCCTTTCCTCCTTTGCTCAATTATTTCTGGTTGGGTAATTGGGCCCTGCCTGGGACTTCCTGGGCCTTCTGGGTCTCATGGCAGTGTGCACCAGTGCGGTCTGTTGGGATCGCTGGCATATGTGCCTCCTGCAGTGGGGACTGGCCCACCAGTGGTCTCAGCACTCAGGTAATCTAGACCAGCCAGTCTCTGTGACCCAGGAGATGTGGGATGGCCTGCAGTGGTGGCTCATCCCAGCTCATCTGTGGGAGGGAATCTTGTTTTTCTGCCCAGAGCCAGCAGTCATCCTGATGACCGATGCCTCTCTGATGGGTTGGGGTGCCCACCTGGGGGAGCACAAAGCCCACAGACTCTGGTCACCTCAGGAGTCCCGATGCCACATCAATCTGCTGGAGCTCCGAACGGTCCAGCTAGCCCTGACCACCTTCGCTTCATTTCTTCAGGGTCAAGTGGTCTAGGTCCAGATGGACAACACCACGACCATGTACTATCTCAACAGACAAGGCGGGATGCACTCCTTGCCTCTGTGCAAGGAAACTCTTCACATTTGGTCTCTCGTGTTCAGCGGAGGTGGATCTCCTATCCATTCATGTGACAGGAGCCTCGAACAGTCTGGCTGATGCCCTCAGCCGGATAGGTGATGCATCTCATGAGTGGTCTCTCCTGCTGGAGATAGTACAAGACCTGTTCTCTCACTGGGGCACACCGCAGGTGGACCTGTTCGCCTCCAGGGAGAACGCCAAGCTGAGGCTGTACCATGCCTGCCCTCCTCAGCAGGGCTCTCTTCGGGGGGATGCCTTCTCCAGGCCATGGGCCCTGGGCCTCTTCTTCACCTTCCCTCCTCTGCCCTTGATCCACAGGGTGCTCCTCAAGATCAGGAGGGACAAGGCACAGGTGATCCTGGTAGCCCCAGACTAGCGTCGCCAGTTTTGGTATCCAGATCTCCTCAGGTCCAGGCTCCCAAGGCGGCTTCCAGCCTGCCCAGACCTGCTCTCCGTCACCGAGGGGAAGGTACTCCATCTGAACCTTCAATCCCTGCACCTGATGGCCTGGTTCCTGAGCAGCTAGAGTTCCAGGCCTTGGGTCTTTCCGATAAGGTCCTCAATGTCATTGAGGCATCCCGCAAGGAGTCGACCAGAAAATGCTATGCCTTCAAATGGAAGAAATTCTCCATTTGGTGTCAGGGCAAGGGGTTGGACCCCTCATCCTGTCCACTGGCTAGCATTCTGGACTACCAGTGGTCCCTTTCCCAGCAGGGGCTTCAGTCAACGACCCTCAAGGTGCACCTGGCAGCCATCTCTGCTTACCGGGCGTGGGCTGGGAAGCAGTTGGTGGTGCAGGAGAAGGTGGTCTGGTGCTTTTTCAAGGGCCTAGATCACATATCCCCTCCGGTGCGTGAACCTCCACCTCTGTGGGATTTACTGCTGGTACTGGCCAAGCTCATGGGCAAGTCATTCAAACAGATGCACAGGTGTGACATCTCTCACCTGTCTTGGAAGACCGCCTTCTTGGTGGCTATCACGTCAGCCAGAAGGATTGGGGAGCTCCAGGCACTTTCCATCAAAGCTCCCTACCTGGTCTTCCACAGGGACAAGGTTGTCCTGCGCCCCCACCCAAAATTTCTCCCGAAGGTGGTGTCGGAGTTTCACCTAAACCAGGTGTTGACACTGCCGGTGTTCTACCCCAATCACACCTCAGAGGCCGAGTACAGGCTACATACTTTGGATTTGAGAAGAGCGCTCGCTTACTACAAAGAGCGCACGGTGGAAGTTTGGGGAGAGGTTAAGCAGCTGTTTGTCACCTACGCTGAAACCGCACCTGGCAGACCTGCAGCAAAGTGGATGACTGGTAGGTGGATCACTTCCTGCATTGATCTCTGCTATAGGCTGGTAGGTAGGGAGCCTCCCATAGGGCTTAGGGCTCATTCCACCTGTCTTACTGCTGCTTCGGTGGCTGCTTCTAGGGACATCCCTATCCAGGAAATCTGCAGGGCTGCTACCTGGAAGTCAGCAAACACCTTCATTTCCCATTACCACATTGACCTTGAGTCACACCAGGATGCTGGTTTTGAAACCTCGGTTCTCCAGGCCCTGTTCCCTAAGTAGGGGGTGTGCGCCTTGCCTCCCTCCTCCTCCTGGAGAACTGCTAGGAGTCTGCCAGACAGTGTGAATAGAACAACATATCCACGCCCCTAGAAATACAGGTTACTCACCTGTAACAGGAGTTCTAGGAGTGTTATACTGTGTGTTGTTCATCCACACGACCCCACACGACCTCCCCAGCTTCGGTGCACAACCTGGCTTCCAGCGAACTAGATCTGGCGTCATGGGGTGGAGCTGAGAGTTTCATCATCTGAGTGGGTGGGAGGAGCCAGCTTGAAGACTTTCCGGCCCATCTTAAAGTGGCAAGGTACCTGCCAGAGAGTGTGGATGAACAACATATACCACTCCTAGAACTCCTGTTACAGGTAAGTAACCTGTAGTTCTCACTCGTAAGTGCATGCACTGCATTTACCAACACCTTTTTCTCACCCCAAGTGCATGCACTGCATTTTAGTAACACCTTTTTCTCACCCGTAAGTGCATGTACTGCATTTACCAACACCTTTTTCTTACCCCTAAGTGCATGCACTGCATTTTTGACAACACCTTTTTCCTCGCCCATAAGTGCAAGCACTGCATTTATCAACACCTTATTCTCACCCCTAAGTGCATGCACTGCATTTTAATAACACCTTTTTCTCACCCATAAGTGCATTCACTGCATTTACCAACACCTTTCTCTCCCTCCTAAGTGCATGCACTGCATTTTAGTAACACCTTTTCCTAGCCCCTGTCTAAGTAGTTGCAGCGGATTTTATTTAGAGTAAAAGACGGTTAATATGTGGCGTCTGCACTCCTGAAGTCTCCCCATCATGTCCTACTGTTATGTGACTTGCAAGATCAGGACAAGAACCCTGGCTGGATAATCCTCACTTTAGGAGACTCCCTACCCCACCGGGGAACCAGTCAGTTACACAAATAATAACTCATGATGAGCCCTACATTAGGACATATCTCACTTAACATGGGTTGCGTTAAAAGCACAAGGGTAAGCCACGGGTCCAGGAAGTATAGTATAATTTTGCCACCTCAAATGGATTATTATTATTATTATAAGATGGCTCACTATATACATCTTTGTTTATTTACAATTTGGTGACCATGATAGGAGCACTGAGCCAGAGTTCATTTGCAGGTGCGAGGGAGGGAGGAGGGATACAGCAGAAAATGATATAGCACTGACAAATACAGTATCAACAATGGGTGCACATACAGGAACAATAAAAGCAAGGTACAAGCAATCAATTTCAGAATGAGAAAAGAAAACAATGCAGACAGTGTGCGCAGTACACAGAATGAGACACAGCATGAGACACTTATAAATGAAATATAATGAATTCAATAAAATGAGGTACATGCAAACACTATTTCCCAGTTTCAAATATAATATTTTAATGTCATAAACAGTAACTTGAAGAGAGCATGGTGCCCTAGTTTCTTCTCTGTTTTTGATCTATTTTCTAACAGATTTGCTTGTTTCTTCAAGCAAGAAAAATCTTCTTATAAAAGACTCCAGAGTCTACTAGGCTAAATGAATTTCTCAAGAAGTTTAAAGTGGTTGAGATACAGAACCACCACCCAAAACCAGGCCTGTTGGCAAAAAAATACAAAACCGAGCAGACTTATAAAGCCTACCTTGTAACTAAATAACTAACTAAGCCCGAAGTAAGGGGTCCGAAGGCATGATAGTTCTGTCTGCCCTCTCTGGCCCCCGACCGAGCAGCCGCCGCTGATCCTGCCCAAAGTAAAGGTGCTGGACACAGCTGCAGCCATGATTTTGAACTTGGCGCCTTTTATTTTGTTCAACAGCTGGAGCTTATTTTCTCAAGCTCCCTGTACTGCTGCTGTGCTCTCTCGCTAGCTAGCTCTGTTTTAATTAGCACTGGATTTCTAATTTAATTGCTGAATTTATTAAATGTGCTTATTTTATTAAGTTAGCCACATTTTCCTGTAATGCCTGATATTCCTACTTGCCCCAGTGCTTTCTTGACCTGTCTTGCCTCCCCTGCCCTCCTTTTGCAGCCCAGCCCCCTTCCACCCCCACGGTATTTCAGCCTGTATTTACTTAATCCTCTGTCCCGGGCTAATTCCTTCTTTTCTTTTTTCAGGGTCCGAGGGCATGATTGTTCTGTCTGCCCTCCCCAGCCCCCAACTGAGCAGCCACCGCTGATCCTGCCTGAAGTAAAGGTACTGGACACAGCTGCAGCCACGATTTTGAACTTGATGCCTTTTATTTTGTTCAACAACTGGAACTTATTTTCTCAAGCTCCCTGTACTGCTGCTATGCTCTCTCACTAGCTAGCTCTGTTTTTGGCTCACTGTCCCTCCCCAACCCTCGTCCTTTCTTAAATACATTCCTTCCCTGCCCCCTAATTCCCTGCTATTAGTCCTCTTAAGCAAGGAGGCATAGTTAAAGCACCTTCAACTGCATTTCTACTGTTCCATCTTTTCATGCCACACCCATCTCCCTGAAGGCACTTCCACCCTGCTGCTAGTGCGCTCCTGACCTCATGCTGAAATCTGACTATCTGTCCCAGTGTTGCCAGTTAAGCACATTCTTTGGGGTCAGTTTTGTGGCTATTTATCCAAGTTTTCTTCTTGGTAACGGTCTTTTTATAAGTCCCTCCATGCCTCTGCACCCATTTTGATTCATAGAAACATAGAAGTTGATGGCAGATAAGGACCGCAAGGCCCATCCAGTCTGTCCATTTCTTTTTCTGCCTTATAAATGTGCCATCGGCCTTTGCTCTGTCAGTGGCCTATTCATACTCATCTGTATTGCTCCCTTATGCCTATCCCATGCCTGTTTGAAGCCCTGCACTGTATTCCTAGCCACCACTTCCTGAGGTAGACTGTTCCATGCATCCACCACCCTTTCTGTGAAAAGACTTTCCCACACTCCCCTTAATCGGCCTCCTCTAATCTCATGCTGTGTCCTCTTGTCCTGCTATTTTTCTTATATTTAAACATGTTAGACTCTTTCACCTTGTTAATGCCCTTAAGGTGTTTGAATGTTTTGATCAAATCACCCCTCTCTCTCCCTCCTTTGCTCAAGGGTATACATATTGAGCTCTGTTAATCTGTCCTCATATGTCTTCTGATGCAGTCCCTGCACCATTTTGGTTGCCCTTCTCTGGACTTCCTCAATTTGGTAAATGTCCTTGTGAAGGTGTGGCCTCCAGAACTGCATGCAGTATTCCAGATGGGGCCTAACCAGTGTCTTGTAAAGAGGGATTATTACCTCCCTCTTACGACTTGTGATACCCCTACTAATACACCCTAACATCCCCCTAGCCTTACCTACTGCTTTAGAGGTCTGCTTGGATGATTTCAGATCATCGGTGATGATGATGCCCAAGTCTCTTTCTTCCTTTGTGACTGCCAGCAACTCCCCTCCCAGCCTATAGGTGGCTTCAGGGTTTCTCTTCCTTATGTGCATGATCTTGCACTTCTTTGCATTAAATCCCAGTTGCCACTCTTCTGACCATTTTGCTAGTTTATCCAGATCTCTTCTCATTCTGCCCACCCCATCTGGATCATCTACTGTGTGGCAGATCTTGGTGTCATCTGCAAACAGACAAGCCTTACCCTCTAGTCCATCTGCAATGTCACTAATGAAGATATTGAAGAGGACTGGCCCCAGGACTGATCCCTGAGGCACCCCACTTGTGACTTGCATCTCTTCTGACTGTATACCATTTACCACCACTCTGTTTTCTGCCCGCCAACCAGTTTGCCACCCAGTTGACCAACTTCTGACCCACCCTGAGCCTACCCAGCTTATTTATCAATCTTCTATGTGGAACAGTGTCGAAAGCTTTGTTGAAGTCAAGGTAGACGACATCAACTGCTCCCCTTGGTCCACCACTCTGGTTACCCAGTCAAAGAAATCTATGAGATTAGTTTGACAGGACCTTCCTTTTGTAAACCCATGCTGTCTTGGATCCTGTGCCCCTATGGATTCCAGGTGTTGCACTATCCTTTCCTTAAGAAGTGCCTCCATAATCTTGCCCACTACTGAGGTAAGACTGACTGGTCTGTAGTTCCCTGCCTCCTCCCTGCTACCACTCTTGTGGAGCGGGATCACATGAGCCCTTCTCCAGTCTTCTGGGACCTCTCCTATGCTCAGAGACTCACTAAACAATTCTGCTAATGGCTCTGCTAGTTCCTCCTTTAGCTCCTTCAAGTACCCTGGGATGTATGCCATCAGGTCCCATTGCCTTGTCCACCCTGAGCTTAGCGAGCTCTTGTAGGACCCTTTCTTTTGTGAGAGGGTGTAGTGCTCACTTCCTCCCCTTGTGTCCATGGTGCTGGGCTGTAGGCCCTGCCCTACCTTCTCTTCAGTAAATACTGAGCAAAAGTATCTATTTAGGACAGATGCTTTTACAGGGTCCTCCTCCTCACATGCCCCCTTTTCTCCTTTGAGCTTAGCGATACCCCCTCTGGACTTTCTCCTTTCACTAATGTATCTATAGAAAGTCTTGTCACCTTCTTTTACTGTTCGTGCTAGTGTTTCCTCAGTTTGGGACTTTGCCTGCCTTACTGCCTTCCCTTAGGGCAGTTTGGTATGCCTACCTATCTTCATACTGATGTGTTCCCTTATATTTCCTGAAGGCCAGCCTTTTGGCTCTGACCTTTTCTGCTACTGTATTTGAGAACCAAAGTGGTGTCCTTCTTCTTTTGCACTTCCTTTTCTGTCTAACACAATGGGACGTTGCTTCAAGTATTGCATCCTTAATGCTTGCCCACTTTGCCTGTACCACCTCACCTGTGTTTCTTCTTGGCAGGGCTAGCTTAACTCTGTTGGCCATCTTATCAAAGTCAGCTCCTCTGAATCCCATATTTCTGCCTTGGAATGGGATGATTTAGATGTAGTGGCCAAATTGAACCATACCATGTGATGGTCACTGGCCCCAGGTGACCTTCTACCTGGAGATCTGTGGTCCCTTCCCGTTAGTCAGTACTAGATCTAGGATAGCCCTGTCTCTTGTGGGTTGCTGTACCAATTGTTTGAGGCTCTCCCTGCAGGAATCTACCATGTGTCTAGTTCTGGCAGATGTTCCTGCTGGTATTGACCAATCTGTATCCGGCATGTTGAAGTCTCCCATTATCAGAACCTCCCCTTTAGCTGTCATGTTTTGTATATCTTCTAACAGTAACGTGTCTATGTCCTCCCCCTGGTCTGGGGGCCTGTAGAAAACCCCAGTTCTTATGGCTATCCCATTTCCTGTTTCCTGGGTGACTCACAGTTCTTCTGGATCCTTATGTGTATTCTGAATTTCTGTAGCTTTGATATTTTCATTGACATACAGGGCCACTCCATCCCACCCCCCTCTTTTTGCACCTTGGTCTCTTCTGAACAGTACATAGCCAGGTACTGAAGTTTCCCAAGTGTGGTTACTGGTAAACCACATCTCACTAATTGCTACTATGTCCACTTTAGCCTCTGACATTATTGCCTGCAGGTCTGGGATCTTATTTCCCAGGCTGTGAGCATTTGTGTACATGATTTTCCATTGGCCAGATTTCGGTGTGTTAGTTGTTGGGTGAGGTTTGGCATTTCTCCTGTATGTCGTATGGGGAGACAGACCTTTTTTCTTACTTGGTGATGCAAATGAACTGCAAACATGCTGAATCTCTGTTTGAGCACTAGCTGAGGAGGGAGGGGTGTTCTTCCCATTCGACGTATGGGGTGCTGCACCCCTCTCCTCTGTCCTCGATTGGTGGGACAACTACTCTGCGCACTAATGCTAACATTTGTTCACTGCAGCTCCCCCTTTATTATTTTTAAATTTCTCCTGCCTTTACTGCAACTCTCCCGTTTGTCCACTGTAATTCTCCCTCTCACCTCTTTTCTGGTCACATTTCTACATTTTAGCTGCTTGCCCTAGTTTTTCCTCTACGCCATGTTATTACACTATATTTCTATCTTTCCAATGTTATTCCCCATGCTATCCCTCCCTCCTCTGCCCCTCTTTTGATGGCTAACAATTCAGCACTCTTCTTGCTCTCTCCCTCCTCTTCCTCTGCCACCTCCTTCCCCTTCAACTGGCCAACACCTGGTTGCACAACCCTTGGTGAATAAGCCCTTCAATTCTCCCCCCCCCTCCTGTTTCTACACCAGGCTGATTCCCCAAAACACCACCATTAGGTCTCCTGTAGCCTCTCCACTCTCCCACCTATCCACACACCGCAAATGCATGCTCCCCCCTGTAAAATTTATGATAACACTGCTGCTACTGCTAGCAGGAGACATTGAAACTAATCCTGGTCCTGACCTCGACACAACTATTCAACTCCCCCGCAGTTTAAAGCTAGCTCACCTAAACATCAGGAATCTCCTCAATATAATCTCACTGCTCCAACCTTTAGCCCTCTCTCTCAACCCTGATGTTCTAATCATTACAAAAACCTGGTTAAAACGGCACATCAAAAATGATTGCATTGCCATTCCCGGCTACTCCCTCATCTACCAGGACCAGTTTGGAAATGGAAAGGGCGGAGGAATAGCCATGTATATTGCCTCTTCTCTCACATTCACACCTGCACTTGCAACATTCATCCCACAGTCTCATTCATCCCTGCTAGTGAAACTCTCCTTTCCTTGCTCCATCCTTATTTCCATCACTGGTTCCTACTGCTGCCCCATTGCACCCACATCACCAATCTCTGACCTCCTAGACTCCCCTCCAAACACACGTAGCCAATAGCAAACTCCATATCCTGGGAGACTTCAGCGTGAATTGGCTCACTCCTTCTCACTCCAAAGTTTGTCAAGACATTGCTGCCCTAAACCTCACTCAGCTGATAAATAAACCCTCCCGGCTAAATACAAAATCCCTCAACCACTCTCTGATAGACTGGGTCCTCTCTTCCCACCTGCACCGTATAATAACAGCTGGACTACTCCCTGACTCATTAAGCAACCACCACCTGATATACGCAGTTCAGAAGATCCACCACCCCAAATCTGCCCCAAAAACCCTGCTGATCCACTTCTGTAACTCCTTGGATATTGCTTCTCTCCTAAACGATCTGTCTGGTACAGACTGGTCTTATATCACCTGTGCCCCCCTCCATCAACTCTGCACTCGCTTATTTCAAGTCAAAACTTCTTTCCTCCTGGGATAAACATGCGCCACTAAAATGGATCTGAGTGCATGGTACCCACCTGCTCTGGGTCTCTGCTGACCTCTTGGCCTGTTTTGAGTTAGGGACCAAGAATAGAAGACCCACAAATCTACTGGCCTTCCCACAGACTTCCTGAAATATTAAATGCTTTGAAATGCCTGTACCAGGGTGATCAGACTTGCTAAGGCAGAATATTTCAAGGACACCTTCCTAACTAACATAAACCACACCTCCAAGTTCTGGATGGCAGTCAAATCCCTATCCCGCCCCCCATCCCAGCCCCCCACACCTGAGATCAAAATTGGCAACAGTACATTGTCAGACCCTCAATCTGTAGCCACAGAGTTTAACTCCTTCTTCACCTCCTGTGTGTCATCCCAGCTGTCCTTTCTTCCCTCGGCTTCTGCTGATCACACCCACCTCACTTACCCCCATACCGCCTGCTCTCTCCACTCCTTCTCCTTTAGCCCCCTTCCCCCTGAGGAAGTCCTTAATGCTGTTATTACACTCAACCCCCTCTAAGGGTAAGTGCCCCTCTGGACTGGATGCCAAAATGCTCTCCCTATCTGCCCCTGCTATCGCCTCACCTCTCTCTAAAATCTTTCATTCTCCCCCGCTACTGTTCCTGCTGAGTGGACACATGCTGCCATTGTCCCCCTCCCTAAAGGAGGTGACCCCTCCTTTCTTGGTAATTACCACCCTATTTCTCTCTTCCCCATTCTTGCTAAATTGCAGGAACATCTATTACTATCTCAGCTTTCCTCCTTCCTTGGCTCCATTTCCTTTTTCACACTGTATCAGTCAGGTTTTAGGAGATCCCACTCTACCACTACCTTCCAGCTGAGGATCACTGACTCCATCCAAACAGGGATGGATCAGGACCACATCACCTCTGCCATCTTCGTCGGCCTCAACAAGGCTTTCGACACTGTGTCCCATCCCCTCCTCCTAACAAATCTCTCCAACACAAGGTTATCCAATTAGGCTGCCAGCTGGTTCCATTCCTACCTAATAGGTAGGTCTCAATCCATCTGGATTGCCAACTCTCCCCCCCCCACACTTCCTACAAGGCTCCGCCCTTGGCCCCCTGCTGTTTTCTTTCTTCCTAAATGACCTGCCATCCACCTGTCCACATACCTCTATCCATATGTATGTGAATGACACTGTCTTCTGTGCATCTGGCACCTCCATAACCGACGTGTCAACCAGACTCCAGCATGACTTCGATAATGTTCAGCTCCTGAACGCCAAGACAGCAGTCTCCATGACCTTTGGCACAAGGCAGAGACTATCTCAGCTCCTTTCCCTTCCTTCCTTCGACACCCTGGATGGGACAATGTTTGAGGACTGTTTCTCCTTTAGATATCCTGGGTTGTGGCTTTACTAGCACCTCAATTTTTCTGTACACGTAGAGGCCATGCACAAGAAACTGCACTTCAGACTGGGTGCACTGTACCGCAACCGTGGCTGTATCCCTCTGCCAGCTCTCCAGTCTATTGTACAGAAAATGATTCTCCCCATCTTTAACTATGGAGCTGTGGTTTACAGTGCCACTCCCACCTCCTCCTTAACAAAAATGGACACACTTTTCCACTCCTTCTGTCATTTCGTTTTTGACCGTACACCTCGCACACACCACTGTACCCTCTACCAATCTCTATCCCTCCTTTCCTTAGAGGACAGATGGCGTACCCACTGTGCCAGCTTCATGGCTAAATTCTGGTCCCAGTCCCTGCCTTCCTACCTCATCTCCTCCCTCCCCACCCTTCCCTCTCCTTTGTATTCACTCAGAAACTCTGACCCACTCACCTTATCTGTCCCCTGTCGGACCTCCTCAGCAGGTCAGGCTGCCTTTTCCTGCAGGTTTCCAATTCTTTGGAACTCACTCCCATGCTCCATCCATTTTGCCCCTTCCCCTTGGGTATGCAGTGCCCTCATTAAAGAACATTTCCACACCCCATGCACCTGTTTCTAACCCCCTGCCACCTCGCTACCGTATGCTTCTCACTCTCACCTGTCACTCTTTATTCCTGTGCATCCTTCCTTGGTTGGTTGCCACAGGGTGATTAGCTGCTGTAGTAAATAACTATAAAATATTTTCTGCAACTCTGTACACTAATTATATAATTATGTAATTTCCTTTATGTAATTCTGCTGTACCATTGCTTCTATTGTGCAGTGTACCTGTGTAACTCTTTCTCTCAGTTGCTGTTTCAGTTTGTATTATTACTGCAAATACTTTATATGTACTGTCTGTACTCTCCCTATCTGTTCCCCCTTTCTGCAGGACGCATCTGGAAATGAGCTCTTGTTGCTCAGTGTGCACTTCCTGGTAAAACTTTCAATAAATAAAACTTTCAATAAATAAATCAAAGTCTATCTGAATATCAAACTCATAGAAAATCTGTCAAGTTCAAATATTCACAAAATGAATTGCAAGGTACAAATTTTAAACTTTTTTTTTATGAATACTCCCATAACAGGCAAATGTGCTTTTAGATGTCTGCATTTGTTTCGCCTCTGAGTTATTACTTGTTCTTTGTTGATATCCATGGTATGCTGTCTTGCAGTAAAAACCTTGCTTTTTGTCCAAACCTCTTATATCACTGCAGAGAGGAGATAACTGCTTTATGCGGCATTAATGGGTTGGCCGAGCCCCACTTACAATGAATGAAGGGGATTTAGTATCACTCAGGGAAGCTTCATATCTTTACAGACAAATTCCATCATGCTTTGCTGAAGAAACAACCCATGTTCACTATAATGTGCCTTTATCTGTAACTGGTTGGAAGGAATCCTATTATATATCGTACTAAGCCTGTAGTTTGACTCCTAAAATTAAAGAGACACTATCATCTTGTTTTTTTTGCTAAATTTAAAATCCACATAACAACACAAACATGTGCCAGCAGCCATGTAGATGTATTTCCATGAGATATTTGCTCCCAGAATTGTATTTCCGAGTCTTTTATTTTCTAACGTTAGTACCTTTTTGTGGCGACCTGATCTACCCCCGGCTGCCTGATGCAGTTGCATGTTCACATTGCAGCATGGTGCCGCAGCAAAGGTAAACTCATTCATGGATGAGTTTAGACATTTTCAAGCACTATGGCCTGAAGTGTTTGTTGATGGGAGGCATGGAACTGAACTTAGTCCGCTTACTCCCATTTAAAAATGATGCTTGTAACACGGATAATTCAATCAAGCCCCGACTTTGGGTGTGCATACTAGCAGGCACATGATTGTAACATGGATTTTAAATTTTGCAAAAAAAACTGACAGTGTCCCTGTAAGGAAGCATTTTCGAATATGGCAGTGAAACTGTTTTCTCAGTCTTACCTTTATTTCCAAATATAAAATATACCTGGTTCTTTTTTTCAGGGGTGTAGGAAGGCACACTCCAAGTAAAACATGGATTACAAGTTGATTGGAAAAGGGGCAGCATTCTGGGCCCTTACCATAGATTTTGGTTACGCCTACTGTCTCATATCCCCTCCTACTGATGTTATAATATGATTGTTGTGCTCTGTTTGAATTAAACATAATGTTAAATATATAAAACCTAGTGCTGCTATATTTTCTGTTCTTACTATGCAGTAACAGTGCTGACAGCAAGCCAGTGTCCCTTTAAGATAATTTTATTTTTAGGGCCTAGTTGAAGGGTTTTAATAAGTAATGGTAACAGCCATGTTTGTAATGGAAAGTGAGTTCTAGCTGTAGGGGGATTGATTTGCTCATTGTATGATGTAGCTACTAACAAATCTGGTCAGAATTAGGACCAGGATGACCATGCATTATGCTGCAATATTGCACGATCACCTGACAGGCTTTACCCAATTAAATTTAATCGATTTTTAGACTCATTTTACAATTTGCAATATTCCTCTAGTAGAATGCTCCCCACACATAAATACAAACATGGAATATTTACATGAACTGTATGAATTAAACACTTCAGCAGCATTCTACTGGCATACACTCACACTGGCATACACAGGTGTCATATGAAGCCAGAGCCTCAGTTTTAACTGTGTCAGGGTTACCAGAAGAAATTTCTTTGTCAAGCAGGTTAGTTTTTGAGCAAGACTTTTCATGGTCATCAAATAAATATCAGAAATGAAACATTTGAATAGTGCTTAATTTTTTTAATTTGTTTAAGTGTATTGGGGGGCTCATGAGTGGAAACAGCACTCAGTTATTTTTTATTTACTCACTGATTTTTTTCTGACTTTGTTTATCCTCCCTGGTCACAGGCAGGACCTCCTTGCACCTTCCACCAATGTGCCCAGTTCCCATCCAGCTGTGACTGCTACCAATCCTCTTTGGATCCCCAGTCCACCCATGACTCACTGCTGTGCTGCAACCTCCCAGCTTGCCCCCCAGGGTTAAGTATGCCTTCAGCTCCATAGCATTTCTTCCCTGCATCAATCTGGCCACTCCCAGCAGAGGTGAAGACTGGTGGTATCCCCAGGAGGTGGCGGCACAAATCCAGTGTGGGACGCTGTGGGCCAGCAAAGGTTTCATCCTCTCAGCCTTGTGCCATTTTCTAATTGTTCTCCCCAAGGCCCACCAGGAGCATACAGCAGGACTGACAGCCAGCGAGGCCTGATGCAGCCAGCCTGTTGTTGTGCTCCAGTGGTCCCTCTTGTTTTCACAGATCTCCTGTACCACCACCTGTGGTCACCCAGCTGGCAGTGAAGCAGCAGGATGTGGCACCCTCCCTCCCTCCCCAGAGGTAGAGGAGAACATCTTGTGGGATGCTTGATCCTCCTTCTCTCCGGCCTGCCCTCCTACAGCCCAGGCTCTTTTCCAAAACCTGGGTCATCTGTGTTGTGAGCAATAGCTTTATCGCTGTGCCAGTGGCCCAACCCATTTATTCACCGATTTTAATTTAGAGAAGATTTTAGGGCCTAGTTAAAGATTTTTATGTAAGAGTAAAGGTGGCAGCCATGTTTGTGATGGAAATCAGGAATGAGTGATGTGGCTCATGAATTCTGTATGTGATTTGTCCAAATTCCAGATCACATTGCTGGACCTTTTTTTTTTACAGGGCAGTGTTGGCACATAAACATATGTCAATGAAATGGCAGCAGCCAATCAAAATACAGTATTTCACTTACCCTTTTTCTAAGACTAGATTGAAAACGAGGGTCAGATGCTGAAGCCAGACAGGCAGTGTGCTGGTGTCATCAACAAAGGAAAGGCAATTTGGGGATGTATTAGAAGTGGGTAAGGAGCAGGTTAAGGGAGGCGATCCTCCCTTGTACACCACTTGGAGAACTCTGTCCAGTTACAGTCACTGCAGTACAGAAAAAGGACATTACAGAGATCAAAAGGGTTTAGCTTAGGGTCATCAAGCTGATTAGTGGCTTAGGAGGCAAAATCTGTGCAGAGAGATTGAACACAGAGTACAGTACTCCAATTATTTAGACTTAAAGGAGAACAATCAGCATAAAGAGAGCCACTTACAAGTGCAGGGTTGGTCCCAATCTGCATTTTGTGTGCAAAAACATTTTTTTGGGACTTACTGTTTACTGTAGTATAGATCATATCAGACTAGTTTTGCTTACTTCCAGGCTGACATTTTCTGCAACTACAAATCCCAGAATCCCCTGCAGCTGACATCAGAGCAGGGCTGCAGCAGTGGGAGATTCAATAGTCTCTAGTGCATGACATAGTTTCTATAAGCTCTGATCTTTTGTTTGCTGGTCCCACTGTCCTCCCAGGACAAAGTACAGTCACAGAAGATTGTACTTACCCCTGGGAGAACAGCAGGATGGGAATACATCTGATCAGAGCTTATAAAAGCTCCAGCATGCATTGCAGTCTATTGAATCTCCTGTTGCTGCAGTCCTGCTCTAATGTTAGTTGCTGGGAATTCAGGGATTTGTAGTTACAGAAAATGTCAGCCTGGAAATAAGCAAAATTAGTGTGATACAATCTATTATACTACAGTTAACAGTAAGTAAACAAATCATGTTTTTGCACACAAAGTGCAAATTGGGACTGACCTGCCCCTAACTTTGGGTGTAGGGCCCTAGGTGCTGCTGACTGTTCCCCTAAAAAAGAGAAGGCTGAGAAAAGACATGATCAGTGTTCTAAATACAGTGATGAAGGGGAGAGACAGGGTAGAGTAGGAACAGATGTTTGAGCTGGTGTGAATTTTACCCTGTGCTTAGGCATAACTAAACTGCTTGTGTCACTAAACCATGTTACCTCTTGTTTTACCTACTGGGGCCCAACGAATAAGTCAAGGTTTCCTCCCTGGGAGGGATACAGATGTCTCTCAGGGAGCCATTCAGGTCCCCACAACATTCCCCAACATTCTTTTAAAGCAAATACATCATTTTTTTAACAGCTGCTCTTGAACATTGAAGCATGTAGTCAGCAACTTCAGTGGAAGTGCTCCTTCCCTGACCCTAAACACGGGTTCATCTGTTAACGCCCTAAAAGATAAACTGCTTGTTGCAGCTCCAGTGGTCCCAGCTGCAGCATTTCAGTATGTTAACCCTGTCAGCTATTCTGCCACAACCAAAGGACCCAGGTTTAGAGCCACTAACAGGAGAGCAGGGTCCTAACAGAGTCAAAATTACCCAGGCACGTGAGTGCTACTGATGCTGACAGCCATGCTTTGTCTTCTTCACTGGTGCTGATGTCGCGCTTTCAGCCTGGGACTGATGTTCAGTCAGCAGTGGCCAGGTCAACATTAATAAAAAAAAAAAAAAATTCTTTGCAACAAGAACTCACTCTTAGGGGACACTAGAGTAGCACAGAAACATACAAATTGTTGGCAGATAAGGACCGCTAAGCCCATCCAGTCTGCCCATAAGCCCTACACTAGTTTGCAGCCTCTGCATAGTAATGGCATAGTAATTTAAGGTCATGAGGGACTCTAGGTCCATCATGTCTGCCCCTTGCATCATAGGCAGGCATTAAATAAGTATACTTCATGCAAGTTATGCAGTTTTATTATATGGTTATATCGCATACCCTAGGAGCCCCTCCTAAAGAACCTTGGACATACCCTTTAAACAATCTGCAATTCAATCCCTTTGCTAACAGGTTATTGCAATACATATGACACAAACTAAACCCAACAGGACATTTTCCAGCTTAGTCACTAACCATACTCAGGGTTCCCCACTGCCAGGGAACACAGGGCGGTGTCTGTGGTGATGGACGCCAATGGAATATTTTTCCTTGGACCGCCTATATGTACTGTGTATTTGCACAAAAGGTTTTTAAGTGAAGTATCATTTTTTTTTTTTATTTAATAGTTTATTAATTTTGAAAAGAGATATTACAGATTGGTTACATGAATGAATGAGATTCCATAACAACAAAACATCACTGGAAACACAGTACTACTACTACCAAGGGACTGGAAAAAGAATAAAAAGCACACAGTAGATTATCAATGAGCATTTCAACTGTACAAATAATCAAAGGCAGATGGAAGCAAGCAATTACTTAGAATACGTGACGTATAGTGTACAGGTATCAATATAGGGGTTGTAGTGCAATAAAGGATGGAGATAAAAGACAGTTTTAGAGCATTTTACAAACACAGTTAGGGTGATGGTAAAATATATAGGGCAGTGGCAAACAAATATAGGGTGGTGACCCACTGCACTAAAATAATGAATGGGGAATACTGATATTCCTTGCAAATGGGAACATTCCATTTGGAGACGAGCTCTGTATCATGGAATGATTTATAGTGTAAGGTTTGCCCCTATTGTGTATGGATTTCTATCCTGACAAATGTCTTGCTGTGGTACAGTTCAGAGGTCATGAAAAGTTGTTGTGGTATCATTCTGATGGCACAGTGATACCACAACAACTTTTCAGCCTTGACATGCCACATGATTGGTTAAAGACGCAGCACTCAAGAAAAAGTCAGGGGAAAATGGAGGTGCCACTTAGCGATGAGCAGGCAACCAAGGCAGTTTGGACATGGGCAGCAATAGATGGCTCCATGGTACCAAAAAGGACTTATTTATCGGTTTGTCTTTTTTAAAATAAAAAAAAAACACTGTGGTAATGGATTCTGTATCTTGATACCAACACAGGCTTGGGAACAGAAGCAACGGATGGTCTGGTGTGACGTGTGACAGTGACAGGAGAGAGGAGTGACAGTGAGGTGCCAGAGCAAGTGGGAGCAATGAGTCAAGGTACAGACAAACTTATGAAACTAAAAAGTTTCAAAAGGAGCAAACTATAGACTCTGTAAACAGTGAACGGGTATCCATACAGAAGTAAGGATGTGTTTCCATTTTGGGCATGTGATGGCATCATGGAAACCTTTCAAGCTTTGCTGTCAAGGTCTTTGTAATGTCTTCACTAACCCTCAATGGAAACAATGACTTGTTGTGAATGGTCACCCATACACTATTCTATATATTCCATATATTGTCAGTGTCAGTGGCTCAGTAGGAAGCACACTCGCCTCTGAGGCTGGGAGATTAGAGGGCTGTGGGTTCAGTTCCCACATCTGTCACTTGGGTTAATATTGCAATACTGACACTGTAGTGCAGCATGGGGGGGTGGCTGCACTTCTGAGGTGCCGTCTTTCAGATGAGACATTAAATCAAGGTCCCATCTGCCTGGATTGGTGGTAGTTCAGGTGGATGCTAAAGATCCCATGGCACTTATCAAAAAAAAGTAGGGGAATTGTTTTATTACAACTTTAAAGCAAATTACATACATAATAGTATTGCTGTACTCAAAATCTTAATAAAAGGAAAAGGAAACATAAATATTTCATCATACATTAATACAAAATTGTGTTTGTCTAGCCTCAAACCTATTAGTAAATGCTGAAAACAAAAAAAAAAACCTCCCACTCCCCGAACTAAAAGAGTAGGGGAATTTTTATTGTTATAACTTCAAAATCAAAACAAAACAGTGTTAAAGCACACAAAAATAATATAAAGATCAGAAAAACAAAGCAAGAAAGTATTACAAGCATGCTTTTTCTACTCTACTGACAAATAAACCATGCTCCCCCCAAAAGAGTAAGGGAAGGTACTGTATATTCAGAACTAAAAAACAAAATACCTTCAAAGAATAATCCATCATACAAATCCAAAAAATTAAAAGTAGAGAGATAATAAGTATTGCTTCATACAGTGGCCCCAGGTTTTAAGGTCATATAGTAAACAAATCCCCCTCCCTCTCCCCACTATAAGAGTGGGGGAACTTTTATTCTAACCTTCAAAATGAAGTTATGCAGACATGTATTACTACATACAAAATCATAAAAGGAATTAAGGAACAACCAAAAAGATGTATTGTAGCATACAGGAATGTCAAGCCTAAATAAGGCAAGTACTAAAACCCCCTTCCCCACTAAAGGAGTCAGGAGGAATTCATTATTTATGCCTTAACACTAAGATACATACAAAAATGTATACTGCAGACAGATCTAATAGATTCTAGCAATGGAGAAAAGGTAAATCCAGACTGTGTTGACCCCACTTGTATGTCAAAAAAACGAAAGTTTATGTGTTCCAAAATTTACAGGCCGCTATATAGTTAAAAAAGTTTGCCAATATCTTTCCCAAATGCCCCTTTTCAATGTCACAAACTCCTGATCTCTCAGTTTAGTAATCGCATTGAAGATTGAATAATACAATTCTAGTGCCGTTACCTGTTGTTTTGAAAAAGAAATCGGCACCATACTTGCCAAATCCAATATAATATAAGTACCGTAACTAAATTCCAATCCATTTATGATAGTTTGCCTCTACTGTTATGAATCAATGTCTAAAACTGTAACTATTGAACCTGTATGTCAGTTAATTACCTGTTTACTGTCTGCTTTCACCACATATGCCACGTAATTACATGTAACACCACTTAATGTATCTCCGGGCCACCCCTGAAAAAGGGATCTTCGGGGCCCAGCGGGCCTACCTGGTCATCAAAATTCAGTAAATGAATAAATACATTTAAGGTGCTACGATTATAAGCACTCCATTCAATAGGAAAGATTCCAAAATACAATTGTAGATTCAATAAACCCTTAAAAGGATGTTGTCCCCAATGGGTTCCCCATATTACCCCAAAATCCTGAATAAAGGGGCAATCAAAATAAAAATGGTCCACAGTTTCTTCCTGCATAATGCATATATTCCTTAAACAGTACCTATCACTTAATGCTTTATGCTTGTGATTGCCTCGCGTATTAATCCCCCCATGGACTCCTAACCACATAATATCCCACATTTGTCTTGGAATTCTTTTATCAGTGATATGAACTGAGATTGCTTGTCTTTCAACCTCCTGAAAATCCTCAAAAGGTGACGCAAAAAAATGTTTTGCCAAAATCTCCACATATAAAGATTTCCTTGTAAGCCAAGTAACATCCTGAAAGGAAACAGTCCAATGTTTTATATGGTCAAAAATTAAAACCCATTCTGACAATAATTTATATTTCCTTTTATTTTTGTGAATAAAGCTAGAACTTTACCATTCTTTCAAAACTTCTTTTAGAATAGAAAGTACCTGGAAATGCCACAGTTTAGGAATCCCCTGAATAATTGGCTTCAAATTTGTGGTTAAAAATAATGTAAAGAAAAATACCACTGGATGAATCATCCAGACTCCCCCCTGCAGGATATCTAAATATAAACAATTCCTCTTAATGGGGTTCAACCTGCTTCCCCAAGACCCAGAAAAAAAACATGCCATCACGGCTGTTTCAAGCCTCATTGGCAAGGGAAAAAATTACCCACATAAAGAAACAAAGGAAATAAAAAGGATTTCTTCATAAAAATGTGCTTTTGTTTACTCATTTTCCACTTTACCCCATTTACTTATCTGTTCCTTCCCTTTATTTATACTAAGTTCCCAATTATGGCCAGCAGGGTCCCCTTCCCCCCAAAAAATATGATCCCAGGATCTTCCAATAGGAATCTAAAACTGGAACACCCCCTATTGTGGCAATGGTCCTTGTTCGCTTTGAAAGACTTAAACAAATGCTTTTGTCCATATTGGCACAAGCCCCCATCACAGGTTAAAGAGACTGTATTACTTTATTTATCAAAATTCCACTCTGGGGATCAGGGAATACCACACAAATATCATCTGCATAGCAGATGGTTTTTAAATCCTTGTTTCTTAAACCTGTAATCCCATACAGTAGCGGTGACCTATTTAAAATTCTTAGAATAGGATCTAGTGCCAGTACATATAAAAGAGGGCTAAGCGGGCATCCTTGATGTACCCCTTTACCAACTGGACAGTTCTTCCCTACCCAACCATTCACCACAGGGGTAATATACACCAAAGAATAACTAATTTGCAACCAGTTAATGAAAACTGCAGCAATCCCATACCCTGTCAAAGCAAGCCAGAGAAAATCTTGAGATAAATTATCAAGTGCCTTGGCTTGGTCTATACTTAAAATATAACCAATCGAGTTAGCCTCAAACAATTCTCTTATTAAAACAAGAGCATCTTGAATAGATCTCCCCGGCACGGAACAAAATTGTAAAGGGTGCAATAATTGATCAAGGGCTGCCTATAGTCTGTTAAAAAATAATTTGGAGAGGATTTTAAAGTCCACATGTAATAGGGTAATAGGCCTCCAATTATGGACAGGAGTTCTGTCACCCCTTTTATATAAAAAAAACCCATTAATCCATGATGCATTGTCTCCGTAATCCTATCCTATCCTTCTTCAAAAATGCATTGTAAACCTGTAATAATTCAGATGCCATCATACCCCATAGAACTTTATAAAATTCCCCAGGCAAATCATCAGAGCCAGGTGCTGTATTATCACTTACATTTTTTATTACTAGCTCCAGTTCTACTGTAGAACAATTCCTGATCAGACCTTCTGCTGCATTTTGTTCCAGCCTAAGGAGATCAGCCGCACCTAGTAAAAGTGATGCAACCTCTAAATCACCAGAGAAAGGTTGAAACTGAGTTGTAATAAAATCTTCCACCACCCATAAAATGTCAAAATTATCTGTCTTCAGACACCCTGAAGCATCCTGCAGAGACATCATTTGTCGAATTTTAGCCCCACCCTTGCAATCTTCATATGGGGTTGTTTGCTCTTTCCTTCCTTGGGTTCTGAACCTCTGCTCCATCTCCAATGGTTTCTATTATATTGGAGCTGATCAGATTTCGTTTTAATAGAGCAATCTCTGACTCACATTATTACCCATCCTCTTTTGCCTGGGACAATACAGCCTGTAGTGCATTCCTTTGATTTAAGTATGCCTGATTTTTGGAAATCGCTCTAGCTCTCGAATGCTATTTAAAAAAGCTATACAACAGGACTTAGTATCTTCCCACCAACAAATCGGGGAATCATATAAAAACAGGACTGATAATCTATCTGCCACAATTCCTCTCAAAGCCTCAATTGTGTCGGGATCATGAAGAATGTTAGCATTCAGCCGCCATACCCCCTTTCCCCATAGGGTGGCCGGATGTGGAGACACCTTTACCCCAATCAAACAATGGTCAGATGTTTCTACTAAAAGAACCTGCATTGCACTTGTAGGCACCATGTCTGTAATAAACCAATGATCGATTCTTGAAGAAAGAACTCCTTTAAAAAATGTAGGCTTTGCATTTTCTGCCAACGCATCTCACGATGCAATTTGTTTCAAAACCGCCTTTAATGCAATACTGTCACAGTATATTTTATTTGATGCTTTCCCTTTCCATAGGTCTGTATTGAAATCACCCCCACCAAAAAAAAATACTAAGCGACCCGTACATAAATAGGGAAGTATTTTGTAAAATAAGGTGACCCGAAGGGCTTTCTTTTGTGGGGCATAGATATTTATTAGTCTACAAAAAACATTTTGTATCTGCCCATCCAACATCATTGCTCTCCCTGGAGCTATAGCCACCACCTTTTGTATGAGAATATCAGGATTGGTGAGGCAAAAGCCTAACCCTGAACACAGTTCCTGCCCTAGAGACCACAGAGATCTTCCCACAAACCAATCTTGTGTTGCCACGTACTCCTCCTGCACAGTATACAGACTCGTATCCTGTAAGAAAAAAATATCAAAATACAAGGACTGCAATACTGCATATGTAGCTTTCCTCTCAAATTCAGAGCGAATACTGTTCACAGTTAGACTCGCTAAATGAAGCACAGGACTAGTCAGTTTAAGGTTTTAAAGTGAAATCAGAACACTTTTTTCTTACTCGCCCTAGTGACCCTTCTGGTGACCCCTGATTAAGGTTTGGGTGGATCTAGCCCTCTCTGCTCCTTAGGGGGGTCACTATGGGTCAAGAGAATCAAAACATCTGAATCTGCATCATCCATAATGTCTCCCCAACTTTGTAGTGGCTCATAAGTGTTATAGATTTCTACTGCTGGCTGATTTTGTGATTTTGCAACCCTTTTGGACTGCGACCATTTTTGCAGGATGGGCAAAAAAATCAGTTTGATTTTCTGGAGTCTCACTGGGATCAAGAATCTTCTCTGCTGGTGCTAAAATCAGTGGAGGGAAGGGGGAGGCATCTTGCTTGTTCCCAGGGATAGGGGATGCACTATAGAGTCATCACATACTCCTGTCTGAGTTGAAAAGGTCTGGGATTCCTTCCTCTGTTCCGAAGCTGGTGGAGGGGGGGGGTAATTCTACCTCTAGGGGCAGATCTTTGTTGAGCAGAAGTGTCAGTGTGCGCATTATGCTGTTTAGAAGACTTGTTGATATAAAAGTCATGTTCCATATAATCAGCATTGTTGTGAGCTGCCCACGGGCAAGAGAAAAAAACATGATCCTCTGACCCACAGAGATTACAAGTAGGGGGGACAACACAAGTAGTGGCAGAATGAACCAACGCCCCACACACAGAGCATTTCATCTGGTTGCAATCCAAATTCAAATGTCTAGTTGAGCCACACTGATAGCATGAGCGTGGTTGCCCCAGGTAGAATAATATCCACCTGTTCCTCCCAAGAAAAAACAATTAGGCAGATATTGAATACCTTCTTCAGAAACTTTAAGCTGTATATGAAACTTTCATCCCCCTGTCCAGAACCCATTATTGTCAATAACAGCATCAGGTAAGCCATTCACTGTGCACCATTTCTCCAACCAGTATAAGATATCTAGCACATTTACCCCTTCATTCCAAAATAGTACAGTTATTATTTTTGCTGTTGGTCTGGTCATAGGGATTGCCACAAATGGTTTCCATAAGGCAATATTCTTAACCCCCATACGCTGCCCAAAATTGGTCAAGTAAGGCTGCTGATTGGAAGCTTACATCGAAATTATGGTCCCCTGATACATGTGTCAATGCATACACTTCAGCCGATGTAAAATGTAAAGAATCTATAAGCAGATTTTTGCCTACAAAATTCCTGTCTGGTGGAAAGTCTAATCCCCCTTTGTAGCACAAGTGGACTACAAATCTCTGTCTTGCAGCCTCCTCAGGTTTTTTAAACAAACTAGCGTAGCTAGCTGGCCTACTCCTTGTCCCGGGACTATTGGTGTCCCCTGAATTAACTTGTGAAACAACAGGAGCAGCATGTTCAGAAAAAGTACCTGATGTAGGAGGAAGACTTTGTGGTCTAGCATTTTGTCAGAGTTCAGTTGACTGGCGCTGTACCCTGGGCCCCCGATCCCTAGACTAGTATCTAGTATCAGACCGTCTGACTCAGCGTCTGATGCAGGAGCATCAAAGGGTAGGGCCGCACCCTGTGAGTCATCTGTCAGTCCTTTGACAGCCTTTAGAGTGCAGTCTCGTACATTCATATTTGTATTGACAGATTCTTCATCAAATACAGCAGTACTCACATCCTTAGGAGAGCCAGGTAAGGGAATATGCAGATCAGGGACCCATATTCCATTTAGTAAAATCCACCCTGCTTGTTGCAGGGCCTGTTCAGTTTTCCAGGTTGCTTCTTCAGCCATAAATGGTAGCAGAATTGAAGTGGAACCTGGAGAAGAAGTCTCTGGCTGTACAAACTCCTCAGTACCTTGTAAAAGTGACGCCTCTTGAAATAAGCCTTTTTTTCTGTATTGATTCTGTAGGGCTCTGTTCCAAATGTTTTCTCTTTTTTTCTTCATCTGCTGCAATCTCCTGTTCTGTTTCAGATTCCATTATCAATGTTATTAAATGTGTAGATTCTAAGGCCATATCATTTGCAACCTTTGCTCTTCTGTTGCCTTACCTCCAATGGTTTCCATAAGTCCACATTTTGCCATTGTAACAGTGGGTTCCTGTTCTGGCTCTTGCTCCATAGCACTCTAAAAATCATCTCTGTCCCCTGCAACAGTCTGCTGCACACTGAAGGGATCCATACCTGAAACAGGCCAAGAGTCCCCCTACTGGAGAGTAGGGGAATTTCCCCAGTGTCCTAGCCAAATTTAGCCCATTCACTAAAAATACCACCAACAGCTTAATCTGGTTTAATTTCAGTTACTTACCATCTGTATCCCACCTCCCCCCAGTCACCCCTGAGAAAGGGACTTCTCGGCCCAGTGGGCTTATGGGTCAACAACATTCTCAATAAATAATAAATAAATATACAATGTATGATGGAATGTTGTTCTGCATGGAAATTCCTGCCTAGAATATAGAGGACTGTGTATGAGCAACCATACACAACAAGGCTGTTGTTCAGTCAAGAGGTTTCTAGGGTAACAAGAGACCTCGAGAGCACAGCTTGAGAGGTCTCTTCATACCATGGAAACCTCGAGATTAAAAATCAGCCTTGTATGTGTACGGTTGCTCATACACAATCTTTTACAGTGCACAGGCAACCATCAGCTTAAACTCATGTACATTTGGCACTCGCTGTTGGCTGAGGGATCGCTGACGTGCTTGAGAAGGTGGTTGCGTGACCACATTCTATGTTGCTGTGCTGCAGTAGTGATGTCGCCAATGCAGCACAACAACATCCAGATGTCACTATTGCAGCACAACAAGGCTGTTCCAGGCATGGATTTCCATACAGAACAACATTTCACCAAATGCTATGGGTTCTTGTGCTGCAGTAGTGACAGTATGTTGTTGTTCTGCAGTAGTGATGTCACTATGTTATTGTGCTGCAGTAGTGATGTCACTATGCTGTGCTGTAGTAGTGATGTCACTATGTTGTGCTGTAGTAGTGATATCACTATGGTGTGCTGATGTAGTGATGTCACCATGTTGTGCTGCACTAGTCATATCACAATGTTGTGCTGCTTTTGTGATGTCACTATGTTTTGCTGCAGTAGTGATATCACTATGTTGTGTTGCAGTAGTGATGTCACTATATTGTCCTGCAGTAGTGATGTCACCATGTTGTGCTGCAGTAGTAATATCACTATGTTGTGTAGCAGTAGTGATGTCACCATGTTGTGCTGTAGTAGTGATGTCACCATGTTGTGCTGTAGTAGTGATATCACTATGTTGTCTTGCAGTAGTGATGTCAACGTGTTGTGCTGCAGTAGTGATATCACCATGTTGTGCTGCAGTAGTGATGTCATTATGTTGTGCTGCAGTAGTGATATCACTATGTTGTGCTGCAGTAGTGACATCACCATGTTGTGCGGTAGTAGTGATGTCATTATGTTGTGCTGCAATAGTGATATCACTATGTTGTGCTGCAGTAGTGATGTCACCATGTTCTACTACAGTAGTGATATCACAATGTTATACTGCAGTAGTGATGTCATTATGTTGTACTGCAATAGTGATATCACTATGTTGTGCTGCAGTAGTGATGTCACCATGCTGTGCTGCAGTAGTGATATCACTATGTTGTGCTGCAGTAGTGATGTCATTATATTGTGCTGCAGTAGTGATGTCACTATGTTGTTCTGGGTACCCTTATGAGTTCCCGTTGCTCACTATCCTGATTCTCACCTGCCCAGGCACTATTGTCCAACAGGTGCAGTGTTCCAATAGTGTGCATCCCGACGGTAAACTAACTGTTGGATGTTGACGGGGAAAGGTAGCAGATGTGATGGGTTGCTACCTTACCCCTGCTGCTGCATGTCAAGAGACAGTTGTGTGGGAGAGTTGGACAAGCTACTCCAGTGGTGTACAGGGCTATACTACTGACAGCTCTGCCAGCGTGCTCCCTCAGACCTGAGTTCTGATCAGTGTACCTTCCTTTTAAGGAGCTCACCCACCTAACTTATATTTTTTTACTCCAGGGTCTGCTGCCCCTCAGAGTTAGTTATTTTAGTTACGGGGGGGGGGGAGCCCCCTGCATTATCCACTTGATTTAATTTGTGATGCCCAACATTGTAGTGTCGGGCATATGAACTGTTCGGGGCTGTGGATTTTGGGATGCTAAACTCGGTATCCTGAGTGTCGGGATATTGAGTTTAGGTATTACATAATATATCCTTATGCTGCAGTAGTGATGTCACCATTTTGTGCTGCAGTAGTGATGTCACTATGTTGTGCTGCAGTAGTGATGTCACTGTGTTATGCTGCAGTAGTGATATCACTATGTTGTGCTGCCATAGTGATGTCACCATGTTGTGTTGCAGTAGTGATATCACTATGTTGTCCTGCAGTAGTGATATCACTATGTTGTCCTGCAGTAGTGATGTCACCATTGTGTGCTGCAGTAGTGATGTCACCATGTTGTGCTGCAGTAGTGATGTCATTATGTTGTGCTGCAGTAACAGCATCAATATATTGTGCTGCAGTAGTGATGTCATTTACTGCAGCCCAACAACTTAGAATGCCAACATACCATTGCTTTCCTTTAGCCAAATTGAGCTGGAAGATTTTTAAACTTGAACTTACAGAAACAGCTGGAGCTGTAGTCACTAGCCGCACATTGAATCAATAATTTGAGCCCCCCACCAACCCTCAGGTGCCCCCCCAAACTGCCAGTTCACTAAAAGTAGTGGAGTGTCTGAAATGAGCAAAGATGTCAGTAAACTATAAAATATAATGTATGGGAATCCATACACAAACAAGCCGGTGTTTTCATCTCAAATTTTCTTTTTGTCACATCTGTTTATCTCCTAAGCTGCTCTGGCTGCCCCCTTCCTACTACCCACCCCAGCCTCATCATGTGGCTTCTCTGGGACATACCTTCCACTGTCACCCTCTGCCCCAAGACTCTGGTGGGTGCCCAGTCATCAGTGCAGGACCCACTAGTGATTGGTCATCCTCCCGCGCAGCTGAGGTGGTTCTTCACTGATGTTCTCCCTGGGCTCACAGGATGTGCAATAAATGCAATGTGCAAGCTCCACCTTCACTGAGACACCCCCAAAGCCTCTCTTCCCTCTCCTGGTGATGTCGCGTGCATGCTGCTGGGTACCAGTTAGACAGTGAGCCACAGCAACAACCTCTTCAAGGGAGGAGAGCAGTCCCACGGATGCTCAATCCTCCCTCACCTGGCTAACCCCTGAGCGACCCACATCCATTTCCAAACCTGGGTTTGCCAGCGTGGCAGGAGATAAGGTGCAAGGTGCCTTAGCCCTCCATTCCACTGAGCTGACCCTCCTCTCAAGTTTTCTTTGGCAATCAGGGAACCTCTCGAGCTTCACTGTTAAGATTCCCGGTTGCCATAGAAACCTCTTGATGCAGACACAGGCTTATTGTGTATGATTGCCAATACATTATGCTGTGTTTTATTTAACAGAGGTGCTGCACAATGCTTAGCATTACACATTTTAAGTGTTCTCTATAAGGGAAAGACAAAAAGGTTTAGGGTAGTCACCTGTAAAATGCATATTTTTGTTTCGTTTCCCTAAACTATGGGGTTCTCTCCCCCCCTCTATTCACTCTGCTCCTTCCTTTCCTGGCCTTAAATCTCTTCTCCATGAGTTCTCTACTCAGTCCTGCAGTTGCGTCTGATATTGGGTTGGACTCCTTTCACCTGTAACTCACCCAGTCATTGACATCAGCACTCCCCTAGCATCAGTCATTCCCTCTGTTCCTTATTTTATGTTGATTACTGTTTATGTGCTTTTACTAGTTCCACAAGTTACTGTACAGTAACTTACTGATTGTCAGTTTATTCTTTAAACATACTTGGCTTTCTGCTCACAACGCCGGTGACCCAGGTTCAGGAGTGGACTCAGGTTGTTGGAGGGCCAGCTGGGGGAGAAGGCTTGAGTGTCCCAGGACTGCTCGCCCTCTGGGGAGGGATCAGGGTCCATAGCTTGCCTGACCCCAGGTGGAGACCCAAGGTACAGCAAGTCCTGCAGCTTATGGGAGGGGCCTGTGGGAGCTGTGTGGTGGACGTCGGTGCTCGGAGCCTTGATGTCAGGATGCACACCACACAGGAGAGAAAAGCAGGAAGAATGCTGCCAGAGCAAAAATAGATGGAGTGCCAGTGCTGACCCTAATGACGACAGCCTGCCTGACCACCGGGGGACCCAACGAAATTCTGAAGACATTGGGGTGTAAGGCCCCCACCCCATACCCGCCTGGGGGTTATATCGATGGCTCCATGGGAGAACCCCTGGGGATTCAGGTAAGGCAAGTCATGGGGTAGTACTTAGGTGTCTCCCGAAAATGTGTAGCTCTGAGGCGAAAAGGGGGATAAATAGCAAGTTAAAAAAAAAACATATTTGTTTGCATATTTAGATATATTTATGGTCTTCTATGTGTTTTATACATTGGTATTTTGTATCTGTTCGCCTCCTCCTTGCCCTTCCACTCCCCCCAGGATGCACCTGAAAATGAGCTGATACCAGCTCAGTATGTCTTTCCTGGTAAAACTTTGGAATAAATAAAAACATACATACATACATACATACACACACATACATACATGCATACACACATGCATGCATACATACATACACATACATACACACACACATATATATATATAAATACACACACATATATATAATACATATATATATACACACACATATATATATACATATATACATATATTATATATATATATACATATATATATATACATATATTTATATATATATATACATATATATACATATATATATATATATATACACATATATATCACACATATATATATATATACATATATATATATATATACATACATATATATATATATATATACACATATATATATAATATATACATATATATATATATAAATATATATATATATATATATATATATTTTATATACATGTATATATATATATATATATACATATATATATATAAATACATATATATATATATATATATATACACATACATATATATATACACGATATATACATATATATACACGTATATATATATATATATATATATATATATATATATATATACATATATATATATATATATATATATATATATATATATATATATATACATATATATATATATATATATATATATATATATATACATATATATATATATACACATATATATATATATATATATATATATATATATATATATACATATATATATATATATATGTACACACATATATATATATACATATATATATATATATACATATATATATACACACATATATATATGCATGTACGCATATACATATACACACATATAAATACTACACATATATATATATATATATACTCATATATACATAAATACACACATACATACACACAGATACATACACACATACATACCCACATACATACACACATACATCAATAAATAAATATAAAAGTAGTTTATACAAAATGCATTAAGAGCACTGTCTTAGCCCAAACAGAGGTTTAATATGGGTTGCGAAATTACTCCAACATAAAAGCAGGCCTTTTTGATTCTATAATATAATGATAAATAAGACAGAAGCAAAATTACATTTGCTGCTGATGTTCCTTTGTAGCAGGAGGACTTTCTAGGATAATGGGTCTCTGGTACATCTAACCTACTGTACACAAATGCAGTATATTCTAGAAATGTGTTTAGAACTGCCCTGCCCAAGACTATTATGTAGCTGTCTTCCCTTCGGACCAAATGAATGTTATTTTTTCATCACTTTCATTCAGAGCAAGGAGTGCAGTGCTAAAGGATTTAATCAAATTGTGTTGAAATTCAAGGCAAGTAGCGCGTGGTGCTGGTTGACAGCAGCCCTGTGGGTGCCTACACATGAAGCTAGTGACAAGTGCAGTGTTTTTGGCTCCTGTCATGGAGCGTTCCCTGCATTCACATTTAATGAAGCTCACTATCAAAGTATCTCCGTTCTTTCAGAGGGATTCCTTCCTCTAATCATCCAAATTTAATTTTAAACTAAAGAAATACAAGGTACGTTTGAATCTGGGACAAGTTTGAGGGGAGCTAACCAGAGCTCGAGGCATGGTGCCTGTTGGTTCCAAGTGTTATCAACTTTTAATCAGGCTGACTACTTGCAAAGTTGCTACTGACTGTTTACCTTTCTTTACTGTAATTCGATTCTGAACACAGTTACAGCAATATTTTCAAAGCGTAAAGTACAACAGGAAAACATCTTCGGTTCAGAGCAGAGAATGCATCTATAGAGGAATGCAATGTTAAGATCCGACAATCATCACCCCTTGTGTCACTTTATCGAGTATCAAAACCCAAAGACATCTATAATGAATTTATTTCTTTTTTATTTATTTAAAATTTTGATAACTAGGAAAGGCACACTGGTCTGCGGCTCATTTCCAGGTGTGACCTGGGGATGGGGTAACAAATATAGACAATGGGTAACTATGTAAGCATTAATCCATGACCCAGCATGGTTCTACCGTAGAATTAATCCATGCTGGGGGGGGGTTGGAGGCCACAGGCCAAGTGCCTCCAACCACCCAGGCATGGATTAATTCTACAGTAGAGCCATGCTGTGGAGTTGATTAATGCATTTGTAACATGGCAAGTGCAGAAACAGGGAGTTATGCTTGATAAGAGATGGTAACATCACATCCTATATTAGCAAGTACAGTAAAACACTGACACAGAGACAGACAAGGGTAGCTGGAATGAAGAATTCTGTATTGTGCCGAAGAGGATGATTTTCCTTTTAATATTGTGAGTGCAATGGTGAACAGTGATTCAATTACTGATTACATGCAGATGTGATCAACATTTCAGAATATGTGCTGATTTTGACTGACTTACTTTTGTGAACTGTGGAATTGTCTCCATTTTTCTGCTGTGTTTGCTGTTTGGGATTTGGCTGCTGGGCATAATGGGAAATGCATATATTTATGCACACAGGAGATCTGAGTTCTGGTGGTAAATGACAGAATTACAAGAGCAAGCATGGTTTATTGAGGAGCAACCATGGGTTACTTGAGAATTAATCCATGGTTGCTCCATGGTCACCTGTTGCCGTTCCTTCAATCTATGTTAGTTATTTTGGTCTCTTGTTTTGTGCCATATTACAAATACACTTAGGGCCGGATATTCAAAAGGGTTGCGCCATGCGCAATAGGGTTGAGCCTGCGCAAGTCCAAAAGTGCGCCATTCTGCGATATTCAGCAGGAGGCAGTTGCGCCACCGAAAACATGCTGAGCAACAGCGCATCGCAAATGACGGCATGCGAATCAAGGGGTGGATCCATGGCATAAAAAGCACAATGCGACATATCCAAAGATTCGGCGTAATGCGCAACAGCGGAACAGCTTGAAGTTGTACTTGAGCGGAATGAGCCAAAATAAAGGCTCAAGGAAGAGGCGCAAGAACGCCACAGGATGCCAAGTGGGGAAGAGAGAGAGAGAAAGACAGAGGGCCAGGGCAGGCAAGGGAAGCAGTGGGCCATAGGCTGCAGAGGCCAGCAGGGGTGCCTGGTGCAGTGGAAGTAGCAGTCAGGACAGCAGGGGTAACAGAGCAACATCAGCCAGGGGGTCACAAGCCAGGGAGATGGACAGTGGCAGCTTTCATGGAAGCTGTAATGAGGGGGTGAGAATGCAAGGTGCAGGGGACGTGGCTGGATGGGCCTGGCTGCGGTACACCCCCAACAGGCAGTACCGTGCCCGCATCAGCTTTGAGCTGTACACAGATGTAGAGATCGTGGGCCGGTACCGCTGAACAGGGCAATACTGAGGCGGCTCTGTGAGCTGTGCAGTGATGTGATGCAGGCACTCTCACGACGGAGTCATGCTCTGTCAGTGGAGACCAAGGTGACAGCCTGCATGTGCCTGCTCGCCACAGGCACCTTCCAGAGGCCAACAGGGGACACCACAGGCATCACAGCCGTGGCTATGTTACGCATCCTCACCTAATTTCAGCAAGATTGCTGCTACATGCTGCGGAGCACATCCATTTCCCAGCACCGCGGCAGAGTGTACAGCAAACATGCAGGTGTTCCACAGGGTAGCACGATGCCTGGCATGCTAGGGGCCATAGACTGCACCCATGTGGCCATTCAAGACGCCACCCGGCCCCGATGGGGCCGTATATAGAATAGAAAGGGCTTCCCAGTGTCAACTGCCAGTTGGTGTGTGATGCCACTGGGCGATAATCAATGTCTGTGCTACATCCTGGCGGAGCACATGATGCCTCATATGGCATCAGTCCGCACTGTGCCATCGATTCGAGAGTGGGGACATCCCCACAGGCCATCTAGTGGGTGAGTACGCATGTAGGAAATGCAAACTCGGGCAAGGGTGGAATGCCACAGGTGCCATGGTAGTGGCATACAGGATATGGGCAATATGGACCTGAACATGAGACTGATCTCCACTATCTCCACACAGGTGGCAGCGGATACCCACTCCGCCCCTGGCTGCTCACACACCGCACCGGTGCCCCATGACCCCATCGCAGCAATGCTATAATGAGGCACATGCCGCCACACGCAACATCATTGAGCGGGTGTTTGGGATGCTCAAGGCATGCTTCCGATGCCTAGACACCTCCGCCGGTGCCCTACAGTACAGCCCCTCAAAGGCTTATGGGATATTCCTGGCCTGTTGTATCCTGCACAACATGGCCAATGACTGTGGGATAGCCATACAGGTTGAAGAGGGGGACAGCGATGGGGACGCCAGCGGCACCGGTGTTGATGGTGATGAGCAGCCCCCCCTTGGACGGCGGGACCCCTGACTGATCAGGCAGGCCCAGCTGCACCGGGACACCATCACGGAGGAGCATTATGCACAACACAGGTAAGTCAAGGGGCCATGTGCAAACAACACTGTCCTGGCGCAACCCACAGGCACACAGAGTAACACACCAGGGGTGCATGACGGCAAGGGGTGGAAGGGACCAGGCACACAAACACACCATCAGGAGGGCGAACAGTCATGTGGACACACACACACACACAAACACACCAGGCACAAAGCGTACATGGGCAGGTGCACAGCAGACCAGGAACAGACATGGCAAACACACAGATCCACAGACCACACCCACCACCTGTACTGTCCAAGCACATGTGTCAGATGCTGGGCACCCTTGCACCTAGGTGTACAGTACAATGCAGGCATCATCATGCACACGCACCTGTGGACAGCAGTTGGGATGGTGTGCAGGTGGTCCATATGTTGGCGTGATGGGCAGGGCACCCACCAGTGCACTGCCCACCATGATGCACAGTGCACACAGGGCAGCACCAGACAGGGCCCGCACTGGGAGACAGGTCAGTCATGTTGTACCATTCCACAGCCACCACGGATGCGTGGGTGGCCCCGCCGTGACCCAACAGCACTGGCAGGCTGAGCAGGGGCCACATGGGGTGGCACCGATGGACCACCAGGGGTCCCACTGCGCGATCGCGACCTTGTCCGCAGTGGGATCTGTAGGATGCCAAACATACCTGCACCAGGGGTGCTTGGGATGCCCACAGCAGAACCCGGCGTTGACAGGCTTGGTGTCGCATGACGCCTGGAATGGGGAGTGGAGAGCGTACTGTGTGGGGTGCGCGGTACAGGAGCATCTGCTTGTGTGCCCAATGCAGCCACGACAGCGACCAATGCCTGGGTCTGCCTGTCAATGGCGCCGGTCACAGCCATCCGCATATGGACCATCTCTGCACGGTCCAGAGCACAGTCTCTGCTGTGCTGCTCCACAGCCGCACACAGTGCCTCCACAGACGCTGCAACCCGCCTTTGCTGCTGTACTGATTCCCGCAGCAGGCGGGTGTGCTCTTCAAATGGGTACTCTGCCACAACGGCATCCTGTCCCCCAGGGTGTGAAAGGTCCTGATGCTCAACACCTCTTGAGGGTGGGCGCTGTTCACCAGGACCAGGAATGGGCGTATCAAATGGTGGCGGGCATGTGCCACCGCTGGACACTGTACCCCCAGACCTGGTGGGTGACTGCTGCTGCTGCCCCTCCAACCACTGTGCCCCAGGGACCACTCGTTCCACTGCTGTGGCCGCAACAGTGTCAGTCACCTGCACAGCCACCGGTGCTGCCCCACCGGTGCTGACAGGCACAGCCTGGGACTGTGCGACATGCTGGCACACACTTTGGAACCAGCTAGGCCCAGGGGCACGTGCTGGCCTGCTGTGTGTCCATCATGGGACACACACATGTCACTGCCCATTGCAGTCCTTGCATCATCAATGGTGCAGGTACGTTGTACATAGCCACAGTCACAGCGCGCTGGCATGCTTGCATGCCAGACTGCTGAGACACAGGCTGTGCACCCCATACCCGACTCACCGACACCAGAGTTGGCAGCCCAGCGGCATGCGGTGCAGTGCATGCTGGCTGGTGACAGAGGTGGATGGACCTCCTCCATGTCCAGCAGGTCCTCCTCACTGCCTGGACCCACCACCACCATCCCCTGAAGATGAACAGGATCTGTAACAGAAAGAGGACATGTGAGTGCATGTGAACAACCTCCCCAACACCACCACCATGTCATACGTGCAGTGATGGGCTTCCACCTGTCTGGAATCCACCTCCTGGTACGCCTCAATAGCACCGCGCTGCATTGATGCAGCCAGTCGGTCCTCAGCCGGGTCAGCTCCACCACCGCTGGCTGGCCCCGCCAGTGCCAGCATGTGCCGCCCTGAGGGCTGCCACTCCTTCACCTCCCGCGGTCTGTCCCAATCTTCTTTTGCATTCCTGCACAGAGCGTTGGTGGCTTCCGTGCAGGTTCACTGCCCGGCTACCCCTCCCATGCAGCCGCACGGGCCTGAGGGGTGCCCGGCCGTCCACTCAGTAGTGACTCCTCCTCCAGGTAGGCCTGGAAGAGGGCCTCTGTCTCTGCCGTGGTGAAGTTGGGCCTCCCCCTCCTTCGCCCACCATCCTCACCCTCACCTTGGCTCTGCTCGGTCATGGCGATCTGTATGGGTGGAAGTGGACACCTGTCACTGTGCAGTCTACAGCATTATCCCATGCCCATTGTCCAGAACATCCCACAGCATGCAACCCACCTCTCACCTGCAGTAACCAAATCTGGCCAGCGCAGCCCAATGTCGCACATTTATAGCGCAATGCATGCAAATTAGGAGTGGAGCAACTGTAATGAGATGCAAATCGCACCACTGCGCCTTTGAATGGCTGATCAGATGATTTGCATGTGTCGGCTGAATATCGCGCCATTGCGCTTTTCGCAATACGGTTGAGCCGGCTGAGCCAATGGCGCAGATCTGTGACTGTGTGGTACACTGCATTGCGCATGCCCAGGTAGCTTACGCAGGCGTCTGCCGCGCTGATGACGTGCTGTGCGCGATCGGCAATTCAGGCCATGGCCACCATTGTGCCAGTGGCGCTACAGCACTGGGCACCATATGGCGCTGTGGCACTACTGCGCAATAGTCCACTGTGGCACTGGCACACAGGTGGTTGGTCGCACAGGATGCGTAGACATCAGATGGCGCTGTGCGTGGCCTTGCATCATAGACCCCTGACCTGGTGTCCGACCTTGGCCCCCTGGCGCTGTTCAGCTGCCATGTGTACTGCCCTATTGTGCTGTTTGGTGACAGCGCTATGTGAACCGACGGCGCTGTACGAACAGCGCAATTGGAACCGTGGTGGTCTATTGCAACATTTCGATGTGGGGTTGCCGCTGTGGGCGCTATATTGCCTGCTGTAAAACTCCAACTATGGCACGCAGGAGAGCGCCCCAATAGAGCCCAGTGGAGGTGGCCAACCTGGTGGCCCTGGTTGAGCCCCACTATGGGGCACTGTATGGGGAGGAGCCCCTCACCATGGCTCGCACCCAGGTCTGGCTGCAGGTGGCCACTGACCTGGTGAGGGTCACAGGGTGGTGCCGGTCTACAGAGCAGTGCTGGCACAGGTTCAGTGACCTCCACAGGAGGGAGCCAGATGTGCTGCAACGCCTACGGTCACGTGCCAGGAGGGGCATTGTGCCTAGGCCAGGTGGGTGTACCATCTATGCACCTGTATTCTCCGTAGGGGTGTGAGTGTGTTTTGGTGGCTGTGCATGGGGGATGGCTCTGCCATGGTTGGCTGTGTCAGTGTGTGCAGGTGTGAGATGCATGGGTCTGGCTGTGTGGGCAGGCACACTCACTGGGGCAGGGGGCAGTCTGCTTTAGAGTCACACTGATGTTTTTCTCAACATTTGTCTCCCACAGGCCTGGCAGAGAGGATGCAGGCACGGGCTGAGGAGGGCCGTGGCAGGGCCCAGGTGGCGGACGGTGGTGCTGCGAGGGGTGGGCCACAGCAGCAGCAGCAGCCACAGCTGCTTGCTGAGTGTGAGTATCATTACATCATGGATGCTATTGCATGCTGGAGGAGGTGGGCATGACCACCAGCCATGGACAACACAACCATGCACGACACAGGCGACAGTCATCACTGTCCAGTGTCACTGCAGCGCCTGTGTGTGCGCCACTGGTGGTCCAAGATGCACTGGGCACATGGCTGTGGAACTGGCATCCCACCACATTGCCACGCCACTTGACAGCCTTGTTTGTGCTGTGATGGACATGGGCAGTGTGTGTACAGTGGTGCACATAGCTGGTGCCGCCTGGTTGGGCATGTCATGTGCATGGTCACTGTGGGTGGGTGCATACCATCACAGGTGCGGGACACTGGGCTATATGCCTTGCAGGATGGGTGGTGTTCAGGGTTGTGGACAGTCACAGCCATTGACTGTGTTCCCTTTTCCTAGGCCTCATCGTCCTACGCAGGATTGAGCATGCTCTCCACCAGCTGACCCGGGTGTCCCTTGAGAACCGTGACATCCTCCAGGACATCCAGCGCCGTGGGCTCCGGCGACGGCACAGCCAACCGAGATGGCACCAGGCAGCAGAGGACCAGCCTGCTAGGCCTTAGACAGGCTTCCCCTTCCCACTTCACCCATCCCTCCCACCCTGCCTTCCCTCTCCCAGTTGTTCACCCCTACCCCTTGCCCACCCCTACCTTGTATCCCTACCCCCGCTCTTGTAAATAGTTTTGTTATTGTTCTTGTTCTACTTTCTATTTTTGAAATATATATATATTTTGTTATGAATACTGTGGTGGTCTCTGATTTGCAGCTGGCTATGGTTGCTCAGTTGCAGTGGTGTGCATGCCATCTGGGGTGGTATGGTCCTGGGTATGTGTGTGTGTGTGCGTGTGTGTGTGTGCATGGGGAGGTGTCTCCAGTGTGGCAGTGACTTTCTGTCGGTCTTGCCATCTGCTGCCGCCCACTGCTGGGTGCACAGGGTGGGTCTGGCTTGTATGGTTCTATGCTACACGAGGTTGACGTGTGCCGGGGGGGATGCATGGTGTTTACTGCAGTGACAGTCACTGCACATGGGTGGTGTCTTGGGGTCATGATGCAGGGTGTGCTGTGCAGATGGGGGGCTGATGTGCACTGTGGTTGTCAACCCCCTGTGTGTGGCAGTCTCAGCCTGCCAGTGGTTGTGCTGGGGCATCATGGCCCTGCTGTGCTTTGTTGGCTTGTCCCCATGGGCCAGTGGATCATCCGTCCCACCCCCAGTGATGCTGTGCTTGGGGTGTGCGGGTGTCTTGTTGGTTCTGCAGTGTGTTCCTGTGCCCATGTGTGGCATGGCTGGCGGTGGGCCCCAGCCTGCCTCCCTGGTTGTGCAGTTCCATTGCTCTGCTGGGGGTGGGGGGGGCTCTGCTTGCGCTATGGCACCTCTGGACTGCTCAGCTGGGCTAGCCTTGTTGCGCTATGGTGCAACCTTTCTGCTCAGCTTCCCCTTCCTGGTTGCGCTATGGCGCAGTTTGTGCAATATTCAGACATTGGCTGCTTACGCAATTTGTTTTGCTCCATGTTTGAATATCCAGTCTGTTGCGCATATGCGCAATTGAATTGTGCTTGCTCCTGCTGTTGCGCACATTTTGGGAGCAGTTTGAATATCTGGGCCTTAGAATACAAGTACTGAGCATGAGTAGAGGCAAGGTAGTTACAAGGCTTACAACAGAATGCAATGAATAAGCATACAAGTTAATCCAACGGACATTATATTAATATGTAGACAGTAAAGTTAATCCAACGGACACTATATTAATATGTAGACAGCAAAGTTAATCCAACGGACATTATAATTAATAGCTAGGCTGTGCAAGGCAGACTATAAACTCATTTCCCTGTATTACTGTTAGGTGGAGGAGGCTGATGAGAAGGGGGATGACGAGAGGCAGGAGGAGGAGGGGGAAAACATTCAATGTTACGATCACTGCAGCATGCTCATGGACTAAAATCGAACAGTTTGTGACAATATTCTTTTCAAGTGCAAAAGCACCTTATAATGCCACCAGTAGTGTTTTAAAGTCCATGCAAGCTGAATTACGATAATCAAGTCCTTAAAGTGTTGGACATGTTTAGAAGAGTGACCGGTATTGTCCAAGAATATCCTGACCCGTATCAGCCAGAAATCAATTCCTCCATAGTATTAGAGCACAGATGTCTGAGAAACAATTACAGTGCCAAAAAAACCCACCTGGAAGATGTTAACTCGTGTATAAAATCCATCAGGACCCCTTACTTGAACCTGATTGTGTTACAATAGTGACCCCATCACTGGCGTTGTTGCCTTCACAAACAGTTATGGCAGGACAAGTTATACATAACATCGAGAAGGAAAAGCCTCAGTAAAGTGCTGCTTTCTCAAGCTAATCTTCATTAAAAAAAATAGTAACTGTCAAAGTCAATTTAAATTTTGGAATGAAAATCAGAGGAGTGTTTCCACTGCTGTCCAATAGATCATTTTCATATTAACAAAAATGAGAACTCTTAAAGAAAAATTGAAATGATGTGAAGAGTTTAGTATTAATTGTAAACAGCCAAGCAGGGCTTGAAAATACCCTGAACTGCAACAATTACACAAAATAGCATGAAGCCACTCAGTCTTAGTGAATGGGCTTGAGAAACTGTTGTGTCCTTTTGGAGGGGAAGGCTGAGTAAAGGCACATATGTTCCCCAGACCGCATGCAGAAATGTACACTTTATCAGGAAAATCTTGCTTCTATCCAGTAACCATTGAAATACTATTTATACCGCCCATTCTTTAATACAATTCTGTACTCTAATTGAGAACCTCACATGTAAAGTGTGCCTAGAACCTGTTGAGGGATAATGCCCTAAAAGAAAAGCAATGTGCAGGTTTTTGATCTCAGATTAAGCCGATGTTTACATAATAAAAGTATTGCGATGACAGAAGGAACTTAAGATCCATCTTGTGAGCCTCCCCTGACAGCTTACATCCACCGCTGTCTTCTCAGGCTCTGTCCTGAGTGCCTTCTCTTTTGAGTCACTGGTCTCTGCCCTGAGCTCCATCTGGACTGCCACCTCTCTTCTCAGCAGCACCCTGCGGTGGGATCCCCTCCTCCCATGGAGGGACAAAGGTCAGGGAGGACTCCTTCACTCATGCAAACGTCTCTCATTTGTTGAGGTAGGTGGAGCTGGGGAAAGAAGTAGAAGAGTCTTCCACTCCATATTTCAGGACATGATACATTTAAGGCCCAATGTTTCCATACTAGTTACTCCACCTGTGTCATCCTGTAATGAATTCTGTTTTGTGTCATGTTTTCTTTTACATTGCATTTCTACCATATATTTGTATATTGTGTGTCCTGATTTTCTGCTGTGCTTAAGTAATACTGCTGCCTGATGTTGTCCTCCTGGAAACCTCCAATGAAAATGAGATGCTGCTTCCTATTGGGTTATCCTAGTGAGAGAAATTTCAAACAAATAAATAAGACCAGAGATCTGTGATGTGGGGCTTCTCAGAGGTGTCATGTATGGCTGGGCCAGAGAGATGTTCCCTTATTTACTGCTCCTATCTCCAGTCACTGGGGGGGGGACATGTCAATTTGTCCTGGTCACTTCGCTCCATGACAACTTGCCCCAGACTAGTAGCTCTGGTGTCAATCAGCTCCCATATCAATTTGTCCCTGGATAATTCGCTCGCACTACATATCGTATTGTATTCCAACAACAATTACAACACAGCTTCCACTTCTACAACCCTCAACACATTGCTTCATCTGGTGGGTGAATTGTGGCCACCTGGAGTTTATTTTATAATGTTTACACTGGGGCAAATTGTCCGGGGGCGAATTGATGTGTGGGCTGATTGACACCAGAACTAATAGTCCAGGGTGAGTTGTCATGGAGCAAAATGATCGGGTAGAATTGCCATGTAGCTGTGACTGGGTGCTGCTCCATCATACCAGCCAGGGACTGGAGGAAAGGACATCATATGGTAACACTCGTGAAACCCAGTGCCACCCAAATTCCACAGCAGGAGCTGCTAGTGTAGCAAGAAGAAAGATAGCTTCTCTCTGGAATGAGAGAGCTCTGCAGGGAGGAAGATTGCCTCCCTCTGGAACATGAGAGCGCTATAAGAAGGAAGACAGCCTTCATTTGGAATGTGAGATTGCTACAGGAAGGAAGGAAGGTACCCTCTCTCTGGAACATAAGAGTGCTGCAAAAAGGAAGGCAGCCTCCCTCTGGAATATGAGAGTGATGTAGGATGGAAGATAGCTTTCCTCCGGAATAAGAGAGAGCTGCCTGTAGTGAGTGGCAGCTGCACTGCCTAGACTCCATTGGCCTTGGGCCCAGAGTCAGGGTTCTACTGCAAACCCAGGTTCCCACAGGGTACCATGCATTAACACTGGTGCCACTGGGTGGGACTGAAACCTATTTATTTATTGAGGAGATCGGAATTACAAATCTTTGAGTCAGTGACTTCTTTGCAAAGGCTCCATGTCAGAATTCACATACACAGCAAAAAACAAACAGAACATCAAATATACAACAGGCAAGTTACAGCTTCAAGGGGTACTAAAACAGACCCCGGGTCACCATAGTCACAAAAAAGAAAAATACAGGGAATTAATCATGTACAGTGAGGGTAACCAATACGAGAGTGGCAGATAATGGGTACTACATACAAAAATGTGGATGACTATGTTTACACACGTGTTTAAAACTCTGTTCCAGCACCGGCTGGACAGTTGGCGCAGACCTCAGTGGGAAAATCAGTATCTAGAACTTGTCTATAATGTGGTCACACAAGAGTAGCACTCAAAAACATCTTTGCTGTCATACAGGATGCAATTTGTGGAGATACCTCGTGACTGAAGCAAGTGCTTACCTTGATAATGCTGCTTGTTGCTCTGTTTTTTTCTCCCACAAAGCAATACTCTCGGTCTCTTAATATTGTAAGTCAGAGTGATTTGTTAGTGTAAATGTTAATTCAGTCAGACAGCAAGCCATTGACTTTTTAAAGAGCTCCACCTAGGTAAATGAAACAGCCCCTGCACCTGATTATAGTCTATGGGCAGCACCTTTTTAATCGTTATTTTATATTATAATGGACATTTGGTGACAAAACGTGGGAACTGGTCGACTAACAAGGGCCTCGTTAGTTGACCAGTGCCCATGTTTTATCACCAAACGGCCATTATAATATAAAATAATGATCAAAAAGGTGCTGCCCTCAGACTATACTGGAGAGCGTCCTGCACTCTCCCTAGCATTGCATCATAACTTTGCAGAGTACAGGGCCGGATCATGGGCGGCACCAGAAACCAGGAAGTCATTGGGACCCGGTATTTCTAATTTTATGAGCGTTGCCATTTTTTAATACATTGATTATTTTCATCAAGCTCCACATTAGAAGCTGCCCCATGAGGTACAGCACCTATATATCAGGTGCAGGGGCAGAGGCTGGTAAGTCTCTTTAAGAAAGTTTGACTTAGTAAATTACCAGTCCTTACAGAAGAAGTTTAAATCTTGTTGAACATTACACTATGTGTGCGATCCTCCTCACACCTGCAGGTGAATAGTCAGGAACACACCCACTGCGTACATGTACACATTGACATTGCAGTGTGTATTACACCTACATCAGAACATTCAAGTACTGCTTTCTGGGAGAAAAGACTAGAGAAACAAGTAACATTATAATGTGAGTTAAGTACTCGGTTCAGCCCCCGAGGTTTCTCTATTAACTGCATATTGTATGACAGCAAAGTGTTTTGGTGTGCGACACATGAGCGCCCAAAATGTGGACAAGTTCTAAATACATATCTTCACACACTGTCTGTATTAACAGTTCTGTCCACACAGTCCTTTTGAAAATGAAGGGCTAATTCATCATCTAGGAAAGATGCAGAGTCTGAAGGATACAGTTGCTAAGGAGGGATAACTGGCCATATTTCTTAATTTATTTGTTTTGTCATTCATTGATCTAGGATTGCTCAAGTGAGAAACAATATCTCTCTGTCTGCTCCAGGGATTCCCGCACCCTCTCCATTCCCCACCTTCACTCCTCTGCTGGGCAAGGTGCGTTCTTCTTCTGCCTTCTTTCCCTCGGAAACTGCTCCCCTTTGCTTCTCTCCCTCACTCCCAGCCCTTAGACATCAGCTAAGACATCTTCCTGCTCCATCCAGTTCCCGTCAACCCCCCCTTGACTCGTCTTCCTCTCTCTACTGCCCCCCCTCCTGCTTAGGAACCCTCTTTAATCTAGGCTAATTATGACTATGCCCGTGGTCTGTTTCTATACCTCACTAGCACTGTCACCTTCCCCAACAGGATCTGCACATGTTATTGTATTGTTGCACTGTTGTCCACATACCACTGTGATGAACCACACTGTTGTTAATGTACTTGATCACCACATTGCTACTGCATCTGTAATGCTTCCTATGTAACCACAATCTGATGTTTTGAAATGTTATTCTTTCTGTACTCCCACCCTGGGTCACACCTAGAAACCAGCCTCAGCTCAGTGTGCCTTTCTTGGTTACTAATTTTTAAACAAATAAAAATCACATTTTCCGTAATGATTTACTTTTACCATTTTTACATGTAGGTAGGCCATAGCATGGAGAGGCTAAGTGAGTCACTTAGTGCTTAAGTGGCTCTGGTGACATTTGAATTTGGGTCTCTTGGTTTCCAGGCATGTGCACTATCAAGTCTTTACCTCAATCATGGCACATGACTTTGTGGCAAAAACAGGTGTCCATAACTGAACTCAAATGCTAGGTGCTAGTATTTGAAAGGCTGAGCAAAAACAGGGTAAACTGACAAACCATGTAGACCGATTTTCCCTGAAAATTACATTGCAAGACTACACTAATGTAAACACCGGACCTGCCTTCCTTTGAACAGATTAGTTAGTAGCTGCTCTACAGAAATGTTAGTGTGGAATATAGGACAGAATCCTATCCACTTGGGACAGAGAGAACTGTTGGTGGCAAAAAAGAAGAATGCTCTACCTAAGTAGGAAATACAGGTACTGTGGGAGGCAATAAATCAGCTCTCTGAGCGCTCACAGTAGAGTCCCCAAAGCACTTATGTGAGAAGAAAGTGTTATTACATATTCTAAGATACTTTGTAGGGTGGCTATAAGGATCACAGGAATTACAAGAACTGGTACGAGCAAAGATAAGCTAAAAAAGGCATTTATATGCTCATCAGTTCTTAATGGTTGTATCCAGAGGTACAATACGGTATTAAGTAATTGTCAAATTTTTTTTTAAAACTACTTATTGTTTTGCAACAAACTACAGATTCTGGTAAAGAGTTCCACATAGCAACTACCCTCTGTGTGGACCATGTTCCCTTTTTGTATGTTTTATAGAGATCACCTTTTAATTGTTTACCATTTCTTCTGCCTTCATACTGAGGCTCTTTGACCTGCCGTCTTAAGCAATCCCCTAGGTCCTTATTTGAGAAGGATTTAAAAACTAAATACATATCTCTTCTCAGCCTCCTCATCTCCAGTCTATACATATGTGTAAGTAATAACCCATGACATGGTATGGGGTTACTGGGGATTAATCAACACCCCAGGTGTGTCGTGAGGCATGAGGCCACAGGCAAACAACACAATGAATGCGCAAATATGAATATACATGTAAGCAACAACCCACAACAGGGCATGCATTTCTAGAGAATTGATGCACACCCCGGGTGTACTGTAAGACATGAGATCAACAGCCAAGTGCCTTTCAGTGCTCCTGAGAAGTGCATTAATTATCAAGAAATGCAAGTCCTGAAGATGGTTATTACACTTGTAAGATGGAAAAAATTTTCTTTAATGGAAAAGGTTTTATTTCTGTGTGCTTAGGCTGTTGCTAGGTAAATTATGTTAGGTTGGTGACAAACTGAGTATTGGCTTGGAATTCATGAATGGTCATATGATGTATTTCAATCCGTGTGGTTACCAGGATTAAAAAATATTCTGAAGTCCATTTTATAAAGTGTAGTATACAACACAATGAGCACACAAATACGAATATACATAATGCAATAATTAACACAATGAATACACAAATATGAGCATATACAGTGGAATAAATAACATAATAAATTCACAAATATAAACATATACTGTGAAAAGATAATGAATACACAAATATAAACATATACTGAGAATGAATAGCACAATGAATACACACATTGCAATGAATAACAAAATCAATGCACATATTTAACATATACATTGCAATAAATAATACAATAAACAAATATAAACATTGCAGTAAACACCACAATACATACACAAATACGAGCGTGCACATTACACTGAATACCATAATAAATACACAAACATGAACATACACAATGCAAAATATAACAATAAGTACACAAATCTGAACATGCACATTGTAATTAGTTGCACAACTAATACACAAATAAGAAGATACACATCACAATTACTATCACAATGAATACACAAATATGAATGCACGTAGTGCAATACATAACACATGCAACTTGTGCAACTCTGCAATAAAGTGCATTGATGAAACAGCAGCTAACCAATAATGCTTCTGATCCAAATGAAATGCATTGCTATAAAACGCTGGGAAACACCTAACTGAAGAGGCACTGTTTAAATACCTCAGTTGAGTAAATGTGGGTGTCCCATGGAAGGGCATTCCACAGGGTCAGGGTCACCACTACAAAAGCTTGGTCCTGTGCAGATTTTATGTGTGACCCATAGAAGCCCCTGACCCGAGGACTGAGTTGATCTGCCTGAGGCATAGGGGGTCAGAGGCTTGCTGAGATAATGGGGAGCCAACCATCTGCAGCTCACGTGCTTGCTTGACACCCCCCTTTTGTGTTCCTTAGAAAGGAATGACCTGTTCCACAGTGCTGACACTACTAAGGGACTGAAGCCTTTCTTTCTTCATTCATTGACATTATTGCTGACTGTATTAGCATAACATTTCCTATCCGTCTTTTCCCATTATTTCATACTGCTTCATCTGGTGCAGAATCAATATTCTATGGATATATACCATAATAACTATCTGAATCAGTCAGATGCCACATCTGTAACTGTCTGTTTATTAGAAAAATAATGAATTATGCTTTACTTACTTTAATCCTATAAATATTGATTATCTTTCAGTTTATATGGTTTTCTTTGCAGCTGCTCTATTGCAATATAATAGCCATGATGTTTCTTTGCTGAAACATGGGCAAGCATTGAATTCCAGATATGCTTTATGGGTACACTATGCTGAGTTGTTTCCATGATCAGTTATGGATATTAACCCTTAGGCTGCCAACAGAATTAGAACATATAGGAAATTTGGACTGATATATCAGTCCGCGGCCATGCAAGGGTTACTATAACTCTAATGTATATCAGTGTACATGCATAGAAGCATAGAAACATAGAACCATAGGAACATAGATTTTGTCAGCAGAAGAAGACTGCCTGGCCCACCCAGTCTTGCCAGATGGGTATGCCTAGTCTGTCTCCGCAGACTCTAACTGGTCTCTGGTGACCTTCTCTACTCCACCAAGCCTCACTTACTGCTGTAATCTGCAGTGATGGAATACTTGGGCATGATCACCACTGCTTCTGAAAGTGATACAGTAGTATATGATATATAAGAATGTAAGATTATGATAAAAAAGTAATCAGTGACAGTAACAGTAACAGGGTGGGATGAGAAGCGAGATGAGCGAGCCTTGCAAGCATTAATTTGCATTAATGAGTCCAGGAGCTGTGTCGGTACCCCACTCTCATGTTCTCACAAAAATCCTGTCTAGCTATCACTACCAAAAGATCGTCCCATTAAGTTTGTCAGGAACATATAGAACATATCACTACTTGAGATGCTCAGTGAAGAATTCCAAAGAGCAGTGGAAGATAATGACAAACAAGGAACTAATCCAGTAATTCTCTGGGACAGTCTAAAAGCTTTATTGTGGGGTAAAATTATTCAGCATGCTGCCAGAGAAAATGAGAGAAATAACAGCAGTATCAGACTCTGACAATGCAAATTAAATGATTGGAGATGAGACATCAGAGGGAAAGGATCCACACAACTGTTACAGGAAATAAAGGCAAAAGGAAAATGGCTGCAGGAACACCTGGCCTATAAGACTCAACAGGCTTTTGGGTACAGACCCAGTGGACATGGACTGTGTTGCTCAGTTTCAGTACTAAGACTATAAGCTCTTTACATCAACCTTGAAAAAAACTACTGTTTGAAATTTCATTCCATCCGTAGTGATGTTGAACCAAACAGGCTTTGTTATACAGATGAACCCATGATAATACTGCATGAGGAGAATTTTGTATGTGATGTGTGAGTTCATGTAAAAGAAGAGACCAGCATACCTACAGTAGGTGGAGCTGACACTGACAAGTGGTTTGGCAGGATCTCATTGCCTTTTCTGTATGAGACCCTGGGTTGCCAAACCATCTAATCCAGAAAGTTTAGGCATTATACTCAGTGCCCACAGCATACGGTGGCACCATCCAGGATGCAATACAGTAAAGCTTCAGAAAATGGAAAATGCTACAGTATTCTGCAGGAAACAGTGTAATTCAATGACAATTAAGCCATTTTGTCATGTAGTATTTTGTGACATGTCACTTACTGCAAGTTACTGTGTTGCATCGTGGTTAGCTCCGTTGTATATTAGGGTGAAAGGTCATATATCAGTACACATTGGCCTGTACCAGGGTGCTAGTCAGGGGAGAAAATTACATGTAATCATCCGCCAAATTTTTATTATTCTCCCTCATATTGGTATTACCACCAGTTGTGAACAACTGTCTGAAGTCCTCTTTGTTAATATCCTGCATACATTTAAACATTTCAATTATGTCTTCCCCCATCCCTTCTGGTCTCCTGTGAGTACATGTTGAGGCTCTCCAAGCTTTACTCGTATGTCCTTCACTGTTGCCCCTGGATCATTCTGGTTGCCCACCTCTGCACTTCCTCCAGCTTGGTAACGTCCTTTTTAGCTGAGAGTTCCCATGTTGTACATAGTGCATATGCAAAGAAAGTGTTATAAACAGCAGTAAAATACATCTGAATGAATAATTTTGGTTTTTCAAAATGTTTAAAAGGGTCATGCTGGTTTACTATTTAATTCAGCCCCTAGCACAAGGATTACCAATGTATGCTGCAGGCAGCCTACCTTCAGGACAACAGAGCTGAAATGTTTATGCACCTCTGTGGTGGTACAACCATACACAAATGGACAACGTACTGGAAACAAGCACAGACCCAGGCACAAAGTACTGTTTGCACACACACGTGAGCAAGAGCAATAGCACATATATTATAAGAGGTGCACTATAAGGGTTGACAGTGCAAACTGAGTCAAACATACAGTACCATTTGTGAAAGCAGCGCAAAGCACAAACCCTAATACAAGCACAAAACACACTTGTGACCACTCTTATAAACCTCCAGACTGGACCATACTGTGAGCAAGCTGGTCTGTTTTTGAGCATTAGTGCTGCTGCACAAAAAAGCTATATTGGTACAAAAATGCAAATTACCCTACCCTAGATGCAAGGCACTAACTCCAGCTTAACGGTTCATTGGCTACATTTTGCATCTTATCTAACAGACACAATCCCCATAACAGTGACTGCAGGCACACTCCATGAGGTAAAAGCAGTGGTATTTCAGGCATGGCAATGCAAGCGGAAAAGGGGAGGAGGCACCTACTTGGAATGGGAGGAGGAATCACAGGTTCACACTAATCTACAGGCTACGTACTCACTGTGTGACGTTGGGAACGTCACTTAATCTATGGTGTCGCAGTTCATTTAGCTATAGACATGAACAGTGATGGGACCCGTCTGAAAATGAGACATTGCAGAACAACGGCATCAATCCTTGCATGATCAGCTGTTACAGTTATAAAGCTGCAACAGTGAAACAGTGACATTGGCCTGTTTCAGTCATTTATTTGCTGGGGTCCATAGCAAGTTGTGCTTTCTTAAGGCATGCTTTTTGGGATCCTTCATTTCAGGTATGCTAATGGCAGTTAGTGCATTAACCTGGTGCTCCAATTTACCCAATTTGAGGCAGACTGGTTGGGCCAAGCTGTCCTTTTCTGCCAACAAATTCTATGTTTCTGTGTTACCACTGGGACACATATCCATGGCTCCGCCCTCTAATTAGCATGCACTCCAGCTCTGCATTTGCATGAGTGGGCTATTAGTTTGTACTTAGCAAACTGCTACTCCCAGCCTTCCACTCTTGTTCTTGACTCAGTCACAAACTAATGACTCACCACTTCCTAACACAGTTGTGCCATGCAAAGCATTCAAGTATGCTTCCCACAGTAAATTAAACACTAGAACAGGAATGAAAATAGGTGAGGATGAGGCCTTGCAGTACTGTTGCATCCATGCATTTCCTTTTTTTTTTTTATATACAAAAAATGCTAGCTGCTTCTGCGACTGAGGGAGGCCTTTACATATGTAAGGCAAGAATAAAGTAAAATACATTTGCAAGACAGAAAGTAGAATATGGGTTGCATATTAATCTCCTGTGGCATGCAGCCCAGGCAAGGTGGCCTCTCCATAATCAAATAATAAATCTGTTCAAATGGGATTCTAAGCATGCCTTTCCTGTTCATATTGCAGAACTTTATAGCCATGTGTTTTTTCGCCTGCTTGGAAAAGGTGTCATCGTTTAGCCATTAATGATTGTGATTTATCATTTGATATAAATCTCCTTAGAACATTGTGCATGCTTCTTTTCAAAAGAAGTTCCTTGGAGAGATGTCAGTGAGATGTATCTATCATATGGATATCTCAGATGATTTCTAACTGACACTTGTAATGTGCTGTAGTGATGGCTGACAAGTGGATCCAATTAGCACACCAAAGTCTTTTGGGAGGGGAATAGAATATGACACACTCCTCCTCGGAGTATTGCCTTTCACAAATATATGGTTACTCGCATGGCAATGCACTACAACAGACAATGGATAAATGTTCATACCCCTTACTGCAGAAGAAACTGGATGTCAGAAACATTTCTGGTTCTTCGTTTCCATTTAATGAGACAAAGATCTATCAGAAATTGTCTTTAAAAATCATATTTAAAATAAATGTACACCATTAGATTACTGAAGTAACCATTACAAGTTCAGTACTGGTGCATGCAAAAGCTTCAGCTATATTGTACACGTTGAGGACCCGAGACATGTATGAAGTAGGCATTGCCCCTACAGTATTGTGGCTATTCCTTAAGGAAAGAATTTAAATGTATAAAATAAATATTGACTCTTGCATTTTTTTCCCCAAGCAATTGCACTGTTCAGAAATAAAATATTAAAGCTATATTCCTCTTTACAAAAGGAGAAGATAAAGCAGCAGTTTCTGTTAGCACTTCTCTTTTTGTGTACTCTGAACTATGACTAATGTACTGTAGTCCAGATATTTTTGCATATGTATGCTATGAAAGAAACTACACTACACTGCACACCCATGATATCACAACTACATTTTAAGTACTCCTTAAAGGGATATAGATTAGACTAGGAAACAAGAAGTAAAAAATATATTTTGAGATAACTAGCCAGATAAAAAGTGGTCTATTTTGGAACATGAGAAGGTAATATTATCTTTTCATGATGCAGTGTTATCTTTCTGTGTTCAGGTTCAGAATGCTCAGCCTCAGTAACCGTTCTAACCACATTCAAATGCAAATAGAAAAAAATGACAGAATTGTACTGTGCGCACTAAAGTATTTCAGCACAAAAATACCTACAAAATGAGTGGTGTTTCATTTATAGATACCTTTTAATTTTTTTTGTGTAATTAGCAAAAAAAAAGCAGAAAATTATGTTTTTCTCCCTTTTTCAACAAATAAATGCAAATAACTTTAAAACAAAAAAATGATAGCATGGTAGTGTGAGCATGAAAGTTGTTCAGCAGAAAAATATCTACACAATTAGTGATGTTTCATTTATAAATACCTTTTACATTTTTTAATAATCAGCAAAAATGGAAAAAAATTCCATTCTTTTCACATCTTTGATGAACAAATGCAAATAGTTTTAAAATGAAAAATGATAGCATGGTACTTTGGGCATGAAAAGTTGTTCAGCACAAACATGTCTACGATATGAGTACTATTTCAGTTATAAATACATTTTAGATTTTTTATGATCAGCAAAAAATGGTGGAATCTGTTTTTTTTTTCACTTTTTCGACAAACAAATAATGCCAAAAAAGCAAAAACAAAATAACTGTACATCAAACTTTTTTATTATGCACTTGCCATAATGTACAGCTATGGGCTCAGTGAGTTAAATACAAGTAGTGGTACATCTTGGAACTCACTCTCAAACAAGTATGGAACTGGAACTGTTAAAGAAGCTGAACATTAGTCACACATTTCAAAATTACAAGCACTTTTTAAAGCTTAAATGTCTGAGGAAGGACTTGGTTGGTCCGAAAGCTAAAGTACTTTGTTCTTTTTGTAGCATCTTTGTTGGTCCAATAAAAGGTATCAAACTATTTGATTCTGGATAAGCACTTTTTACACATTCCCAATCATATTTATCTCAAAAGATATGTCTGTATAAACAGAACATGACATGACCTGACTGAAGCTATCATATCCATCGTCATTCAAGGCCAGTGTTATGCTATCAAGATATAATGCTTAGCAGAGCACTGTTCTATATAGAAATCCATCCTTTTCAAAATGCTGGTGTACCACAGTTCAAAGGTCATGGAATGTGACTGCACCCTTCTCTCGTACAATAGCATTCTACAGCCTTTAGAGATTGCACAAGTCAGTTTCATTCTGAAAAAAGAACCACAATGCATACATTTCACATTATGTTATACACTATAAAAAATACAGGATGGCCGGCCCACCAACGCAACAGTAGTGCTACCGCTTGCGACGCAGATGATCTGGGTTCAGGAATGAGCCTGGGGAGTCGGAGGGCTGGACAGGGTGGAGGAGGCTGAGCGTCCCAGGGACTGTTCACCTTCTCTGGGGAGGGAGGGGGCAGAGGCTCGGTGCTTGACTGGCCTCAGGCGGAGCCCTAGGGTACATCAAGCACCTAGCCATGTTGTATGGGGGGAACAGGACATGATGGATGTCGGCGGTCATGCCTTGATGTCAGGGCACACATCACATCTGCAGAAAAGGGAACATAGGTCTCCAGGCACCGGGAAGATGGAGCACTCAGTGTGGACCCCACAGCTCACACCTGCCTGTCCCAGCCAGACCCAATGAAACCAGAACGTTCGTGGTGTATGGACCCCCTCGTCCTCACTTGGGGGAAAGAACCACAGCTCCATAGGGTACCAGAGGGCTCCAGGTAGGTGCAAGGAGCAGGGGCAGACACCATAATGACTCGCAATGGAGTGGGGCTTGGAAAACTGGGGGAGGAGAAAATGCAAGTTAGATGAGCAACGTTATGCATAACTAGTGTGTTCTGCAACCTCAGAGTTCTGATTCCCACGGACCTCTCGAGCTTTGCTCTCGAGGTCAGAACGAATCAGAACCCCCCTTTGGCAGTACACGCAGGTTGTGCATAGTTGTCCATCCAGTATTCTCTATGTTTCACTAATGGCTTTGCCACCTGTGAGATATCATAATATCATTAGCCTCTCATGAAGATATATGTGATATAATGTATGGTAAGTGCCTATTAACCACCATAATCAGCAGTCACACAGCTTTGTTATGCACTGTTTAGAATTTTAAAAGTTGTTAATCATACTTCAGAACTTCCAAACAGTGGCATAACAAAAAAGAATGCACCAGAGTTCCATAATTCTCACACATAGAATGCAAACAGTGTTTTTTTGACCATACACTATAAAAGATGATGGCTGGGGATCGGGTGACAACCACGCTGAAATCACCTCTCATGGTTGCTAGGGCTACAGTAAACCTCTCGAGCTGCACTCTTGAGGTTTACTATGTTGTCCTAGCAACCACTTGAGGTGATTACAGCGTGGTTATCACCCGATTCCCAGCCATTATCCTCTATATCTTCAGTCAGGCCATGTCATATGCCTTATAAAAATATGCCTGATATTTTACAAGTGATCTGTGATCCCATGACATCACAAGTGAAGAAGACATGAGTGATGTGACAACAGTAGCGGATCACAAGTAAAAATATCAGGCATGTTTGTATTCGGCCCATGCTATATTTGATTTATTCCATGTCATGGGGTCGTGTGCTAAAACAGCTGAATGTGCTGTTCTTTCAAAGAAGTCACAGTTAAAGTTCTATAGAAAGAACCTTTTGTGTACAGTAATTACGTCTTTGAACAAAATGATGTAAGTCTTCTATGCCGAAGGACCTAAAGTGAGAATATTTGCCTTGTCAACCAAGTAGAGTGACAATATCCTCATGATATTCTCACTGTACAGTAGGTCCCTAACAAGCAAACATAACTGATGTTTGACATTTTGAAACTACCACTGTATAATTAAGCAATAATACACAACAGGGTGTGGTATAACATGGGGCAACATCATAACTCAGGTACGTTGTAAAGCACAAGGCCACAGGCTGAGTGTCTCATGCATCTGAAAAGTGACAATATCCCATCATATGCCACACACTAGAGTGCATTATTGCTATTTTAAACTGGATCCATATTTGTATAACTGCTGTACTAATATATTTTAATGTGTAGTGATACATTGAAGCAAGATAGTTCTCTTACTTTTGGCTGTGGGCAGCAGGTGGCACTGTTGAAAGGCATGCATCACGTGATCAAGAACCATGCTGACCAAAGTGGCTTTTTATGTTGTCTTGCGTGCAAAATGCAAGCAACATTTTGTGGCAGCTTGCTGGAGTAGCAGGTTGTGGAGGTGCGGCAGTGTTGTGGCCAATGTCACCACTGCTTTTTTGTGCTTATCTCTGTGGTACCAGTGAATGAGCACACAGTCTATGCCATCAGTTGAGAAGCGTGCCACCAACTTGAAAGAAATTCACTGCTATAATGAGTGAGTGCCCCATCATTGCAAGGTGTGCCTTGCCTGCTGAGACATTTCAATAAACATGGCGGTAGCTGTCGCCGTCCACCTCTCATAATCCTTAGAAAGCCAACTACAGGGGTGTCCAATCCCCCTGTCAGCATGTTTATAACCCCCTCAAGACTGTGTGGCACTGGGAGCCCACCTCAGTGTGCTCCATGTGTTCAGAGCCAACCCGTGGGCATGTTCCTGCCCCTGCCCCACCCCACCCCACTCCTCACTGTGTGCCACACTGGGAGCCCACCCAGTGTGACCAACATAACCCTCTAAAGTCATGGGGAACACTGGGAGCCCAGCCCAGTGTGCCCAACAGTTGTTTTATTTCACCTGTAAATAAAGAAAACCTTCCTAGATGTCCGCTCCTGAAAAAGAAAACGGTCCCATTGAGTCTGGGCGCCCATCCTCCAACCCACACCCACCCTCTGCGCACCGACCCCTCACCACATATTTACCTCTGGAGGTCCGCACTGCAATCTTCGCTGGTGCGGGAACACGTCTGCAGTCTTCAAAGCTGACCACGAACTAAAGAAATGCCAGTAAGCTGTATAATGGCATCAATGGGGGGGGGGTCAACTTAGGTGGATATCTTGGCCATTTTTTTGACTTTTGGCTCCAAATTTTCAACATGGGGTTCTTGGGACTCCATCTCATGAAATCAGTCACTGACATTTTGTTATTTGGTCGCAAAAGGTGATTTCGTGGTCACTGCACTGAATCACCTTTCAGGACTGATGAACAAAATGACAATGCCACTGTTCATGAGGTGGGCTCCCAAAAAGCCTATGTTGCAAATCTGGTGAAAAAATTCTCAAAAATGACTGTGTTACAAGCATGCATTGTGCAGTTTCCATGCACGCTTGTAACTTTGAGAATTTTTTATATTTTCACTCCAGATTTTCAACATTGCCATTTCTTCACACCTCCTTGTGAATGGTGCAGCTGTCATTTTTCACATCCTGCTCAAAATGTGTTTTCACACAGTTCGTGCAGAATGGCAGGGTCGCTGTGGGAAATCAACGTTTAGGACAGATTAACAAAATCACGGTGCCACTGTTCATGAGCAGAGGTCCCAAATGCTTTGATAAGGTTGGGTTACAAAAAGCTCATGTTGAAAATTTTGGAGTGCAAATACCAACAAACGCCTGGGGCATTAGGGTTTCTAACCGTAACGTCCCACCCTGTAGAGACTGACAGGCATCAGAGGTGTGCTTTGGATTGTCAGCTGTAATGTTCACAGTGTTCCACCCCAACCCCCACCCTGCAGCCAGTGATAGGCATCAAGGTGTGCCTTGGACTCTTTGGCCCCAAAGTTCACCCCATTCTCCTATACTGCACCCATCTCAACATACAGTATTTCCTTATGGAATGAGGTGAGCATAAGGCCCGATGACCCCAAGGCACAACGCAACACTTGTCAGAGTCTGCAAGGTAGGGTGAGGTGAAATGGCATAAGTGTTACAGCTGATGACCCAAAGGCACACCTCAGTGCCTGTCAGTCTTTGCTGGTTGGGATGGGGTGGGGTTGGCTTCAGTTCCATACTTCACTGCCATTTCTATTATGCATCTCTCTAACTCCTGCACTACCAATGTCAATGCCAGCAAGACAACTTGAATTGGCTTGTTCTGGGATGAGAAGGTTCCCAGTGGGCTGAGGAGGTTCAGAAACAGCAGAATTTCCTTGAAAAAAAAGGCATTTTATGACAGGAGTTAATAGTAAGGCACCACCAACATTTGGTCGGTTCATGTAAAAGCAGGAGTTTAAATGCACTTGATTGCCAGCTCATGTTGTTGCTGCTTGTTAAGTGGTTGTTGGTGGCGCCAAACTCAGGGCCGCTCTTAGCCCAAGAGGTCTATAACAATTTTCACCCAGTCATCCCTCTATATGTTTTGTTGTTTTGAATCATGCACTGATGTACTTCAACTTGGCTAGCAGTGATTTCTGTGTTCTGGTCAGCAGTTTGTAAATTGTGATCGGGGTGGGGTAAAGTTGCATGCTGTGCCGTGTGGAGTGATTTAAAAAAAAAATTATATTTTGGCAGTATAAGCAAACTGCCGTGACCTGCCAGCTCTTGCCACTGACCGTGACTTCAGCCCTGCTTTCAGGCTGCCAAAAAAATATTTGATTTTAAAAACAGATTGGTTTGATGTGAGTATGGACAGAGGTGTGTGTGTGTGTGGGGGTGGGGGGTGGGAGCAGATGTATTTGAGGAGAGTGCAGAGGCTGGTGACTGGAGTTTTTTTGAAGCCATGATTATGTGGTAGGGTTTAATCACAGCTCCAATACCTTATTTATGCACCCATGTGGTGAGTTGAATTGCTGCACTCATGTGACTGCATTCCACCAATCACAGTGCAGGATTTCTCTGTCCTAGTTTATAAATGTAAATATGGCAGAGTTCAGCAATACATGGGTTCCATAGACAATGGAGAACATCTCAAACTCAAAGTATTGTTATGCTTACCTGGACGGAGCCCTGCAGACCTTTTTCGAGCTCTAAGAGAGGGAAAGGGGACTATGGAAGCACATGACTGGATTCCTTAGTCATGGGCTTCCACAGTGCTCCAACAAGATTCCAGTAATCTGCCATCAGTGCTTCCCTCCCCTCTGCGGCTGCACAACCTCCACCCCCATCCCGTAGGGGCGCTATTTTTATCTGGCTGTCACTTCTGGAGTTTGTGGGTGGAACAAATAGCCTGCCATGCCCAAGATGGCCACTGTGAGTTTAGCGTGCATGTGTGAGAATCGCACATGTGCACCTATGTTATAGCAGCCATTTTGGGCATGGCAGGCTCATTTTTGCATATGTGCAGTGATTATCAGGCACTGTGCATGTGCAAGAATCGCACAAGTATAGTGATGGCTGAGGCGGGAGTTCCGAGTACTCCTTGACTCGGACTCACCACGCTGCAGCAGCCATGGAGGCTCTGACCAGAATTTGTTTTTCAAATAGCAGCCCATGTACAAGATGAATGTGTACCCCTTTCTGCCATGTATTATAAAAGCATGTATAGTTAAGATGAAATGTTATAGGCTGGACTGTCAACTGAAAACCATTAAAGATAAGCATTCATTAAATCCACTGAGACACATCAGTTTAGCAGCCAGGATATTTAATGGGTATACACAGACCTAATTTGTCGTGCACTTTAATGAACATACAGAAATAATGGAATTACACATGAGCAACGGATCAGCAAATCCTGAACAGAATTCAGTCAGCACTTAGATACTCTGTAAACTGGGCACCCATAATGGGAATGGTGTTCTATTTCTAAAGGTGGATTTAATATCCTGAGGTTCCCTTTGGCCAGGATTGCAGCTGTTTAGAAAGATCACATTTCATTCCCATTCATTGGTGCTGTTGGAAGTTTTAAATTACTCATATAAAATCGCCATGCGTATGTAAACAGACAGGTAATACTGTGCACACATCAATCAGCAAATTGAGGTGGCCTGCTTAAATGGATTCAAAATGCACTGGTAACTAGCAAAAAGGTATATCAATATAGCCGTTTGTGTGGATGTCAGTGTGACTTTTCACAACTACTATATCGATACATACTCTGGTATGTGTGTGTATATGTATACACACTCTGGTACATGTATGCTAATTTTATATATATACATATGTGTGTGTAGATTACATATATATATATATATATATATATATATATATATATGTATATGTAAAATAGCCTAACGAGAATGCAACATCGCCTTGACAATGGGGTCTTCCTTCTGCCTGTTTTGACAGCTGTTTGGACTGGAGCACTGAATGGTTAAGTGACTTGCCCAAGGTCATACAGTGACTATTTGTCTCCAGAATATCATTACAGCTGATTGTGTTAGACAGTTGCCAACATATGTGGTGTGAGGAGCAGTTTGAGACAGTCATAGACTCTTTTCTTAAGAATATTTATTTTTTAAACATGCTGCATTATGCAGCTATGGGGGGGGACAAGGAGGTGATGCGGCACTATGAGGGTGGGAGGAAAGGGGATTATTTCACTACTGCTATGTCTGGGCAAGAGGGTGGTATGAGTGTTGTGAGGGTGGTGGAAGGGTCACAGTTTAATTACTGGTGTGGCTAGGTGGGATGGGTACTACATGGATTGGTGGAAGGGTTTGATTTAAGTACATGTGTAACTGTGGGAAGGAGGGGAGTCGGATGGAGTGTTACAAGGATGAGGAATGGTGCTTAAACTTTTTTATTTCAAAACTCCATGACATGGAACATAATGACGTGCCACTTTATGGAGTTTGGTACCTGTGAAGTGCCCACTTTAAATGCAAAAACCATACAATGAACTCTGCAACACGCAGGTACCATTCTAAATTTCCCATGAAACAAAGTTTTCAGCACTTCTCACATCTCTAAGGCTGACATGCCTAGTTTTGTCCCCCTTTGTACCTCATCAGCATTTTGACGTCCCTGATTTTGGTGATGGTACATACAGTATAATGTCCAGGTTACATGTGGCCTCTGGAAGCCGTGGGATGGAAAGCCCAACTGTAAGCCCCATTTCAACCTCTTCACCTCGGGATTTGTAACTGCCTGCATCAATTACCGCAGGGCCTCACCGAGATGTCTCCTTACCACACTTTGAAGCTATTTACACGTCTGTGCTTATCATTGTTCTGTTCACGCCATTGTAAGGAAAATGCTTGAAGGACATCTCACAAGCACTGCCAGTCATTCCGTGAGCGTTTCCCCATAGACGGGCTGCATACAATAAGCACTTACATGTAAACAGCCTTGATGCTTTGCTACTGTATGGAATGGAACCTTTGATTTGCAACTGAGTAGAAAGGGTTAATACAACATAGCCCACAGAGTATGTTACTATATCTGTAGATCTGTTTAAAACCTCTCCAGAATGGCAGACAAAACAGCACAGTATACTAAAATTAGACACTTTCTATTAGAGGTGAACATATTAGCACACCATTTCTTTCTGATATGCATATTTGGTGCACAAAAATCCCTATTACATGTTGTCTAGAAAATAAGTAGGCTTATAAATAGTTTCTGATGGGCAGGACACATTCATAGGATGAATCCCTGTCAGCTAACATTTAAATCACTCAAAATTATATGAATAAAAACAAGCTGCGCATTTCTAAAAACATGTTTTCCGATAGCTAGCATTAATGCTAGGAAATGTTTCAACTGCCACACTGAAATCTAAACCCATTTACTATCTTTCTGTATTTGGGTAGAGTTTTTACAGGCATGTTCGAAATTAATATATTCTAATAAGTATACTAATATACTAAAAGCCAGCAGATTAGGCCTGATGGTCTTTCATGTCTGCTCGGTAGCCAGCCCCTATTGGGCGCTCGCTTCCCACCCCCCCAGCCCCAAGATGGTCATCTTCGGCTTCAGTATACCCATACACCTGTCCTACCCCCTCTTGAAGCCATCCACTGTGCCCTCCTCCACTAGACTCCCGGGCAGTGCATTCCATGGCCCCACCACCCTCTCAGTGAAGTAATGCCTTCTGCGTTCTCCCCTGTAATTTCCCCCCTCCAGCTTCCACTCATGCCCCCTGGTTGTGCCCCCTTTCTTTAGCCTGAACATTTATTTGGCTCAACCCCTGTTAATCCCTTTCACATATCTGAAAGCCCCTATCATGTCCCCCCTGTCTCTCTTCTCCTCCAGTGAGTACAGTCCAAGGACTCCCAACCTTTCCTCATAGGTCCTTTCTCTCATGCACTGAATCATCCTAGTTGCCCTCCTCTGAACCCTCTCCAGCAGTGCTATGTCCTTCTTAAGGTGAGGTCTCCAGAACTGCACGCAGTACTCAAGATGCGGCCTGACCAAGGCATTATACAGAGGGAGGATCACCTCCCTCCTCCTGGACGTAATTCCCCCGGCTATGCAGCCCAGAATCCTGTTTGCTTTTGCCACAGATCTTCTGCAGTTTTCAGTGTTGTTCATTTTGGTGTCTACCACCATCCCCAGGTCCCTTTCACTCATTGTGGCATGCAGTGAGACCCCCCCCAAGGTGTATACATGACCTGGGTTTCTGACCCCCAGATGCAGCACCCTACACTTCCCTGGATTAAACCTCAGTCCCCACCTTCTTGACCACCCCTCCAGGGTATCCAGATCCCTCTGGGCTGTCTCTCTCGCTTCATCCCCGTCTGCCAGTGCTCCCAATTTTGAGTCATCCGCAAAGAGGCTCATCCTACTCCTAACCCCCCCTCCCTATATCGGAGACATAGGCATTGAACAGAAGTGGCCCCAGTACCGAACCTTGGGGAACCCCACTGAAGACCTTCCTAGGGGAGGAGACTATCCCACCAACCACTACCCTCTGTGTTCTCCCCGTTAGCCAATTTTCTACCTGTCTAAGTAACTGTCCTCCCACCTCCATTCCCCCCAGCATTGTCAACAACCTGATGTGGGATACCGAGTCAGATGCCTTACTGAAATCCAGATATAGGACGTCCACCGGTCTTTGTCGGTACAGGGTCCCTGTCACCCAGTCGTAAAAATCTATGAGGTTGGTCTGACACGATCTCCCCAGGACAAAACCATACTGTTTGTCATCCAGGTGCCCCAACCTTTCCAGTTACCTCCCGAGCTTCTCCTTGATGAAGCCCTCTATTAGTTTGCCTACCACAGACGTTAAGCTGACAGGCCTGTAATTTCCCATCTCCTCCCTAGACCCCCTTTGTGGATAGGCACCACATGAGCCACCCTCCAGTCTTGAGGCACCCATCCTGTCTGCAGAGAGGCGTGGAAAAGTGCAGCTAGTGGAACTGCTAGTTCGTACACCAGTTCCTTCAGAACCCTCGGATGCAGCCCATCTGGTCCCAGTGCCTTATCAGTTTTCAGCGCCCGAAGGGCCTCCCTCACCTTGTCCTCTGTGATTTCTCCCTCCCAATCCACCCCCTCAACTAAACACCCATCCCCTTCTAGGCCTGGCCCACCTGGTGACCCAGTCTCTTCCGGTCCTCTCGACTCCATCTGACCTCTCTGCTCAGCTGTGTCCCCCACCCTCCCTTCCGGCTGAATGGATCCCCTGTCTCCATCCATAAATATCAAGGCAAAGTACTCATTTAGCACGTCTGCCTGCTCCTCCACCTCCTGAGCTCATCCCTCCCCAGTCTTAATCCTGGAGATCTGTGCTTTCCCTTTTCTCTTCTCCCCTTTGTATCTATAAAATCCCTTTCCACCCCTCCGGATATCCCTAGCCAGGTTTTGCTCCATCCTCACCTTGGCTCCCCTCACCACTCTGGTGACCCTCCTTGCTGTCAACTCATAGTCACCTCTCTCCCTTGTCCCCCTGGAGTGCTTAAAACATGCATAGGCAGCCTTTTTATCCCTCACCACCTCTTGCACCTCCCTGGTCCACCAGCATGGCTTGTTGGCTCTATCATTTTTATGTCTTACCCTTGTACATGAGCTAGTAGCCTTCTGCACCCCTTTCTTAATGATCTCCCACAAGCTACCAACATCCATGTCTGGCCTAATCTTGTCCAAGCTCCCCCTTAGAATCCTGCCCATGCCCACGAAGTCTGCCCCCCTGAAGTACACTACTACTGTATTAGAGCAGTTATCACCCCCCCCCACCAGACACAGCAGAAACCAGACTGTGGCATGGTCTCCACCTGCCAGTGGGCTACACACCTCCAGACCCCTTATCTGGTCACTGTCTGCAAGGACAATGTCCAGTAATCTCCCCTCGCAGTAGGTTCCCCCACCTGCTGGCCCAGGAAGGCATCCTGAAACACATCCATCAGTCTCTGCTCCCTGGCCACTGCTGATGTCATAGTGTCCCAGTCTGCCCCTGGCATATTTAGGTCCCCAATGACCACCACCCTACCCTTTCCATGGTCACAGTGCCCCTTGATGTTCTCAACTAATTTTTCCTCCAGGGCCTCATCCATGGTGGAGGGTCTGTACACCACCCTATTTTCAGTCTTTTGCCTCCCCTCATTTGCAGGGTTACCCAAATCACTTCCACTCCCCCATCAGCCTCCTCCACTCCACTAACCACTATGCCATTTTTGACTATCAGTGCTACACCCCTTCCTCTACCCTCTTCTCCATCCCTCCTGAATATTGTGTAGCCCTTCAAGTTTAGGTCCCAATCATTCTTCTGGGTGGTCCATGTCTCAGTAATCACCACCACACCCACTGATCCCTCAGCCAGCATCACCTGGAGCTTGGGCATTTTGTTGCCCATGCTCCTGGCATTGATCAGGACCATCCTCCACCCCATCCCCACTTCCCTATCCAATTGTCTCGGCCCTGCACAATCCCTAGTCGCCCTTTCCTGCACAGTTCTGGCTTTATTTACATTGCAATCACCTGCCTTCTTTTTGTGCCCTAGACCTGGAACCTCGAGCAGCCCTCCTGATTCCATTTCTTCACTTATCCCTCCCCCCTTTACAAGTTTAAACCCCACTTCTCAACTATGAATCTAGCATACAACATTCAATACTGCTAATGCTGCTGACACATCTAAAAGAAGTAATATTGCCCAGTATAGCAAACATGAAATGTTACTATTTTTAAAAGTAGCCATTTATTACTTGTATTTGCAAGTAATAATTATTTTTGCTTTTGTCATAAGAAGACTTCCTGTTTGATATTAAAGAGTTTTACGTAGAGCAGCACACTACCAAGAAGCTTTTTTTTTTATATTCTTTGGTAACTGGGAAAAGCCCACTAGGCACAAGTTCCTGTTGTCAGGGGTGACCCAAGAGCACTATGGAGGTTAAGTGACTTGCTCAGAGCCACACAGTATGCAAGTGGAGGTTGTGGGATCATTCATATTCAGCTCTGCTGAATGTGCTAAAGCTCATTCACATCTCGTTACTCTAACTTCTAGGTTATACTACAAGCCCCAAAACATGGTTATATTTAAAGTATAACCGCAGGTTACTTTTCAAAATGAATAGTATTTTAGGAGTGTGCTAATGTTTTTGGTAACATAATTGTAAACTGTATAGTGAGCTGGCATTATAGATGTGAAAAAAACTCAGATGAATATGACTGGGTGAATAGAAAGCTTTCAATGGGAGTCTCTCTTTTTTCACGAAGAATCCTATGACTTACAACTAAACGATGCCCTATTCCCTTTGTCTAAAACAGTTGTCTACATCTGTGGGAATGGCAGTTAAACTGTCAAACTGTTTCCCCATTTTTTAAATGAATTTCAAAAGCAATCGATTACTAATGAAGTCACCACTGTGCTGCACACTTTGAGAACAGAGATTGAAAACAGCTAAATATTTCAAAGGAAAATATATTTTCTTTCCTGAATGAATGAATGCCTCAGTGATATTTCTAGGTATAAGGAAAAGGAAGGCAAAACAGAAAAAAGATCTTTACAGCTACACTGTTCCTACAACAGCCAGACTTCATTTTTTTAAATGAGACTTGGCCATTCCTAGGGGAAACAAATGATTACAAAATACAAGCTGTTGGACAATGCACTCAACTATTTTCCAAAATTACTTTTGAAATACTACTACAGTTCTTAGCGAACTAAATCAAGAAAATTACATGTATGTAGATACACTGGAAACCTCTGAAGTACTGTGCTAAAATTACCAATACCATATGCTATTAAACAAGACAATCACAATTATTTAGTTGATTTGAAATGTCACTTTTAGTCTCGCACATCATTTTGGAAAAAACACTGATGTAGATTTATTTTAAGCCATGGTGAAATGGAGCCACAAAAAAAATAATCAGCTGCAATGTACTCTGGGAAAATTATTGTTTGCCAACAACTGCTGTCTCTAGCCATTCAGTTCAGCTTTAAATCCAGACTGCATAATCACTTCATCACACACAGCTGTTTTTAACAAATCATTGTTGACTGTATCTATCGTTTCAGCTTGAAGAATTACATAACCACATGTTTTCCTTATTAGTATTATATTTACATACAGCAGTGGTTATACATATGGTTTACTTCTCTTGTGTAACAGCTCTTTGTTATTACTGTTTGTGTAGACATAAAACATACTAAGATTACTAAACTAATAGCATTGGGCATGGATAGTTTAAAACCAATATCAGATGCTTAAAAAAAAATTTAAGAGTCCCAGAATGTCAACTTGGGCCTGGTTAAGGAGAACCCTTTACTCAGACAGTGCCTAGAAACTTTGGAGAACCAGGTCCAGGAAATGAACATTCAAGTTGTGCAGCTCCCAGACACAGCTGAAGGAGAAGATGCATTCAACTTCACCCTTACCTTCCTTCTGCAGATCCTTGGCCAATCACAGTAGGATGCATCACTCTGCATTGAAAAAAGCAAACCACCTTACACCATGACATGCTCCAGCTGACTCAGAGATGCCACAAGATGTTTATAATGGTTTGTACCAGAGTAGGTGACTGTGGCAGAGACCTGACCATCGCCCAATGCCTGAGAAGTCTCTATTACGTGGAAGCCTCCATATCACTGTTCCCCAACCTGTCATATTGCACCCAGATCCATCAGAAGGCTTTCAACCAAAAGATGGCTGCCGTGCTGGGCTGGCTGTAAGCAGTAGTGAGGTGTTGCTGCAGTTATTTTAAGTTTGTTTAAGTTCATTTACTTGGTTTCTTTATTTATTTGTGTTATTTGCATTATTTTATCTTACTTTATTTTTGTGTTATTTTATCTGCATGTTATTTTGTGTTACTTTACCATTCAGTCGCTTCTAATGCCGTTTTATCATTCCTGGCTAAATCTGGTGGATTCTACTATCCTGGCTGTAACCTGCTGAACTTTTTTATTCTGTGCTTGTGTGTTTGTTGACAGAACTAGCTGAAACGTGGAAAAACTTTTTACCTGAGGCATTTTGGAGTCCGGCAGCAGATGGGACCGTGGCGCGTAAGAAGTGGAGTTTTGATGGTGGAGTGAAGGCTGTCATAAGGAGGTGAAGGAGTCGGCAGCTGGTTCTGGTGTGGGCTGAAGGAGTGAAGAGGTGAAATTGGAAGAGGTCCTGTCTGGTAGCAGCTGTTGGGCGAATTGCTGGAGAGGAGTTTTTCCTGGCCCTGGCCCAAACCTAGTGGTGTGTTGTAGGTCTGCTGCTGTTAGGTGGCTGTCTCTGCAATACTTCCGCTCGGCTGCTCAGCAGCTGGTGGGCTGCCGTGGTATTGAACAGGTCTGGGGAGAGGTCTGGGGCTGGGTGAGACTCTCTTAGCGCCTGGCTGTGGACCTAGTAATTCGAGTGCCCGTACTGTGACAGATGCCCGATTTTTTTCGGGTGAAGAACTTGTCAAAACAGAGCATTGATTTCTTGGTTACTCTGTCTGTTACTCTGCCCTTTTCCCTTTCAGCTTGTGTATTGACGGTCAGTGTGGGGAGAGACTGTGTGTGATTTAGCCTGAGAATTTGGATTGTGGAGTGGGTTCTCTGCTGCAGAACTGATTGCTCGTTGGGACCTGTGTTTGTTTGTTGGTCCTGGGTGGAGGTCAGAGCCCACTGGAGAGACTCAATGATAGTGCTTCTGGGTCCCTGGAGGCATGAGCCCCTGGGCGTATTTAAAAACATGACTGCTGCAAAGAAGTATTGGATAAATTCACTTTGAAAATGGACTTTAGTTGTTTTACTTTTATTGTTTATGTTTGTTTTTCCCCTTCTGTGTGAGAGACAGTGTGTGGGATTATATTTGTTGACCTCTCCTTCTCTTCTGATCACTCTGTGAGAGAGAGTGGAAGAAGAAATTATTTGCTATCTGAGAGTGAATTGGTCTTTGTTTTGTTTATTTATATTATGTTATTATTTTATATTATTTTATTTTATTTCTCTTCTTATTGAGTATTAATGTATATTTAATTCTGCAGTATTATTAAGATTAGATTCACCTTTTTAGTTGGGTTGGTTTGATTTTAATTATTTGGTTTTATCTTTTCATAATTTGTTGGTGAGGCTTAGTGACGGTTGGGCACTATTCCTCAACCAGGCTCAGGGAATTATGCCCTTTTGATTGCCCCCCTTTGCCATCTGACACCTATTTTAGGTGTCGAGCCTTGGGCATACTTAGAAAATGGAAAAGAAAGGGGGGGAGCTGGGCCTGATAGGGACAGGAGGGGGGAGGGCGGATTGGAGTTGTGAGATCCAGGAGATGCCCTGGGGCAAAATGGAGTCAAGATAGGAGTCCTCCCTGCCTTGTCCCCATACCCAAGGGCTCCGATATTAATGGGCAGGTGCCGTGGTCTTCCTCGACAGCTCATCCTGCTTTGGTGGTGTTATGCAATGCCAGATCTATTAAAAACGAGACAGCTGCTATAGCTGATCTTGTTGCAAAAACTGATCTGGCTTGCATCACCGAGACCTGGCTGGATGAAAATGCAGGCTCTGTATTGGCCTTGGCAACTCCAGCCAGTTTCTTGGTGATACACCATCCAAGGTTGGATCATATGGGCGAGGGTGTGGCCATTATGTTTAAGACTGAGCTGGGCCTTGTGGATGTGCCATTGGGAAGTACCAGATCCTTAGAATATATCCTGGGTGAGGGTGTAGGCTGCGGAATTCTCCTCATCTACCATCCATCAGGAGATGGTGGAGAATTCCCTGCAGGAGATAGCAGACTTCATCATTGAGGTGGTATTGAGGTCCCCCAGATGGATAATTCTGGGGGACTTCAATGGCTGGGTCAACAATGAACTCTCACACTTTGGCCAAAATCTCCTCCAGCTGATGGCGATGCTGGGCCTATCACAGGTAGTTACCTCCTTAACCCATGTAGGGGGTCATTTGTTGTATCTGATCTTCCTCCTGGGTACTGAGATTGCTGATCTGGGGGTGGAACCGGTCAGTTGGTCTGACCATCACACCATGAGGTTCAGCTTCAGGGCCCCCCCAATAGTTCTGCCTCTACAGAGTTGGTTCAGTACCGCCCTTTAAGGGGGGGGGTCAACCCCAGTGACCTAGCAGTGGTGCTGGACCTCTCGGGCTTGTCGAGTGAATGCATGAGTCCAGATGATCTTGTTCTAGCCTATAATAAGGCTGTCAGAGATGCTCTGGACAAGATTGCTCCTGTTCGTGTTTGGCCTCTCACCCTTCGCCCAAGGAGCCCGTGGTTTGATGGCTCCTTGAAGGAGATGAAGCGAGTTGGTCGAAGGATGGAGAGAGCTTGGCGGAAGTCTGGTTGTGATCATGACAGGCTTAGGTTGATGGCACATTATGATAGCTATCAATCAGAAATCACCCATAAGAAGGCAGAATTCCTGTCCAGGGAGATTTCTGCTGCACAGAATCGACCGGCTCAGCTCTTCCAGACTGTCGACAGATTGAGAAGCTTTTTCTCAGCTAAGATGCAAGGAATTTGCTCGATTCTTTGCAGATAAGGTTGCCAGCATCAGGTCTGGCATCGGTTCATCCTCTCCTATGAGTGATTTCAGTGGTCAACGGGAAGTGACTGCCACTTTGTCTATCTGGTCAGATTTCCACAGGCTGGAGTTCAATGACATTGTGAAGATCATCCAAACATTGCGTCCAACCAGTTGTAGTTTGGATCCGGGCCCTGCACCCCTTTTGGTGGGTTGTGTAGATGTTATCTGCCTGACCCTAGCTGACATTGTCTGGAAGTCCCTGGAGAGGGGAGTCTTTCCCAACTCCCTCAAGGAGGCGGTTGTTCGACCACTCCTTAAGAAACCCTCTTTGGATCCAGACTGTCTAGCCAACTACTGACCTATCTCTAACTTGCCATTTGTTGGTAAAGTTATTGAAAAGGTGGTTGCATTTGGGGCTTCTGAGGCAGGCAGACACCAGGTGTGAGGAAACAAATCTGAGTTTATAAAAATAAAGAAAATTGGGGAAGGATAAAAACAAGACATATAAGAAACACAACTAAAATTCTGTATATTTCACAAATGTGTCAGAGGTGCCACCATGTCTTCACAACAACACTAAACTGTTGTAATTTACATCACTATTTCTCAGCTTATAAAAACCTAATGTACTGGACAGTTATACCATTTCATAATTCATCAAACATGCCATGTTGTCAAATTATAAATGGCTGTAATAAGTCAAATATGCCCAAAATAATTTATGTTCAACAAATGGACATTTATTATTCAAGCTGTTAGAATGAAGTAATCCATGTTACAAAGAAAAGCATGACTGCACCATATTCTAACTCTATAAACAGGTCTATCGAGCTGAATGAGTAGAGGAATTATTTTGCAAATATGATTGAGACAGAAAATTTAATTTAGGAGGATAAGTGATGTTAAGCTTATTTAAAACTATATGAATTTAAATGGTCAATAATGTTTTCAGTATAGTATATGTTATGCTCAATATATGATATATTTTATGTTGGTATGATAGAAATTGTGGCAAAATGTTTTTGTGTTTATTGTCACTGTTTTTCAGGTAATGTGATGGAAGCCTCTGGTTTGCAAAGGCATAGTGCTATGCATCTTCAAGGCTCTAACTGCACGATGCAATGCAGTACAGTTACGAAGATTAAAGAGCAACTGACATCTTTGTGAAAACTTTGGAAAAGATGGGTCTGGATTCCAAAAGAGTCCTTAGATCACCGCAAATTGTGGTGATCTAGGGCTGCGGCACACTTTGGGTGCATCAGGGACCCTGTGTCTGATTCTGTTAAATTGGGGGTTCCTGCACCAAAAACCCAGGAGTTGCCACACTCACAGGCTAGCACCAAACAATAGGTGAACCTGCAGGAACTGCTGCAGAGATCCAGCTCCCCCCCAACCTGATGCAACACAAAATAATTGCCAGGAGGGTTCTACGGGCAGAAGGGCAGGGGATGCCACAGGGTGGGAATGAGTGGGCACATGCAGGGGGGGTGATTTGGGCACCCAGCCAGGGTGCCATTATTATAACTATCATGGTTATGGTTTATGATTGGTTATAATAATAGCACCCCTGCTGGGTGCCCAATCACCCCCCCGGCATGCTAACTCACTCTCCAACATCCCCTATGGCACTCCCCCGTGCATTCTGCCCCCAGACCCCACATAAAGAGCTCCTCATCAATTTCTCACCTTGTGGCACAATGGCACAAGAGACTTAGACCAGCTCCTGGCTGATCTAACTCAAGCCCCTTGGTGCACCCACAGTGGGGCTTCCTGAATCCCAAAAAAGGGAATGTTGCAGCCCCGCCATGATGCATGCACCCTTGCAACCCAGTGCACCCTGATGTAGGTCACAAGGGTGGGGCAGTGCCCATTTGGTGCAGCATTTTCCAGTTTTGATGCAGACCTCATTTTAGAATTGGGAATGCCGCAATTTATGATGCAAAGTGCCAATTGCATGACTGATGTTTGACGCAGGCACCTTGCATCAGTCTACGGGCTTTTTGATTTGGGCCCATAATGTTTAGATACAATTCAACTTGTATTTCATATATCTTCTGGAGAGTTCTCTTCTACATTTTTTTTTACTGAAGAACTTCCCACACAAACAATGTCTTTATCCCATAGAGTTCCTCTGCCTCTATAGCTTATTCCCTATTTGAAATTATAATACTCTGTTGCAACATCACAGTCTACTGCCATTGGAATAACTGTAATATCACAAACAAGGTATTATGACATCAGGTGGGGAAGATGAAATGGGAGCTGAGGAACCCTCAATGAACAACTCTCTTGTTTTCATGCATGTGACCTCAGTAAAATATAATGGGGAAAAGAAATCTAGTGCTAATAAGAAATAGAAGCTGATTTGTATCCAAATATTAGATTTTTCAAAGTTCTACTTGTGGTGGTGGTGCCTCTTTAAGCCCCTTTCACTAGGGAAACCCGTGAGGAGGGCGCAAGATGAAGGGCACCATCCATAATGGCGACTCATTCCCCAGTAAATCCCTCACGGTGATGGGAGGGTAGGGTGACTGGATGGGGGTGGGCCAAATGGACAACAGGATGTTGCTATATGTACATGTGCTGGGGGAAGTGAGCATGGCAAGCGTGTGCTGGGACAGAGGGGCTGTAGGGGGTGGTGCTGTGGTGGGTTGCTGAGTTACGTTGTGGCATCAGGGGTTGGCCTGTGGTTGGGGTGGGTGAGATACTGGGTTTGGGTCCGGGCGCTGGTGCAATTTTATTGCGCCCGGACCAAACCTTTCATTTTATCATATTTTCACCCCTCCTGACATGCACCCCCTGGAGTTGAGAATCCTTTAGTAGGGAGTGCAGGGGTCAAAGCCCCCAGTGAGGGGGGGTGTGGGGTGAGGGCACAGCCCCCCCCAAAGAAAACATTGAAAACTAAGTCCCCGGTGCCATTTTCCTGTGCGCCAGGGTGTGAGAGTGCTGAAAATGTTTTCAGCGCTCTGACTTCGCGATAACGGCGATCGCCTTTAGGCGTTTGCCATTATCACATGGAACCTTTAACTAGGGATTCGAGGGTCATCTGTGACCCAGTTCTGATTCTGACTCTAATCTTTTCCCCAAAGGTTCTGATTTACTCTGGTTTCCCAGAACAGGTACTATTACCAGACTGGACCAGAACCAGGTCAGAAGCAGATCTGGACTGGGTCAATTGACAGAATGTTGTACCTATGCACCTTTAATATGACTTTTCCTTATCACATTTATTGTTTAACATAGTTATTGTTTGGGTTTTTTTCTTCCACTTTCTCTTTCAACAGCTATAAAATCTCAATAATCAATGACATTATATTATCTGGGTCTGAACCAGTTCATTGGTCGATCCAAACCTGGTCACTGGACTGGGAAAAATCAGTGTCAAGTCACAAATGGCTGATTTCAAGAGTCGAGGTGAGACAGGTCATTGGGGGGGAGGGGGACAGGCCTGATATGACATAGAGTTGGTCCTATCAGCTCTGTATCATATTAACATACTGTTGTTTCCACATTATTGCCTTTCACTGAATAAGTAATATCGTGTTCAACAAGGTCCAACTTTCTGTGTCTTTAATAAAATAAATTTTTAAACGAGCACAGTTATTAGAGGTATTGGGACAGACTAGGTGGGCTGAAGGCCCTTATCTGCCAACAAATTTCTATTTTTCTGCCACATGTCCTTATCATCTGGTTTCAGAAGAAAAATCACTGTGATGACTGAGTTACTTTCGGACCAGTTGACATCAATTCAGCTTTTTAAATTCTCATAACATTGACACAGTAATGTGCTGTCATCCAATTAGAAATAAAACTCATTTTTTTTAAATATGTATTTTTTCCTGCATGCTGGAGACCACTAATCAATCAATTAATCAATCAGTAGCAACAGGATAAAAGCCACAACATAATCACAATATTAAAGGGACACTGTCAGCTTTTTTTTATGATTTCCACAGTATACGATTTCTGTTATCCTGTCACAATTAATATGACCACAATATACAAACAAATGGCAATGGAGTTACATAAATGCGACATCTGTAGATTATTTGGGCTAAATATATATTTTAATTGTCCCAACCTGAAGGCACGCCTGCCAATGCTCCTGCACGTCCATGATATGATATGGCACTGAGCCATGAGTACACTCATTCCTGAACTTGAAAAACTGATGCCATGCACGTTAGTGTCAGATGCTAATGCGCATGCCTGGAGTCATGGTGTCAGTTTTCAAGCACTAATTTAAATGGGTTAGAGTGTTCATTTTGAAAGGGGCAGTACTTTCCTGAGATCATTGAGGTAAATAGAACCAGCCAATATATTTTATTAATATGCATAAAAAACGCAAACTCCTTTGTGAATGGGTGTACCCGTGGCTGGATACCATATCACATCACAGACACACAAGAGTATCAGCGGGTGACCCATCAAGGTGGGTTGCTTACAATGTGTTTTTAGTATTTTTATGATCTATGGGCATTTTGGAATTTTGTGGTCAGAGAAATTGCAATAAGATAGCATACACTGCGTAAACTGAAAAAAGTTGATGGAGGTGGCATGGTGCTTATTCGTCAGCAATTTATATGAAACATATCTATTCAGTCAGTCCAGCAAACAGAAATGAAATAAAAAAATAAGTAAATTCCTAAATATTAACACAGACAATGGACTGGTAATGATATAGTTAATTTTAAATTAGTTTGCAGTGTGCAGCGTTGAGCAGAGACCTTCCACAGATGATAAACTTACAGCAAATGAATGCATGTCTCCTTCACTTATAAATCACAGACAGACATTTATTTGGCAAGGATGACCCTTATTCACATACAGTAAATCACGCACAACAACCATCTTTTTAATTCCGTATCATAGACAGCTAGGCCTAAGGTCCACATTACAGTATTCTTGCACCACCCTACCCTTATATGTTCTTAGCATATTTAGCACTGAATTATTTGATAAGAATCCTTTTATGGTGTACTGTACTATGCAAAGTCATTATTAGTAACTGAATAGACTGTCTAAAGAGTTTGTCTAAATAAAAATTCTTAATCATGTTTCTATAGTATAGAATCATAGAATGTGTTGACAGAAAAAGACTGGTAGGCCCATCTAGTCTGCCTTATTTTCCTTGCCTGTTACTACCCTCTGGACCCTATTCGGTCACAGGTATCCCCCCCCCTTCCTCTACCTATTATGCCCATGTGCCTATCCCATACATGCATGAAGCTCTCCACTGTCTTTGCCCCCACAACCTGTTCTGGTAGTCTGTTTCAGGTGTCCATCACCCTTTCTCTGAAGAAGTATTTCCTCATATCCCTCTTAAACATCCCCCACTCAAGCTTCATAGCATGCCCCTCTGTCCTCCTCTGAAAGAGACTCTCCTCCTGCACTTTGCTCACCCCTGTGAGGTACTTATAGGTGTCAATCATGCCCCTTCTTGCTCTCCTGTCTTCCAGGGAGCACATGTTGAGCTCCTGCAGCCTCCCCTTGTATGATTTCTTGTGCAACCCCCACATCATTTTTTGTAGCCTTCCTCTGGACTGCTTCCACCCTGTCAGTGTCTTTGCAGAGGTACAGCCTCCAAAGCTGGGCACAGTACTCAAGGTGGGGCCTCACTAGTGAGCAATGCAGTGGCAACATCACCTCCTTTCTCCTGCTAGAAATCCCCCTCCCTATGCACCCCAGCATTTTGCTAGTCTTGCCTGCTACCTTGCAACACTGCCACCTTGAGATCATCAAATATGATTACCCCATGGTCCCTCTCTTGCTTGGTGATTGTACGTACCTCCCCCACATCTTATACACAGCTTCCAGGTTTCGTCTCACCAGGTGCATCACTTTACTTTTTGGCATTGAAATCCAGCTGCCACAACCTAGACCACTCCTCTAGTTTTTCCAGATCTCTTTGAATTTTCTCCACCTCCTCCTGGATGTCCATTCTGTTGCACATTTTTGTGTCATCCACAAAGAAACACAACTTGCCCTTCAATTCCTCAGCAATGTCACTTAAGAAAACATTGAAGAGGACAGGATCCAGTACTGATCCCTGTGGTACTCTACTGGTCACACTCCCATCCCCCACATGACTATTTACCACCACCCTCTGCCGCCTATCATTCAACTAGCTTGATACCCAGCTTGCCACCTTCTTCTCCATCCCCAGGTTGCTAAGTTTCTTAATCAACCTTCTGTGTGGCACAGTGTTGAAGGCCTTAATAAAGCCCAAATAGGCCACACCCACTGCTCTCCCCTGATCCACCTCCCTAGTCACCCAGTCAAAGAAATCTATGAGATTTGTTTCACATGATCCCCTTCCCCATGAAGCTATGCTACCTGTGGTTTATTGTATATACCTTATATACCCATAAAGTATATACCTTTATAATTACTACTACATATAGTCTGAAAATCATATTTCAAATAGAGTTCCATATAAAATTTGTAACATGGTTTAAGGTCACAAAAGGCTCTATGTCCATCATGTCTACTCTTCTGCCTTGCCCCACTTCATTAGCCGGGATGGAATAAATAGTTTACGCTCACATGTACCAGTTTGTTGGAATTCACTACCCTCTGTACTTGCTAGGGGGCCATATAAATCCCTTTGTAAGTAGAAAGTTGTTCAGGTTTACCTTGAAGGCCTCTACTTTCTTAAGATCCCAGTGCAGCTGACACATATAGTTAACTGCTCGCTGAGCACAAGTAAAAAGGAAAAAAGGTTTGTCTCCCCATACAATGCACAGGGGTAATGACAAACCTCACCCAACAACTAACACATCGAAATCTGGCCAATGGAAAATCATGTACACAAATGCTCACAGCCTGGGAAATAAGATCCCAGACCTGCAGGCAATAATGTCAGAGGCTAAACTGGACATAGTAGCAATTACTGAGACGTGGTTTACCAGTAACCACACTTGGGAGACTTCAGTACCTGGCTATGTATTGTTCAGAAGAGACCGAGGTGCAAAAAGGGGGGGAGGAGTGGCCCTGTATGTCAATGAAAATATCAAAGCTACAGAAATTCAGAATGCACATAAGGAGCCAGAAGAACTGTGGGTCACCCTAGAAACAGGAAATGGGACAGCCATAAGAACTGGGGTTGTCTACAGGCCCCCAGACCAGGGGGAGGACATAGACACATTACTGTTAGAAGATATACAAAACATGACAGCTAAAGGGAGGTTCTGATAATGGGAGACTTCAACATGCCGGATACAGATTGGTCAATACCAGCAGGAACATCTTCCAGAACTAGACACATAGTGGATTCCTGCATGGGAGGGCCTCAAACAACTGGTACAACAACCTACAAGAGACAGGGCTATCCTAGATCTAGTACTGACTAACAGGAAGGGATCACAGATCTCCAGGTAGAAGGTCACCTGGGGGCCAGTGACCATCACATGGTATGGTTCAATTTGGCTACTACATCTAAATCATCCCATTCCAAGGCAAAAATATAGGACTTCAGAGGAGCTGACTTTGATAAGATGGCCAACAGAGTTAAGCTAGCCCTGGCAAAAAGAAACACAGGTGAGGGGTACAGGCAAAGTGGGCAAGCATTAAGGATGCAATACTTGAAGCAACATCCCATTGTGTTAGACAGAAAAGGAAGTGCAAAAGAAGAAGGAAACCACTTTGGTTCTCAAATACAGTAGCAGAAATGGTCAGAGCCAAAAGGCTGGCCTTCAGGAAATATAAGGGAACACAGCGGGATGAAGATAGGGAGGCATACCAAACTGCCCTAAGGGAAGCAGGGAAGGCAGTAAGGCAGGCAAAGTCCCAAACTGAGGAAACACTAGCACGAACAGTAAAAGAAGGTGACAAGACTTTCTATAGATACATTAGTGAAAGGAGAAAGTCCAGAGGGGTATTGCTAAGCTTAATGGAGAAAAGGGAGCATGTGAGGAGGAGGACCATGTAAAAGCATCTATCCTAAATAAATACTTTTGCTCAGTATTTACTGAAGAGAAGGTAGGGCAGGGCCCACAGCTCAGCACCATGGACACAGGGGGGAGGGAGGTGAGCACTACTCCCTTCACAAAAGAAAGGGTCCTACAAGAGCTTGCTAAGCTCAGGGTGGACAAGGCAATGGGACCTGATGGCATACATCCCAGGGTACTTAAGGAGCTAAAGGTGAAACTAGCAGAGCCATTAGCAGAACTGTTTAGTAAGTCTCTGAGCACAGGAGAGGTCCCAGAAGACTGGAGAAGGGCTCATGTGATCCCGCTCCACAAGAGTGGTAGCAGGGAGGAGGCAGGGAACTACAGACCAGTCAGTCTTACCTCAGTAGTGGGCAATATTATGGAGGCACTCCTTAAGGAAAGGATAGTGCAACACCTGGAATCCATAGAGGCATAGGATCCAAGACAGCATGGGTTTACAAAAGGAAGGTCCTGTCAAACTAATCTCATAGATTTCTTTGACTGGGTAACCAGAGTGGTGGACCAAGGGGGAGCAATTGATGTCGCTACCTTGACTTCAGCAAAGCTTTTGACACTGTTCCATAGAAGATTGATAAATAAGCTGGGTAGACTTGGGGTGGGTCAGAAGTTGGTCAACTGGGTGGCAAACTGGTTGACGGGCAGAAAACAGAGAGTGGTGGTAAATGGTATACAGTCAGAAGAGATGCAAGTCACAAGTGGGGTACCTCAGGGATCAGTCCTGGGCCAGTCCTCTTCAACATCTTCATTAGTGACCTTGCAGATGGACTAGAGGATAAGGCTCGTCTGTTTGCAGATGACACCAAGATCTGCAACAAGTAGATGATCCAGATGGGTGGGCAGAATGAGAAGAGATCTGGATAAACTAGCAAAATGGTCAGAAGAGTGGCAACTGGATTTAATGCAAAGAAGTGCAAGATCATGCACATAGGGAAGAAAACCCTGTAGCCACCTATAGGCTGGGAGGGGAGTTGCTAGCAGTCACAAAGGAAGAAAAAGACTTGGGCATCATCATCACTGATGACCTGAAATCATCCAAGCAGACCTCTAAAGCAGTAGGTAAGGCTAGGGGGGTGTTAGGGTGTATTAGTAGGGGTCACAGGTCGTGGGAGGGAGGTACAATCCCTCTTTACAAGACACTGGTTAGGCCCCATCTGGAGTACTGCGTGCAGTATTGGAGGCCACACCTTCACAAGGACATTAACAAAACTGAGGCAGTCCAGAGAAGGGCAACCAAAATGGTGCAGGGACTGCATCAGAAGACATATGAGGACAGATTAACAGAGCTCAATATGTATACCCTTGAGCAAAGGAGGGAGAGAGGTGATATGATCGAGGCATTCAAACACCTTAAGGGCATTAACAAAGTGAATGAGTCTAACATGTTTAAATATAAGAAAAATAGCAGGACAAGAGGACACAGCATGAGATTAGGGGGGGCCAATTAAGGGGAATGTGGGGGTCTTTTTTCACAGAAAGGAGTGGTAGATGCATGGAATGGCCTACCTCAAGAAGTGGTGGCTATGAATACAGTGCAGGGCTTCAAACAGGCATGGGATAGGCATAAGGGAGCAATACAAATGAGTATGAATAGATAGGCCACTGACAGAGCAAAGGTCGATGGCACATTTATAAGGTAGAAAAAGAAATGGGCAGACTGGATGGGCCTTGTGGTCCTTATCTGCCGTCAACTTCTATGTTTTTATTTTTCTAAGTATTTTCCCTGAAGTGTGGAAGTAAACTATAGTCATACCCTTGCATAGGGGAGGCGCCTCAAATAATCCTAACAATTCATTACCGTGGTAAGAGTTTTGAAGGATTAATGTGTGCCTAACTTAATGCCTTCTATAACAAGTCAAACTTCTTTACTCCTTTCAGTCAGGTTCCCACACAAACCAATACACCACCACATCCATCCTCAGAGTCACTGATTACATTGGCACCAGTATGGGCTCAAGTCTGGGCTCTGATCCTGTCTTAATTGATTTTGCAAACATGACTGACACTATGAACCACTCCATACTATTAGCTAAACAAGACTCTTTAGGAATTGTTGGTAACACTCTTAGTTGGTTTGGTCTTATCTATCTGATCGCTCACTCACGGGCTTAAATGATTGATCAGGCAATCTCTGCTTCATTTCTTGTTAGGGAGTTCCTCAAGGGTCAACATTTGGGCCTTTGCTTTTTTTAATATTTGTGAATGATCTTCCTTTCCGATTCAGCACCTGTAGCATACATATGTATGCTGATGATACCATCTTGTATATTGTTGTACATGTTCAACTGACATTCAGCATCATTTTCAGAAAGACTTTACAAGTACCCCAAACAGGTGTTTCTCAGACTAGCTTGTATCTAAACTAAAATAAAACTGTTACAGTTCTTTTGGGCTCTAAACACTGTCCTTGTCTTTCATCTCCACTGCACATTAAAACCTGTAATGATGCTGTGTCAGACAATGTATTTCAGTTTAAGTATTTAGGCTCATTATTTGACTGGAAATTGAACTTCTCTATATATATATTAACTCAGTTGTTGCAAAGTGCATTACCAAACTGGGTACTCTCTATAGATTACAAGGTAGCCTTTCCCTAAATGTATGGAAGTGTATAGTTCAACAAATCTTGCTAGCAACTTTGGACTATGGAGATGTCATTCATATCTGTGCCCCAAAATGTTCTCTCTCCAAAACCAACTCTCTATAATGCACTACACAGAGTTGTCTTGAAGCATGTCCCATACTCTGCACTGCACTATGTAAAATAACTTTGGTTGGACATGTTTAGGCCTCAGGCGAGTAAGCCAAGGGGCCCTCTTAGGTGCAGCATTTTGGCTTGGTAAACTCTCTGACTACATTTGCAATCTGTTTAACTCTGCTTGTAACCCCTCCCCCATAGTAAGATCACAATTGGACAACAGGTTGCAGATCCCCCAGTAAAAAAGCAATCTCATCAAGCTGTTGTGTCAGTGCCTCATCAGACTGCACACTCACCTCTGAGGCTGGAAAATCAGAAGTTTGTGGGTTCAAGATCCATGCCAGGAACTTGGGGTATATCCCAATAGTGACATTGCAGTGCAGTATGGGGGGCAGCACTTTTGAGGCGCACCTTTCAGATGAGATGTTAAACTGAGGTTCTCTCTGCCTCTTCTGGTGGTTGTTCAATGGACATTAAAGATCCCATGGTATTTCTTGAAAAAAGCTGGGGAATTTTCCCACGTCCTGGCCAGATGCCCTGTATTTACTAAAAATTCCACCAACAGTTCAACCAGATTCAGTATGTCAGTTTACAGCTTATTCTACCCCCCCCCCAACACCACCACCACCATCACCACCAGGGGACAAGGCTGAAAATAGGCAGAATTGCCTGGCCCTCATTTCACACTCAACAAAACATAATAAATAAACATGATGTAAACCAGTTTTAGTTTGCCCAAAATCTGGAGTAACTTTCCACATGACATAATATGCTCTAGAATTTAAACATATCCAAAAAATAAATAAATTAATTAACTAATTTACATACATAAATAAAGAAAGGATGAAAGCATTCCTTTGCCCTTTCCTGCACTTTCCCAAATTGAATAATTTTCTACCTCCCAAGGCCAGTATTCATGTATATTGCTATACTGTACTCTGTCCAATTACTATGTTGTTACTATTATTGTTCAATTTGCTGTTACCTGGGTCTCCCTATTTCTCCCCCCCATCCCCCACTACCCTTATTCCTCCCCCAGGTCACAATTATAAACAGAACTCTTTGTATTGCTTACCTGGTAAAATAATTTCAATAAATAAATATCCACTGTTTTTCCCTGGTAGGCTGTGCAATATGGGGTCACCACCCTTTGAGAGTAAAAAAGTGTCTCCTAAGGTTGCCACAGAATTTACCTTTGTGGTGCTTAAGTGCATGCAAAATAAGATAGGATTTTTCTACAGAGTTTGGCATTACTTTTTTCTCACAGTTTCCATTTCTGTTTTCTAATGTTATGTGCTCTTAAGCTGAATAACATGCTAATGATTCAGAAAAACAGTTATGATGTTCCTAAAGTGAAAAGCACTTACTGTTGGTATATGGCATGGTAACATCCATCATAACTTTATAATTACTGGTGACTATAAATATCAACCGGATTACTGTTTTGTTAAAAATGCATATCAACCGGATTTTGGGTTATTATGCTCCAAAGGCAATAATAACCTGAACTCTGGTTGATATGACACTTCATAATAACTTAAAATCCAGTTGATATGACATTCCTCAAAGAAAAGACTTTAAAAGTGTTGCATTCCATTGTTTCACAAAAAGTATTACAACTGCAGTATTTTCAACTGTGTTTTATTAATATACAGTTCAATTTCTTCAAACATAAAACTGCACTCCAGCTAAAAAATATCTTTCTTTCAAGCTGCTAGAAATACAGTCTAAACCTCCACACCAGCAATTATAAAAAATAATAGATAGGAAAGTTTGATGTTATGGATATTTTTTCACACACCCTCAGTGTGTGATGACCACATCAATCTCTCGAGCTTCACTCTTGAGGTTTATGGGTCATCACATACCTTGGGTATGTGAAAAAAATCCATAACACACACTTACCTATCCATTATTCTGTGTTTTAAAGCACACCAATTTATGTCTCATAAGTCACATCTTTGTGATTTTGTTTAACAGAAGAACCTAAATCATGTTATATGACAACATATAGAGTTACTAACCATATAGTACACTGTAGCTAAAGCACATTCATAAGAAGCATCCCCAGTATACAGCTACAGAGATGGGTAACACTACAAGGCCTAAGTACTCATCACAGAACAAACCTCTATGCATTTAAATATCCAAATAGATATTAACAAGCCTTTTGACACATGATGTGTAGTTTTATTAAGCCCATGAAATGGTTGGCTTATTCAGACTGAAAGCATTCTCAGAAACTGGTTATTAGGCAATGCCCCTATAAAATGAAGAATTGTTAAATCATTACAGTTTCAAAGATAGGGTTAATGTAACTAATGGACTGAATACTTTACACAATACCTGAATTGCAACTTACTGTGCTGTATAAGGAATTTAGGGCCAGGACACTAAAACCACCTGACTATGAAAGGGTTATTCCCTTTTTCTAGACAAATACAAAGTGCTACTGCTTTCCTCTCACATCTTGTACTTTTATATCTAACCTTTACAAAAACTCCTTTCATTAGATCTTTGCTATGTGTTTTTTAAGCAGTGCTAGCATCTACTCGTTAAAAGCACTAACTGACAAAGTCCTTGTAACAGGCAGCAAGAGATTACCTTGAGCCCTGGAACATTTATCTAACACATAAGGAATGGTGATAGGCCGCACAAGATTCTGGCTGTTTTAAGGTGTTAAGGGCTGATATTGACACAGTCTCTCTCTACAATTGCATTCCAGGTGGAATAAATTAGCTCTGAAAATGAACATAAATGATTACCTTGGCTGCCACAGAAGAATTCGGTTTCTCTAACAGATCCCAGAGTTTTTTCCTTTTCTCTGCACAGCAGGTGTTATCAAACTCCTCGCCCTCTCTTTCCCTTAAAGTTTCGGCCTCTCTTTTCAGTTCCTCGTTCATTTGTTCCTTTTTCTGATGATACCTCGCTTGACAACAGGATTCCAGATAAATTTCATCTATTCCCCAGTAGTCGAGTTCTTGACTAAAGGACAAAGCACACATTTCTTCCATCATGTGCAACTTCCCAGTGCGGTAGAAGTTTAAAATAGAAGTAAATGCTCCAGGGTGTCTATCAAAAAAGTATTCGTTTTCCTCCAAACTATAGTCATCGCATATCTCCATGAGTGAGTCGTGAGTATTACAGTCTCTAAGTTTACCGAGTCTTGTCCGTGGTAACCTGTCCAAGGTTCTCCATAAGACCTCATGTGCAAGACCTCCAACGTTCAATCTGACCCTCCTGGAGCACGCCTTACTCCGGATAATCTCCATGGGATCCGGAGGTAAAGAGTTAGCAGATCGCGACCCCATTTTATTCATCCCCGCAGGCATTGTTGCTGTTGGTGTAAGGCTCTACACAAATTAAGAAAGCAGCTGTCCAGGCAATCAAAATTTAGTAATATAAATCTTCATCTGTGCTCCTTAGTATCCATCCTGAAAGCTGAAAATTAAAAAAATAAATACGTAAATAAATAATCTCCATAAAAATTTTCCATAGAAGTCTAGGAGACCCTGATGACCTACAGAACTAAAGGGAGAACAGTCCTTGCGCAATGTCAGGTGGTTTATCCATTAATCAGAGAAACAAATAGCCCATTTAATCTGCTCAGGGAGCAGCAGATTTTTTTCCCCTGGTAGGCGAGCTCTAAACCGCATTTTGTGAGCCGTTGTAGGACAGTGAATGCTGTCCGTTCCCGCGGTGCTGAAAGCAGAGCCTCAGTCGCTAAAATACCCCCGCCCCCTTCGCTCTCCGTGGTGCTGAAACTACACACTCCTGATGAGTCCTCTGTCGACACTGAAAAACGACGGTAAAGCAAAACAAACGGCCTGCTCTACACATATGCATGACAAGCTCTGCATTATTCTTGCTCTGCTGCGTAAACTACCATTTCAAGTCATGCACAATGCCAGCCTTTTTTAATCTGCATTGTACTTTTAAAAAATAAACCCTAGCCTTGCCTTAACTGGGCTATTTTGCCCTTTACAGAGCACATTTGGCCTCCCGACAACAGTACTGAAGTTTGGAAGTTCTTACTTCAGGTTATGATTACGCAGTCTTCTAGCATTGACACTTCATTAAAAATCTGAAAAATGTAATAGTAGTACGTTAATAAAAACACATTTTCAAGGATTCGAAGTGTTAAACACACTTGCAGACCTACGTGAATAAAATACAACCAAAGAATATTTTCTGATGCAAGTGTTACTACAAGGTACCCCCTTCCCATAACCTAATTCCTCCAGAAAGTCGAATGAGATTGTGTATCTGTGGTATTTTGTTAGGGGTAAATAAACGTTTTTTTTTTTTTTTTTGCTTATCATTCCGGACAATATCACTTAATATATAGCGGACTGTGTAACATCTAAATCAGTCTTGAGATCCCCTCTTTAATAAGATGTGTGACCCTAAATCTAGTGTGATTTTCAAATATAACACTTAATATAAAAACATACGTACTGTGTATATATAAATATAGTCAGTGAAGCAACTGCTAATGAGGCTTACCCACTGAACCCCTATCCAACGGGGGGGGGGGTCCTGCGCCATGTTATTAATGTACTGTAATAGTGGATACGTCTTACAATAATATTCTTACTGCTATGCTTTAAATTCCGAAAGGAGCCTATGAAATAGCTACTCTAGATCTTAAGTTGCCCTCGTTTAAAAAATCTCTAAGGATAGATGCACTGAGCTACATACTTTTAATAGGTTTAAGGGCGCCGTGTAGTTTAGCGCCTCATAAATTACAGTAAGCAGTCTTTCCACCTTACTGTTTGTGGTTAGAATACTAAATAATATCAAGAAAATTATATGTAACATTTAAAATGAATGGACCCAATAGAATCACCACAGTACACTTCAGAAGAAAGAAAAGTAGGGGCGGGGGAAGGGTTAAGCAAAACAAAATACATTTCAGTCCGTCAGTCTCTTTAGGCGCCAGTACACCTTGGCACTGACCGAACTCCACGAAATCACCCTGTTTCTGTTGTTAAAAGTCATATTTTCATAGATTTAGGATCAATTGGTCAATCACCTATTTTCCACTTCTGTGTAGCTTTAAATCCAGCCTCACTGTACATCGTGGTTGCTTTGCTGAGGTTATCTCCATTATTTTGCCATAATCTGCAGAAACGATGGGTTGCCTTCCGTTTGCAGACTTCCCATGGCATGCTGCAAAGCAACATTTTACATAGATCTGTACTGTACCTTGGGGTTTACTACCACAGATCCTTCAGTAACCCTGATACCAAGTAGATCGAGTTTCCATACCTCCATTAAAACCTTTGGCGGAAGCATAGCAACGCTATAGTCAATCCAAGCTCCCTAACTGATGACAGAAACACAGATTGTTCGATATCCACCAAAACGCTCTCTTTTAGCCAGTGCGTTCCAAGCTATTTCTTTTCGTTTGTGTTTTTGTTTCCCAAATTGAAGCTGAAGTCAGGTGAACTGTTTCTCCGTTTCCTTTCCCCTGTCTCTTAATGCAGATCAACAAGTCTGGTCTGAACCTGGCAGTGTCCCCTTGGATTGCATACTATGGCTCTTGGGTGAAGTGCGCTATCCTGAACAGAGGACAGCAGCTCCGCCAACCGGGCACTTGAAACATTTATTAAGATGTTAACACTTCTCCTCCCAGCCAGTGCCGCCTGACTCGCAATACTCGTCACATAGCCCATGTTCATCCATACCTCTCGTGTCCCTCATCAGGAGAGACACCCCTCAGTTTACCAGTTAGAAGTGATCTGCCCCACACAGAAGAGATAACTGCACACTCAAACTTTAAGGCATACATTCATAACATTATATGATGCTTCAGCAAAATTACCCTAAAACCTGAAGTTTTCACTGTCAAATAATTTTTGTTATTTTCACTGAAGCACTGATTGGTGTGGAAATACATGTGCAATAATAAGTGCTATTAGAACTTTTTTCCATTATAGTGCATGTGGTGCTAATTAATTACTGCTAAATTAAATTTCCGAAATTATGCATTGCGTTTGTCTTTACGCTAAAATTACTTTGCTGTGAAACTAACTAGTTTTACATTAAATTTTGAGTCAATATAATCAGTGGTTTTACACAGTGTTTTGAGCTTGCATCTTCCTTGTTTGATGATGTGTTCCTCCTTTTGAGGGGCCAGTGTCCCACATTGTCTCTCATTATGAGTGTCTGTGTCCCTCATTTCAGTGAAAAAGGTTGAGATGGATGATGTGTACATAAACTACATAGCAATATGTATGTTATACTGTAAAATGTTATTCTATAGTATAGCAAATAGTTTTCAGATCCATGTTAATCATACAGTATTTGTTACAATAATTAGTAGAATTACAATAGGTTATCTTAGTCCCCTGCATAATGAGCCAGATATTCAAAGGGATGCACAAGTGTGGTGCAAAGGCTTGTGCCCTGCTTGCATCTGACCCTGTGGCTGCTATATTCAGTGGGACAGTGGACCAGCAACATTTGACTGAGTAGCAGTTCATGTTGGTACAGCAATAAGTGAAACTGTGCCACCCCAACATGGACCTAGGTGCATTTAGCCCAGGGAATAATGCTCAGCAGAACAGATAGTGCTGGGATCCCTGAGGGCTATATTCCATCCCAACATGCAAATGAGCCCATTGGGCATACAAGGTGCTAAGGGCCATTTACATGCACATTATGGGCTCATTTGCATGGTGCACAGCAGCCCTGTTGTGCCAATGCTGAGAGGTCATGACACATACCTTGGTGTCTAGTGGCAGCCCGACCCCTCCACACACACATACCATGTACCCATTCCCTGGTGTCTAGTGGTACCCCTGTCCCCCATGCACCCATGCCATGTACACATTCTCTGGTGTCTAGTGGGACCCCCCCATGCATCCATACCATGTACCAATTCTCTGGTGTCTAGTAGTACCCCTGCCCTGTGCACCCATAACATGTACACATTCCTTGCTGTCTAGTGGCACTCACCCCATGCACCCATATCAAGTACTCATTCCCTGGTGTCTAGTGGTACCCCCCCCATGCATCTGTACCATGTTCACATTCCCTGGTGTCTACTGGCACCTCCCACTGCCTGATCAACTGTACTGTGTACACATTCTCTGGTGTCTAATGGCTTCCCACACCCACTGGTTGCCTGTGTACAACAATAAAGAACACCCTGGAGTCCAGTGGTTCCCCTGCCCCTCCCAATGCCCATTAACTTACATATAGCCCTGTTGATGGAGCAGGAGGAGGGGGGCCAAAAAGCACTACCCACACAGCCAAATGGTAAGGGGGCAAAATATATATAGAGTGGGTGGAAAGAGGGGAGCAGGAAAGAGGGGGGTGGAGGGTCATGTGTGCAAATGCCAGAAGTCTGGGAAGGAAGATCCCAGGTCTAACAGCAAAAATGTTTGAGGAGGGCCTTGACATTGTGGGGGTAACAGAAACATGGTGCCACCAGGAGCAGGGATATGAAATTGAGAGGTACACATTTTTCAGGAGGGACAGGGTGGAAAAGAGAGGGGTGGGGTTGCACTCTACGTGAAGGAGAGTATCAGGGCATCAAAACTGCAGGTTAAGTGGAGAGAGGCCAAAGGACTCTGGGTCTCTTTGGTGGTGGGGAAGGGGGAGGCAGTGCATATGGGGGTGGTTTACAGGCCCCCAGCACAGCAGGAATCTGAGGATAGAAGCATGGCTGATGAGTTTGTGAGAATGGTGGCAAGGGGGAAGTGGTGCTGATGGGGGATCTGAACCTACTGGATGTAGACTGGGACACTCTTTCAGTTGCTTCAACCAGCAGCAGGGAAATATTGGACTCCCTGCAAATGGCCCTCCTGAATCAACTGGTCAGGGAACCAACTAGGGCAGGAGCTACTCTTGAGCAAAAATAGTTGTTTAGCAGGTCCGCTTTGTCTCTGTCCCCTTGTAGCAATTCCTTGTGCAAGAACAAGGGGGCACAATTTGAAGATGGGGGAGGCAGCTCAGAGGTAATTTAAGGAAGTATTTTTTTACAGAGAGGGTTGTGGATGCATGGAACGGCCTTCCGGAGGAGGTTGTGGAGTCAAAAACAGTGGTGGAATTCAAGCATGAATGGGACAGTCATAAGGCCATTCTAGGGGGTGGGGGTAGGAGGAAGTAGGCTGCTGGTTAACTAGGATCTGCAGCTTATCCAATAGGTAGGGAAATGGGCAGACTGGGTGGGCCAAGCAGTCCTTATCTGCCGTCAAATTCTATGTTTCTATGATCTAGTACTGACAAATGGGGATAGGGTAGGAGATGTATCGGTGGGGGAACACCTTGGTATGAGTGACCACAACATGGCCAGGTTTAGAATAAGGAACACTACAGAGGTACACCGGTCTAGGTTGAGGGTGCTGGATTTCAAGAGGGCAAACTTTGGGAAAATGGGAGAAATAGTGGAGAGGGCTTTGGAAGGATTGGAGGAGTTGACAGAGGTGGAGGTAATGTGGGAGAGGATAAAAGAAGCTATTGTAGAGGCCACTGATATCTGTGCCAAGAGAGCAAGTAAAAATAAGAGGAGGAGGAAGCCTCTGTGGTACACTAGGAAGGTAGCGAAAAAGGTAAAGGCAAAAAGGAAGGCCTTCAGAATGTTCAAGGAAACACAAATGGAAGTGAACTGGGGAAAATACCAGGTGAGCCAGAGAGAAGCCGGGGTAGAGGTAAGGAGGGCAAAGGCACAGACAGAGAAGCACATAGCTAGAGGGGTCAAAAAAGGGGATAAGACTTTCTTTCGGTACGTAAGTGAAAAAAGGAAGACTTGGCAGGGAATACTCCAGTTAAAAACAAATGAGGGGGAGTTGCTACAAGGGGACAGAGAGAAAGCAAACCTGCTAAACAACTATTTTTGCTCAGTGTTCACTAGGGAGGAAGAAGATAAAGACAGCAGAGCAAGAAAAGAAATGTCAGGGGAAGGGGAAAGTAGCTATGAGGTCATTCCTCACGGAGAAAATTTTGGGAGAACAAGGCTGCATGAAGGTGAACAAGGTGATGGGGCTGGGTGGGGTGCACCCAAGGGTGTTAAGGGAACTAAAGGAGATACTGGCAGTGCCATTGACTGCACTCTTCAATAAGTCCCTGGAGACTGGGGTGGTGCCGGAAGACTGGAGGAAGGCAAATGTGGTCCTGCTGCATAAGGGGGGAGGGGGGGAGGAAGTGGGAAATTACCGGCCCGTGAGCTTGACATCGGTGGTAGGCAAGCTCATGGAGAAACTAATAAAAGGCAGGATCACCCGCTACCTTGAGGAAAGCGGCCTGATGGATCCAAGGCAACATGGTTTCACAAGGGGCAGATCCTGTCATACAAATTTAATAGAGTTTTTTGACGTTGTCACCAAGGAACTGGATCAGGGAAGGGTGGTAGATGTGGTTTATCTAGATTTCAAAAAGGCTTTTGACTCTGTGCCCCACAGAAGATTGCTGTATAAAATGTCAGGCCTGGGGCTGGGGCAGAGGGTGGTTAAATGGGTGGGAAGCTGGCTGGGGGACAGGAGGCAGAGGGTCATAATAAATGGAGTGGCATCTGGAGAGGGCAAGGTCACAAGTGGGGTCCCTCAGGGATCAGTATTGGGACCTCTACTATTCAATATATTTGTAGGGGACATTGCGGTGGGCCTTGAAGGGGGTGTGAGTCTGTTTGTGGAAGACATTAAAATCTGCAATAGGGTAAACATTCAGGAAGGGGTAGAAAGAATGCAGAGAGATTTGGGGAGGCTTGAGGCATGGTCAAAGAGGTGGCAGCTTTCATTCAACACAGAAGAGTGTAAAATCATGCATCTTGGCTACAGGAACCAGAGGGCAGGGTGCTGCATGGGGGCAGAGATCTGGAGGTAACAGAACAAGAAAGGGACCTGGGCATCACTATATCAGGGGACCTGAAGGTGGAAAGGCAGTGTGGGAGAGCAGTGGCTAGGGGTGGAGGAATGCTGGGATGCATTGGAAGGGGGATCACCAGTAGAAATAGGGAGGTCATAGTACCCTTGTACACCCATCTGGTGAGCCTGCATTTGGAATATGGAGTCCAGTTCTGGAGGCCATACCTCAAAAAGGATGTGGGGAGGCTGGAGCGAGTTCAGAGAAAAGCAATGAAGATGGTAAAAGGATTGCGCCACCTATCCTATGAAAAAAGGTTGAGAGATCTGAGCATGTACTCCCTGGAACAGAGGCGGGAGAGGGGGGACATGATCGAGACCTTTAAGTACCTTAAGGGTATAAACAGGGTGCCAGTGGAAAGCATCTTCCAGATGAAGGGTAATCAGAGGACAAGGGGGCATGGCCTGCAGGTGGAGGGGGGGCAGTTCAGGGTTAAAATTAGGAAGTACTATTTCACAGAGAGGGTGGTGGATATGTGGAACAGACTCCCAGAGGAGGTCTCTGGAGAAAAAACAGTGGAGGGATTCAAAAGGGCATGGGACAACCACAGGTGAGTGTTGAGGGTGGGGGGTGTATGTCCAAGCAGATAGCTGGACAAATGACCAGACTCAGTGGGCCTTGTCTGTCCTTTTCTGCCATCACATTTCTATGAATCTATGAATCCAGGCAAGCACTGGTGGTCCAGAGTCCACCCACCTGCACCACCTGCTCCCAGAACACCACCCCCTCACCCCCCCAACCAGGGTGTCCAAGGATATTCAGGGAATCCTGATAGGGGCCTCAGGTGGCACACTGGATGTGTCTTGGCTTTACCAGCAAGGGATCTGAGGTTTGATTTCTAGTAAGAACATTTATAAAATGGCAAGAAAGAATTCTCACTCCTGATTGGCTGACACTGCCTCCAAGCTGGACATTTATTTCTCAATAGATGCCCAGCTAAAAACAAGTGCCACCAAAATCCACTTTACAATGTACCCTGCTGTCCAGCCTACTTCCTCATTGGCTGAAGGCAGCTAATAAATTTTAAATCCCCGCTATGTTTTTATCTCACTTAGCAAGAGACAACTATCCCCCCCTTCCCACCTTCCCTCACCAGCACGCAATAAATAAATAAAAGGAAGACTGTGTCCTGTCATTTTGCGGTCAGAAGACTGAAAACACACAATGACACCAGTCTCGTGACCGCCGTTCTCGCAATCCATACTCCTGAAGCCGACATTCGCGTCAGCTTCATCCAGCACGCGGCATTTAAAAAAAAAACAAGACACACAGTACTGCTTCGGTCAAAGCTGGTCCCGCTGCCGCTCTCCATTCCCTTTCCATTACTTGTTGCTTAAGAACTCCAAGTTTTCCACAAGCTGCAGAAACAACCTCTACCCATACCACAAATTACTATGAAAAGGCAGCAGCATTCACTTTCACTAAGGTCAAAGGTAGTGAACAATCTGCCTGTGTGTGTGGGGGGAGGGGTTCAGGAAACTAGAACAGCACTGCAGGGAGGAGTAACAGCACCTAGAACAGCTGGTGCACTACTTTGTCAATGAACACTGTTTTTAACAGTGTTTTGAACAGTTTTCACACTCATTTTCTCTTTATTTTCACATTTCACAAAAATGTAGTTACATGGCCATTTTATAAGTGCAATAATACCCTCCAGGGTGGGCATTATGGAAATACCAGACCTTCCTGGGGCTATAAGGCCCTCCGCCTGCAGTGTCGGGCCTCATTACGCCCCTGGGCGGTCCGGTATTTCCCAATAATACCCACCCTGTCGGGTATTATTGCTTACATATTTGCTGTCTTACTTACATGCACACACACACACACACACATGAACAATAACAATTTGTTTCTGAGCAGGCACTTAATATTAAAAAATATTTATTTAGATCAGGGTGGAGTGGTGAATGTGGCCTACCTAGATTTTAGTAAGGCTGTCAACACTGTTCCACATAAGAGACCAGTTAGTAAGCTGGGCAGCTTAGGAGTGGGTTCAGAGGTGGTAAACTGGATAAGTAATTGGTTAGGGGATAGGTGACAGAGGATTGTGGTAAACAGAGTTCACTCCAAGGAAGGGAGGATAACCAGCAGGGTGCCTCAGGGATCAGTGCTGAGACTGGTCCTCTTTAATGTCATTATAAGTGACACTGCAGAGGAGCTGGAAGGGAAGATACGAACATATGACTATGCCAGCAGATTTAAGCCACTAGGTCTATCGCACCTACTCAAGCTCAGATCACAGCTGAGAAGTTGCAGCTGCACCCCAATATCCACCCCAAGTGCCTCCCTCCCTTCTGAGGTCTTCTTCTAGTGTTCCCCCATAGTTCCCCCACCTTCCTCGTGTGTACCTTCCCCCTGTACCTATCCCATCCTCTCTTAAAGCTCCCCACTGAACCCAGTGAGACCACCTCCTCCTCCTCCAGAGGCAGATCTGCCCCATTACCGGATGACACCAAAATCTGCAGTAGGGTGGACACTTGGTGTGTGTGTGTGTGTGTGTGTGTGTGTAAAGGATGAGTACAGACCTGAGAAAACTAGAGTAGTGTTCAAGAGTATGGCAGCTGGGTTTCAATGCAAAAAAGTGCAAAATAATGCACTTAGGGCTCAGAAACCTAGGGGCAGAGTACAAAATGGGTAGACAGGTATTGACAACCATCAAGCAGGAAAAAGATTGGGGTAATCATATTGGATGACCTAAAGGTAGCCAGGCAGTGTGTCAAGGCAGTAGGGAGTGCTAGTGAGATGCTGGGGGGGGATTGGGAGGGGTATCATCAGCAGAAAGATGGAGGTGGTGAGGCCTCTGTATGGATCACTGGTAAGGGCCCACCTAGAGTACTGTATCCAGTTCGGGAGACCACATCTCCAGAAGGACATAGATTGGAGGTGAACCAAATGAGGCAACTAAAATGATGCAGGGTCTACATCAAAAGCCCTACAAGGAGACACTAAAGGACCTCAATATGTACACCACGGAACACAGGTGGGAGAGGGGAGATATAATAGAGACATTTAAATACTTCTGGAGGGTAAATAAGGAAAGCAGGGAAGTACTTTTTGAAAAAAGTTGCTCAAAAACAAGGGAACATACTATGAAGCTGGAGGGGGTAGATCCAGAAGAGATGTCAGGAAGTACGTCTTAAAAGAAAGAGTGGTGGATTCCTGGAACAGCCTTCCAGTGGAGGTGGTGGGGCCAAAAACAGTAGTGGGGTTCAGGAATGCATGGGATAAGCACAGGGGAACCATAGTGGAAAGGAAGGGGGGAGGGAGAAAAAGCTGTAGATTGGGCACGGTCTGTGGTGGTAGTGTAGGTAGGGAGAAATGGGCAGACTAGATGAGCCAAGCAGTTCTTGTCTGCCATCAGATTCTATGTTTCTATGATATGGCGAGTGCACAGCCCTCCTTTCACCTCTTCAGCAATCTACCGTATGAGCCGTCAGCAACTGCTTACAGTATTTATAATGGACACAAGCCATTGACAGCTGATATGGCAACTGGCCAAGGTGGTGAGAGGAAGTCTGTGCTGGTCACTGTATCAGATTTTCTGGACATCCTTGGATACCTTGGTAGAAGCGGGGGTGATGGGTGGTGTTCTGGGAGTGGACAGGGTGGGTGGGAGGATACTGGACCACCAAAGCTTGCTGTACATATATCAACAAGCATTCAGGGGAGTGGGGGAATCACTGGACACTAAGGCATTCTGTATCATAGCACACTGGTGACAGGGGGACTGGTAATGCAAGTAGACAGCAGGGATACAGACACGGTAGGGGTGCTCAGGGGTGGGGGTACCACTAGATACCAGAGAATGTGTACATGGCATGGGTGATCAGGGGGTGGGGTGCCACTAGCCACCAGGAACTGCATCTACACAGGTGTGATATGTGATCAGGGTGGGTGACTACAGTAGCATGGGTGGGGGTATGGGCTTAGCACCCAGTTAAATTGTGGTTTTCAGCAACAGTAACTAGCACTATATTAGCATCTGTTGATTGTTATTATAAACCTGTGAACATGCTGCTGCACCTGTATTCAAGAGAGGACCTCCTTTGTTTGCATGTGTGCGGTGTTATTTTAGTGCCCTGGGACAGCCGGGTTCAGGGCATGCTACCTGCTCCTATGAATATGGCACCACCTCAAGTGCAAGCCACAAACCCATGCAGTGCTGGGGCAAACCACATTAGTGCTGGTGCTAACATTTGAATATCGGGCCCATACAGCATTGCTGCTATAGCCAACAGAGATAGAACCATAGAATTTTACAGGCTAAAAAAGACTGGACCTATAGAGTCTTCCTCATCACTCCCTTAGTTCCCACCATTCCAACACTATTACTGTAGAGTCTACCCAGTGCTCCTAACTTGTAACTCCACTTTCTCAGTAGAGTGACTCCCTACTCAACCGTTCTCCCCTTCCATTATTTTTACTATACCCATGTGTCTATCGCACCCTCTCTTTTTTTTATCATGTAATACTTTTTCGCTTGCTGCGGCACACTCCGGCTTGGGGCATCCAGCCACTGGCTCCACCCATCTGGAGAGCTGGGTAACTCAAACTGCACCCAGGAGGATCCGGGAAGGCCATGTTGCCATCCTGCTGGAGGGCTCCCCCTCTGCCTCAGCCAGCCAGGACAGCCCCGGACCCTCCCCGACAGGACTCCGCCAAAGTCCTCCAGGTGGCTTGGAGCACAGCCATCAAGCTGCACAGTCACGCCCAGCCATTTTCCTCTCGTTGGTCCCTTGGAACGCAGATGTGCAATGACATCCTGGCACAATGTGCCGACATCCGCCACTTTCCCCCTCCAATATCACCAGCACTAGTAGTGCCCTCGAGCATCCCCAGGGGCTGCTACAGTGCTGTGAGATTCCCCAACCCACCCCAGGACCAGGAGAGCAATCTGCGGATGCTCCATCCCAGTCCTCCCCTGCCAACCCCCGATGTCCTGGGCTTGTTCTCAAACCCTGGTCGCTGGCGTGGCGCGAGGTGTGGTGTCCAGTGCCTCAACCCTCAGTGTCACCGGGCTGGCTCATCACGCCCTCTCTTGAAACCTGTAACAGTATCAACATTGATCTACCCCCCCCATAGACAGTTCCACCTGTCAACCCCGTCTTGATGAAGAAGTATTTCCTCACATCTCTCTTGAATCCCCCTCCCCATCTCTAAATCATGTCCTCTTGTCATAGAACTCTTACATTTCCTGAACAAGTTGCTGGAAAGCCATCCTGTTTTTTCCCTTCAGATGTTTAAAGTTCCTGTTATACCCCCCTTCCCCTTGGTATAGCAGATGTGAAGCTACTTGCCTTGTTAGCGACCAGGGTTCACACCCAAACATAACAATACCAAAGCAGAACAGCAGGAGGCGAGAGGACACATCCTATGAGACACTGTCCATCTCTGAGAAGGGACTGATGTCCATCCCAGTGCCTGATCACCCCCTGACACCTCAGGTACAGCAGTCACAAGCAAAGTAGAGATGAATGTAGACAGGTGTGGGAGGGGGGGCACCATGGACCTCAAATAATCCTGCATGGATTTTTTAGTGGGCATCTTCTGATATCACCAGTGGAGGGAAGAAAAAACATGGAAAATAGGCCCTGGGTGGCAACCACATCCCAACATCAGGGTCCTGGATAATGTGGTTTCATCTACCTCCTGCCATATGGGATTCTGGCTCCTAGCCTGTCTGAGAAGGGTGGAATTTCAGCAGGGTCCCACCATGGGGGAGGTGGGCAGGGTAGACTTGTAGTGCTAGACTGGAGGTATTAGGAGGTCACACCTCACAGACACCTCAGGCAGGCAGAGGGGGCTGGTGGTGAATAAAAGGAGGTTCTGACAGGTGGTAAAACAGAATGTTTAAAAATGGTTTTCTTTTCAGAGAAACTTTTTAATAAAGTTTCTTAAAGCAGCTGTTCTACAGTGTAAATACAATGTTACTAGACCAATCTCTAAGTTCTAAGCTACTGATAGTTCTGAGCCGTGAAACTGCTGTTTCCATGTTTTTTCCTCCTGCTGTAACATGTAGCTGTCAGTTATTGCATAAATAAGTAGCAACAACTATATGTAATTCAAGCATTTAAGTTTCATGTTCAGATGTTCTACTTATACTGTTGGTGCGTCAGACAAAAAGGGGCACCAGTGTCTGCGTTTCTTTCTTTAAATAATGCTTAGTACAGCCTGAATACTTGACAAATATAATAATGTTCTTGTTTGTGGGGGGAATGGGGTGGCAGGTGGACTGGGGCAGGGTCAGTGGTATAAGCTAGGGACCCTGCAATATGAGTTGACTCGATAGACCTGATGGCCTTCTTCTGCTGGCTCTTTTATATGTTCATAACTAGTCTAACCTTTCAAAATACTCCCCACATATGTACAAGTGCCACATGCTCAAACCTACAAAAAATGTTTATGTTGCACCCCTCACACAGCTACATCCAGTTCCACCCAAGCACTGATCCCCAGCAGGATTCTTTAAAAATACCCCTCCTTCTCTGTCACATCTCACCCAAATTATCATTCTCCACCCTCTCCCAAACTGAATCCTCTCCCTATGGAATCCTGTATGGTAGTCTGCAATTGAGTCATGTCACCTTCAGCCTTGATTCCAAGTCAAACCCTTTACAGATACCCACTCATATTCCTCCCACTGTCATATCCCCCCAGGCCCGAATCTCTGTCTCCCTAACCACTGGTACAAGTGCAACTACAGGCTGAGCACCCAGCAAGAGCTGACAGTGGAGGCATCAGGAAAGGAAAACAATATATGTGAGTGTGTGAGTGTGCATGGGCCTCTATGTGATTGTATGTGCACACGTGTGTGTGCATGTGTGTGTGTGTGTGTGTGTGTGTGTGTGTGTGTGTATATGTGTGGCTGTACTCTATGTGCGATCACAGTGACAGGTTGGGAGGGGTCGGTCAGTAGGTACAAAACTCACCCTGGACCTCACAACATACCACTGTAATCCCCCTTAATCATGGCCATTACAAAGCCCATTCTGGACCCACCAGCCAGCCAGACACCATGATCCCTTTATACATGAAGAGAATGGAGACCATCCTGGACTCATTAATATGCCACCATGATCCCTCTAATCATGTTGGGACATGGGCTAATCTCAGAACTGTAAAACCTATGATCCTCCCTTAATAATGAAGGGACCAGATTCTAACCCAGACCCACCAGCTTGCTGCTGTCACCCCCATTCATTCAACATGCCATCACAAGTCTACTTAGGGGTGCCAAAGGGAAGGGGCTGTGAAGGGTGAGGCATACAGAGATGCATAGAAATTGACAGCAGATAAGGACCAATCACTCCACGTAGTCTGCTCTTTCTACCTGACTAATGGGACCCTAATGGCCTTTTCCTTCTAGTACCTTTCCCAACTCCCCCCATAAATATGGCCATATGCCTGTCCCAACCTGCTTTAAAGGTACAGCCTGAGTTAGCACTTACTGCTTCTTTGGTAGGTTGTTCCCTTTATCTACTACTCTCTCAGTGAAATAGTGCTTAGAAACATTTTTTTTAAACTTTCCCCTCTAAGCTTTAGTGATTTCCCTCTAGTACCTGTATTTTCTCTATGCACAAGGGAACTATAGTGGAAAGGAAGGGGAGGAGAGAGAAAAAGCTGTAGATCGGGCACGGTCAAGCAGTCCTTGTCTGCCATCAGATTCTATGTTTCTATGATATGGCGATTGCACAGCCCTCCTTTCACCACTTCGGCAATCTGCCGTATGAGTCATCAGCAGCTGCTTACAGTATTTATAATGTACACAAGCCACTGACAGCTGATACAGCAACTGACCAAGGTGGTGAGAGGAAGTCTGTGCTGGTTACTGCATCAGGTTCTCTGGACATCCTCAGATACATTGATAAGAAGGAGGTGATGGGTGGTGTTCTGGGAGTGGGCGGTGGGTGGGAGGATACTGGACCACCAAAACTTGCCTGTACATATATCAACAAGCATTAGGGGAGTGGGGGGAACCACTGGACACTAGGGCATTCTGTATCATAGCACACGGATGACTGGGGTGTGTGGGAAGCCACTAGACACCAGGGATACAGACATGGTAGGGGTGCTGAGGGGTGGGGGTGCCACTAGATACCAGGGAATGTGTACATGGCATGGGTGATCGGGGGTGGGGTGCCACTAGCCACCAGGAACTGCATCTACGCCGGTGTCATATGTGACCAGGGTGGGTGACTGCAGTGCCATGGGTGGGGGCATGGGTTTAGCACCCAGTTAAGCTGTGGTTTTCAGGAACAGTAACTAGCACTATATTAGTGTCCATTGATTGTTATCATAAACCTGTGAACGTGCTGCTGCACCTGTATTCAGGAGGGGACCTCCTTGTTTGCATGTGTACGGTGCTATTTTAGTGCCCAGGCATAGCCAGGTTTAGGGCATGCTACCTGCTCCTCCGAATATGGCACCACCTCTAGCGCAAGCCACAAACCCATGCAGTACTGGGGCAAACCACATTAGCGCCAGTACTAACATTTGAATATCGGGCCCATACAGCATTGCTGCTATAGCCAGCAGAGATAGAACCATAGAATTTTACAGGCTGAAAATGGCTGGATCTATAGAGTCTGCCTCATCGCTCCCTTAGTTCCCACCATTCCAACACTGTTACTGTAGAGTCTATCCAGTGCTCCTAACTTGTAACTCTACTTTTTCAGTAGAGTGACCCCCTACTCAACCATTTTCCCCTTCCATGATTTTTACTATACCCATATGTCCATTGCACCCTGTCTTGAAACCTGTAACAGTATCAACATTGATCTACCCCCATAGACAGTTCCACCTGTCCACCCCTGTCTTGACGAAGAAGTATTTCCTCACATCTCTCCTGAATCCTCCTCCCCATCTCTAAATCATGTCCTCTTGTCATAGAACTCTTACATTTCCTGAACAAGTTGCTGGCAAGCCATCCTGTTTTTTCCCTTCAGATGTTTAAAGTTCCTCTTATACCCCCCTTCTCCTTGGTATAGCAGATGTGAAGCTACTTGCCTTGTTAGCAGCCAGGGTTCACACCCAAACATAACAATACCAAAGCAGAACAGCAGGAGGTGAGGGGACACATCCTGTGAGACACTGTCCATCTCTGAGAAGGGACTGCTGTTCATCCCAGTGCCTGATCACCCCCTGACACCTCAGGTACAGCAGTCACAAGCAAAGTAAAGACGAATGTAGATAGGTGTGGGGGGGACACCATGGACCTCAAATAATCCTGCACGGCTTTTTTAGTGGGCATCTTCTGAAACCACCAGTGGAGGGACAAAAAAACATGTAAAATAGGCCCTGGGTGGCAACCACATCCCTACATCAGGGTTCTGGATAATGTGGCCCTGTCTACCTCCTGCCATATGGGATTCAGGCTCCTAGCCTGTCTGAGAAGGGTGGAATTTCAGCAGGGTCCCACCATGGGGGAGGTGGGCAGGGTAGACTTGTAGTGCTAGACTGGAGGTATTAGGAGGTCACACCTCACAGACACTTCAGGCAGGCAGAGGGGGCTGGTGGTGAATAAAAGGAGGTTCTGACAGGTGGTAAAACAGAACGTTTAAAAATGGTTTTCTGTTCAGAGAAACTTTTTAATATAGTTTCTTAAAGCAGCTGTTCTACAGTGTAAATACAATGTTACTAGACCAATCTCTAAGTTCTAAGCTACTGATAGGTCTGAGCGGTGAAACTACTGTTTCCATGTTTTTTCCTCCTGCTGTAACATGTAGCTGTCAGTTATTGCATAAATAAGTAGCAACAACTATATGTAATTCAAGCATTTAAGTTTCATGTTCAGATGTTCTACTTATACTGTTGGTACATCAGACAAGAAGGGGCACCAGTGTCTGCGTTTCTTTCTTTAAATAATGCTTAGTACAGCCTGAATACTAGATAAATATTGTAATGTTCTTGTGGGGGGGGGGCAGATGGGGTGAAAGGGTGTACCGGGGGGGGGCAGGGTCAGTGGTATAAGCTAGGGACCCTGCAATATGAGCAGACTGCATAGACCTGATGGCCTTCTTCTGATGGCTCTTTTGTATGTTCGTACCTAGTATGTTTGTACCTAGTCTAACCTTTCAAAATAGTCTCCACATCTGTTCAAATGCCACAGGCCCAAACCTTCAAAAAATGTTTATGTTGCACCCCTCCCACAGCTGCATCCAATTCTACCCAAACATTAATCCCCAGCCACACTTTTTAAAAATACCCCTCCTTCTCTGTCACATTTCACCCCAATCCTCATTCTCCACCCTCTCCCAAACTGAATTCTCTCCTTATGGAATCCTGAATGGCAGTCTGCAATTGAGTCATGTCACCTTCAACCTTGATCCCAAGTCAAACTCTTTACAGATACCCACTCACATTCCCCCCACTGCCATATCCCCCCAGGCCCGAATCTCTGTCTCCCTAACCACTGGTACAAGTGCAACTACAGGCTGAGCACCCAGCAAGAGCTGACAGTGGAGGCATCAGGAAAGGAAAACAATGTATGTGAGAGTGTGTGAGAGTGTGTGTATGTGATTGTATGTGACACGTGTGTGTGCATGTGTGTGCATGCATGCGCGTGTGCATGTGTGTGCACGTGTGTATATGTGTGGCTGTACTGTATGTGTAATCACACTGACCGGTTGGTGGGGGTAGGTCAGTAGGTGCAGAACTCACCCTGGACCTCCCAACATACCACTGTAATCCCCCTTAATCATGGCCACTACAAAGCCCCTTCTGGACTCACCAGCCAGACAGACATCATGATCCCTTTATACATGGAGAGAATGGAGACCGTCCTGGACTCACTAATATGCCACCATGATCCCTCTAATCATGTTGGGACATGGGCTAATCTCAGAACTGTAAAACCTATGATCCTCCCTTTATAATGAAGGGACCAGATTCTAACCCAGACCCACCAGCTTGCTGCTGTCACCCCCATTCATTTAACATGCCATCACAAGTCTACTTAGGGGTGCCAAAGGGAAGGGGCTGTGAAGGGTGAGGCATACATAGACACATAGAAATTGACAGCAGATAAAGACTAATCACTCCACATAGTCTGCTCATTCTACCGGACTACTCTAATGTGACCCTAATGGCCTTCTCCCTCTAGTACCTTTCCCAACTCCCCCTCCCCCGTAAATATAGCCACACGCCTGTTCCAATCTACTTTAAAGGTACAGACTGAGTTAGCACTTACTGCTCCCTTAGGTAGGTTGTTCCCTTTATCTACTACTCTTTCAGTGAAACAGTGCTTACAAACATTTTTTTAAACCTGCCCTCTCTAAGCTCTAGTGAGTTCCCTCTAGTACCTGTATTTTTTATTTATTTATTTTATTTATTTAGTTTTTGTTTACCGGGTAAGCACGCTAGCCATAGAGATGACTATTTTCAGGCATGACCCGGGAGGTTACAGGGTACAACATTACAGATATACAACAAGGTGGTTACAGCAAGGTATAAATAATAGTGTTACACAGTTGGTTCTGCAGCATTTAGAGAAATGCAGTGAAAACAGAGAATACAGTGGGCAGACAATACAAAAGAATAGACATGCAGCAGGTAAGCCCCTGGAGGTAGACAAATGGATAAGTAAGATAAGGGAAACAGGGCTGCTAAGTGCTTGGGTAGATGTATGAGATAGGCAACAGGGGATTATACTGTACATGACTGGAGTAGGGTAAGCTTCGGAGATACCAGCCAAGGCAAGTAGTGGGCGATTGGGACCGAAGAGAGGGGATATATCTCGCAAGGTTATATAGGCAGATTTATACTGATTCAGAGGAAGTGGGAACAGAGGGAATAAGTGCAAAGGGGGATTGATGCAGAGGACAGTCGAGCTGATGATAGGTGAGGTTAGAGATATGCAGGCTTGTCGAAAAGGGGTAACCTGGTAGGGAGCATAAGGGAGAAACATACAGTGGTATAATGCAGCAACAAGTTAAGAACTCTGGCCAGGGAGGAGGATAGGGAGCTAAGGAGGTTTAAAACAGGAGCATTGGTCAGAGGAGATGAGGTGATGATGGACTGCTTTTTTAAAGGTGTCATGAGTGGGTGCTAGGCGGACCTCAAGAGGGAAGGAGTTCCACAGCCGAGGAGCGTGGTGGGCAAAAGCACTAGCACCTTTGGTGGTTGTGTATTTCGGCACATATAAGAAAGATTTATCCACTGAGCATAGTCCACAGTTGGAGGTCTGTGGAGTGAGCAGTTCAGCCAGTGATTTGGGAGTTTGAGACCTCATAATACTGTCTATAGTGGAGCCAAAGGAATAGAGCCTAGTGGCATTTGGGGATAGCCAGTTAAGATCAGAGTAGAGGAGGCAGTGGTGTTTTCTCCTATGGGATGAGGCAGCATACCGGCATATATTATTATAGGCAATGTCCCACCTATATAGATTTGTTTTAGGTATGGCAGCAAATGAAGCTATCCCATAGGTTAGGGTTGGCAGGAGATGCCTCGGGCAATGGCTAGTCTTGCAGAGGGGGTTAGAACATACCTAGTGCGGTAAGCTACACCTAGCTTGGAGTTTACAGACTTTCGTATGTTCGTTATATGATGATCGAAGTTTAAGGATTGATCCAATGTGATTCCAAGGTACTTAAAAGAGGTGACTACGCCAATGGGTGAGCCATCTAAGCAGGAGACCCGGAGATTCTGGTAAGATCTGAGTTTAGAGGTGGTCCCAAATAGCACGGATTGGGTTTTGGTCTCATTAAGAACAAGTTTCTTTTCAGAGAGCCAGGTTTGTAGGCATTGGAAGTCTGCAGAGAACCGTAGATTGATGTCAGTTACATTTTTCGCATTGGTATAGAGGACAATGTCATCTGCATAGAGTATGGAGGAGGAGGCAGAGAGTTTGGAGATGATGTCATTAACAAATATTGAAAAAAGAAGTGGACCCTGGATAGAGCCTTGGGGTACTCCAATATTTACTGTAGCCTTATCAGAATAGGTCAAGTTGAACTTAACAACTTGGACTCGGTTTGACAGGTAGCTCCTGAACCAGCTGACTACATTGGATGCAAAGCCCATAGATTGTAGGGTGACAAGGAGAAGGGAGTGGTTCACCAGGTCAAAAGCCTTCATCATATCAATGAAGACAGCCCCTGTTAGAAGACCAGAGTCCATAGCAGTGTGAGTATAATGTAACAAAACTTTGTCTTTGCCCTTCCTGTGACCAACCCGAAGAGTAAATCTAAACTTCTTAATAGGTATAACCAATTAAGACATCCCATCTCAGGGCTGATTTCCTGCTGATAATTCTGCAAACAAGCTTGTGGAGGTCAAAATACAGCTCAAGGTTAACCCTTTGTATCACAGATTGCCATTTTAAAATACACCCAAATAGCTTTCTGCATTCATTTTAATAGTATAATTGTATATATTTGCAAACCAAGAAATCCCAGTTTCACATAAAGATTAACATATAATTTTTTTAACCTCAGAGAAACAAGAGAAGAAAGAAAGAGAGAAAGAGAGAAAGAGAGAAAGAAAGAAAGAAAGAAAGAAAGAAAGAAAGAAAGAAAGAAAGAAAGAAAGAAAGAAAGAAAGAAAGAAAGAAAGAAGGATCCAGTAAAGGAAGGGAGAAATGGGGGAAACTGTGACACCATCAGATTCTTTTTTTTTACTGTACCATACTTTATGCCAGTGACAGACCTACAAAGGCTCAGCACCCGATTTCCATGACCTCCGCCCACCCCAGGACTTATCTGGAGCAGTGATTCACTCAGGCTTACCCCCACTGGGTGGGGCCATCAGATGGCGTGGCCCCCACGGATGACTGGTCAAAGGTCCTAGTGGAATAGCACAGAGAGGGCCTCCTGAGCTTACCCCCCTGAGTGGGGCCACAGGACTGGACCATACAGATGCAAACTTGTCGTTAAGGTGCCGGCTAAGCATCGAAGAGCCAGAGAGATGGGGTGTAGGTGCCACAAGGAAAACTTTATTGTGCAATTAGGCAGGGAAGAGATATAAAATGATAGAAAAGCAAAGGAAAAAATAAATCCTTGCTTTTAATTCTCTGCATAACAAATGGGATAGGGTCTTACCCAACCCTGTCACAAGCGCTACTGCTCACAACACTGATGACCTGGCTTCAGGAAGGAGTCCTGATTGTCAGGGACTGGCTGGGGGTAGAGGGACTGAGCATTTTACAGGATGGTCTCTCCCTCCCAGGAGGGTGGGTTCCTGTCCTCCACTGCAATACTGCCACCTAAGTGAGCACAGGTGACAGTGTGGTTGGAAGACCAAGGGGTGGGCAGGACTCTGTAGACGTTGGGACATCACCATGCTCAAAATGAGCATGCATCTCTTGATAGCATGGCACAGCGGAGTCCTTAGGAGGTGACCAGAAACAGGAAAATGGCCCTGGTCCTCAAAGATGACAGACCCCAATATATCCAGGGCTTCACTTTGCCAGCCATGTTCCTGACTCCTGACATGCATAGTGTGCTCTGGGGTAACCCCCTCCCCACCCAGGGGTACTCCGAGGCAGTATTGAGGAGGTGGTGTGCTGGTGCAGTGTGAGTACTCCAAGGATGCACCAGAGAATCTTGAAGGAATTGAGGGCTGGAGATGAGAAGGGGGCATAAAAGAAGATTTAAAAAAAAAAGAAGAAGGTAGACTATCAGACCATCACTACAAATTAAATACTTAATCATTACACTGGCCCACTGGTGCAGAGATAGAGCTACTGATTGTGGCAACAACAACCCAGGTTCAGGAGCAAACTCAGGTTGTCAGAAGGTCGTCCAGGGAGAGGAGAAGGATCGAGCATCTGTTGGACTGGTCTCCTCCTCCACAGGAGGGAGAGCTGCTGCGCCAGTGTAGTACTGACCCCTAGCAGTGACTGGGGGTTGGGCACCAAGGGACAGGAATTCAGGGTTGGGAGGAGCAGTGGTCGCTGACAACCTGCATGCTGGTGCATGCATGGGCATATCTGGATGACAATGCATATCTGCCCTCCTGAGGAAACAGATGGGAAGAGGAGGAGGAAAAACATGCTGACCAGCATGACAGGACTGATTCCTCACTGTCTTCACACCTGGCTCTACAGCATGCCTGATGTCTGAGGATTCTGTCCATGGCCCAAGGGGGAGCCACCCCCACTTCAGGAGGGTAAGTTGTGAGGAAGACGAGAGCTGAACTGTAAGTCTGTACGGGCTGGGATTTGGGGGCTGGAGGGTGGTCTTTGATTATGGGGCCAACCTGGGAAAAAATAAAGATCTTTTTCAATCACAAGAGTACAGTGTACACATTTATGGAACCCAGAACCCCCCAAAATAAAGAGCAACTAACTGCAAAAACACAAAACATTAAAACATTTCTTGATATTTATTAAAGATAAGTATATAGTTAAATAAGTCTTAGTTTCTGCTAGACAGTTTCTAACATTCATTACCCACCAGGCTACTAAATTTCCTATAACCTGGGTAAAACCTCAAAGAGTCAAGCGCAAATGCTAATCTCCCTATGGGCAACAAAATATGCTAAAGGCACACCATCAGGCCATTACTACATTTTAAATGGAAAATATTTCTTGATTTTTATTTAAGATTAATAGATGTCTTAATAAAGTGAAACAAGTATCTTTATTTGTTGCCATTATTAATGTTTTAGTAGCCATTGACCATCTGGCTACTCCATATCATATCACCTGGATAGAAATTCAAAGAATTGTCTGCAATCCCTGGTCTCCCACATGGGGGCAGCAAATGGCACAAAGGATACACATCAGGACATCATCATTACATTTTACATGGAAAATGCACATCTGTTAGAATATTTCTGGATGCCTATAAATGATTAATAGATTGTTCAATAAAGTTTGATAACTGCCTTAATATATATTTCTTTTATGCATTATTAACTATCAGTTATATCCATGTTAAAAGCTTATTACAGCTTATTAACTCATTGTTACCATTTCATTACTTGGCAATAGTGTGTCTTGTATACATTTATTGAATAATATTCAGGCCACTTAATTTAAAATGATGTGCTTAGTTCTACACCTCTCATTTTGCCTATATACAGTAGTTCTGAATTTGGCACAAAAAAAATCTTTCTATAACCCACTCAAGGGAGCAGAAACAATTTGAATAAAATATTTCTGAATCAGTTACACCCAAAGATACCAACCTTGAAAACTGGGTCAAAAATGTTGAATGTGATAATGGACAGTATTTGCAAGGACAAGCGAACCGGACAACTAGAAAAAAAAAATCAGTTGCTCTCCTTAACAGAAAACTACCTACATCTTCTGAAATACCACAGCCCCATCCTAAATAGTTATCATAACTCTATTGTATAGCAAATATCTTATCATATGTACTTCAAAATGATAACATGCTATGATTATATAATGTATAGGTGACTATGTGTTATGAAGTTTATGTACACACCTTAGGTGTGTGACAACCCATGGTTAAGCTGGGCATCCTACACCAAGGGTGTGGAAAAGCTTCATAACACAGTCACCTATGTTTTATTTTGTATAATTAGTGTTCTGTGTTAAAAGGAAAAACAAATAACGTTGCCCTCCTTGGCACTTTCCCTGATCATGGGGAACTTGTGTAATTAAGCTGAGCTTTTTTATCTAGTTCTCTATATGCAGGGAAGTTTGAAATATTATTAATCCCTATAGTGTACCAGGGTTTTGGACACTTGGCTAAGAGCCACAGATTTTTTAAGTTTACATAAAAATGTGGACAGGCATGGCACTAGCCACCTATACTGCTCACGAAGTACCCTTAACTTCTGGCCATTTTATTTTGGTTCCCAAAGCCGTTACTGCTGTGCCACAACATGGATGGTTACCCAGAGCTGTGAAAGAGTTTTTTTGCAGCCGAGGTTAGTGAAACAGGACGAGATTCATGCTGCTGGAGAGAGTGTTTGAAAATGTCAGACTGAAATGCTGTAATAACTGGGTATGATGTCATACATATCAGTGTGATGAAGGGGGTCCCTGGTAACTATATTATGATTATATTTAGTTTTGTGGAATAAGTAACTACTACTACCATTTTCAAATACTATGAATCAAAATTTAAAAACATATGGGTTTTGAATTTCTTGTGATTTTGTTTGTAGAACCACGTAAAATATGGAATGAATATTTCAAAGACTTTGGATCCCATATTTGAGTAGTTAGGGAACGGGAACATTGTTTAACCAGGAGTAGCACACTAAGCTGAAGCTTGTCTCCAGATGCGACCTGGGGGCACAAGAAAGTTAAGTGACTTGCTCAGCATCACACAGTATGCACCTAGGCGGCTGTGGGTTTCAAACCCACGTCTCCAGATCTGCAGCTCAGAGCCTTAACCCACTGCACTTTACTGCCTCCTAGCTAGAGCCATGCTAACAGGAATAATATTGTACTAACTGTGCTTTGCAGGCCCAAAGGTGGGTTAGCATGCCGATTGCCAGAGTGGTGGAGCTGGGGAAGAAGCAGACACATCTCAGGGAAGTATCTGTTGATTTTCACTGATTTTATTGCTGTTATTGTTTCTTTTGCAGCTTATTGTTGTTTTCAATTGGTACCAGGGTGCTTTCTGACTTAAGTTGGAAAGGTACCTGTTTAGGGGATTTTGCTGGTGCAGATGAGTGTCTCAATGAGGGTGTTTGCTGGGGTAGCTGGTTGTCTCTGGTGCTCAGGAGGGGCCCAACCCACTCCCTCCCACCAACCCATAGCACATCACTTCCATTATACTGGTAGCCTGTGACATCATACGGTACCTGCTGACTGCATACACACACTGTTAGCCACCTTATTTCTGTACACAACACAGCCACACATCACAGGGTAGAGGGACTGGAAAATAAGGGAAATAATGCTGCCAACAGACAGGGGCAAGATAAAAAGAAGAGGAACCACGGAGGTGGGGAGAATGGCGCAGAGGGAACAAAGAATAGGAAGGGGTAATGGGACCAGGGCAACGGAATGGGGAAGTCTGGGAAGGGGACAAGGCAGTATGGAAGGCCGGAATGAAAGTCAGTGATGGGGAGGGGGGGCAAAGGAATCAGGGAAGGGAGGAAACAGAAGTCACAGGAGAGGAAGGATCATGGGATGCAATAACTGTGGAGAGGCAATATTCATGGACACCCTGTGGAGGATGGGGGGGTGCCCAGTCTATATAAAGCTGGGAAGGCTAGAGAAAGAAGTACTAAGGCTAATGGGGGAAGTGTCAAAGATGATGAAGGGACATAGTAGGTTGGGAGGAGAAGGGAATGTGGAAAGCACAAAAGGCAGCCAGGAAAAGAAAAAAGATGGGGGAGATAAGAGAAACAGGGGTGGCCAGGACAAGGGGGCAGTGGGGTTGACACAGGTATGTGAAACAAATGCGAAAGGAGAATAAGAGAAGGAATACAGGGAGAAGGTAACACAGTAAGCTCAGATGGGGGCCAACCTCTAACAGAGAGGTCAAAGGAGGGGAAGGAGGAAGAGGAAGCATGGTCCATGGATACAAAGAACAATGCGGCTGGGGAGGGTGATGGAGAAAAAGGTGAACTGGGCAAGAAGGGTTGAGTACAGTGGAGAACACAGGGAGAGAAACAGCGACAATAGGAGGGAACATTGTGCAGGAGAAAGAAGGAGAGGAGAAGGGGGAAGATGGGGAAGAAGGGAGGTGTCTTGGTGCTGGGGGACTCGATACTAAGAGGAGTCAGGTGGGGGCAGCAAAGGAGGGAGGTACAGTAGAATATGAGTGGAAGCCATGCCAGGAATGAAGGTGGAAAGGGTGGGGCAATCCATGCTAAGGTATGCAAGCAGGGGAAGGGAAAGGCATCTCCTAATAATACACCTGGGGAGGAATGACCTGGCTGATGGGACAGTAGAGGAGGTTAAGAGGAGGTCTGAAGAGCTGGAACCTCTGTGTGAGGGAGCGGGTAGATCTGTCACCTTCTCAGAGGTACTTCCCATTCCCAGGGCAAGTATAGCAAGAAAAGGGAGAATTCAAGAGTTTAACAAATGGCTGGGGGGCAGGTGTCAGGAAAAGGGGTATGGGCTAGTAGGAGGGTGGGGGACCTGGGAGAACAGCAGTCTGTAGTAAAAGATAAACTGCACCTAAATGAGGAAGGAAAAATGTACTGAAGACAAGGATAGAGAAGCACATTTAGTAGCATTTAAATTGGGGGGGATAGCAGGATGGATAGAGGAGTTCAGAGGCCTAGTGATGTGAAACCAAATGTGCTTACCCCCCCCCCCGTGATAGCAAGGTAAGGAGGAAGGCAACTACTAAGGGAGTGGACATAAGGGGAGAGAGACGGGGGGAGGGCAGCGACAAGGGCTGGAGGGTGGTAACACTAAATGCTAGGAGTCTGGGGAATAAGGGGGTAGAACTACAGGCTCTCCTGGGGGAGGGTGGAGTGGACTTGGTGGCTATAACCGAGACATGGGCCACCCAAATCCATGACTGGGACATGATGGTTCCGAGGTACAGAGTATGCCAGAAGGATAGTGAAAAGGGGAAGGGGGGAGGTGGGGTTGCACTGTATGTAAAGAAGGGATTAAAATGTGTAAGAGAGGAGGGAGATGAGGGAGATACAGAAGCACTGTGGGTGCAACTACAGGATCCCAAAAATAGATTACTAAAACTGGGGGTGGTGTACAGGCTACCCTCTCAATCTGAAGGAATGGACAGGGTACTGGAAGAACAGATCAGGAGGAAATGTGGAAAGGGGGTGGTGATAGTAGAGGACTTCAACCTGCCATGGGTGGAGTGGGACACACCTACCACAAAGAACAGAAGGGAGCAGCTAATGCTGGATGCCTTCTAGGAAAGCTTTCTAGTACAGCTGGTCAAGGAACCAACTAGCGAAAGGAACACCCTTGGCCTCGTACTGATGAACAGGGAGTGGGTGAGGAATGTGAGGGTGGAGGAACCACTGGGAGGGGGGAGTGACCACTGGACACTATGGTTTCAGTTACAGATGGCTAAAGAAAGGGGGAGCATCTAGCACAAGGGTGCTGGATTTCAGGAATGCCAACTTTAAGATGATGAGGGAAGAGGTACAGGGGTTCCTGTGCAAAATTCAACCAGGTATGGACACACAACAAAGGTGAGAACTGATAAGACGGAATAGTGGTGGCAACAGAAACTTGCTGTAGGGCTCAGACTAAGAAGGCTAGGGGAAAGAAACCCAGCTGGATAAGTAAATGGGTGTTAGACAGGGTGAGGAGGAATAGGGCAGTTTACAAGCTATACAAAAAATTGGGAAGGGAGGAGGATAGGGAGTAATAGCTGCAAGAAGCAAAGGAAGTGATCGGGGGGTAAGGGCAGCCAAGGCAACAAGAGAACTCAGGCTGGTGCAGGGCTTAAAAAAAAGGGAAAAAAGACTTATTTAGGTACATCAGGGAGAAAAGATGCTGTAAGGACCAAATTGTAAAAATTAAGAAGGAGGTGGGGATGGGTGGAAGATGGGGGTGAAAAGGCAGAAGTGCTCAACGACTTCTTCTGTTCAGTCTTTATGAAAGAAAGGGAGGGGGTGCTACCCATAGTAGGAGGGAGGATAGAAACAGATGGGGGGATGTCGGATGGAGAAATCACAGTGGGGAGGGTACTGGAGGGGTTAAGGAAATTGAGGGTGGACAAGGCACCAGGTCTGGATGGATTACATCCAAGAATGCTGAAGGAGCTGGCAGAGGTCCTGGCAGAACCCTTGGCAGAATTATTTAGTTCATCTCTAGACACAAGATGCATACCCCAGGACTGGAGACTGACTCACATGGTTCCCCTCCACAAGAGTGGACCCAAGGATGAACCGGGGAACTACAGGCCAGTAAGTGCAACCTCCATAGAGGGGAAGCTAATGGAGACCATCCTAAAGGAGAGACTAGTGGCACTACTGGAGGTGAATGGTGTGCTGGACTGGTGGCAGCATGGCTTCATCAAGGGCAAGTCATGCCAGACCAACCTGGTGGAATACTATGACTGGGTGACTAGGAAAATTGACGGGGGTCATGCGGTGGATGTCCTGTACCTAGATTTCAGAAAGGCCTTCAATTCAGTTCTGCATGGGAGACTTGGAAGCATGCTATGGGGCACGGGGCAGCAGGAGCAAAATTGGTGGGGTGGGTGGAGAACTGACTAAGAGATAGGCAGCAGAGGGTGGTGATAGGTGGGGAATACTCATTCCCTAAGCATGTGACAAGTGGTGTTCCACAGGGGTCAGTGTTGGGCCCAGTGCTGTTTGGCATATTTATTGCAGACATCTCAGAGGGCATCCGCAGCAAAATCAGCCTATTTGCGGATGACACTAAGATGGGAGTGGTGATGGATGACCAGGTTTGGTGTCAGGGCTACAGGAAGAACTGGCAAGGCTAGAGGCATGGTCTGACAGGTGGCAGCTGGGGTTGAATGCAAAAAAATGCAACTTACTGCACTTCGGAACAAAAAATCCGAGGAGAAGCTACTGTCTGGGTGGGGGTGCAGCTGGAGGTAACAGAAGAGGAGAAGGATCTGGGGGTGTTCATCATAGGAGCAATGAACAATTCTGTGCAATATAGAAAGGCAGCAGCAATGGCCAACAAAATACTGGGGTGCATTGCATGGGGCATTACCTTGAGAAGAAGGAAGGTTATTCTACCGTTATACAGTTAGTTGGTTAGACCCCACCTGGAATACTACGTGTAGTACTAGTGCCCATACCTACAAAAGGACATTAGGCTGCTGGAGGGGATGCAGTGTAGGGCAATGAAGATGATTCAGGGCCTACAGAAATTGCCATATGAGGTCAGATTAAGAGAGTTAAACACGTACACACTGGAGGAGAAGAGGGACAGTGGCACATGATTGAGACCTTCAAATACATGAAGGGGATAATCAAAACAGACACAGAGGGTCTATTTAGGAGAGGGTAGGAAGAGATACTAGGGGCCATGACATGAGACTGGAAGGGGGTAGATTTAGGAGGGAGGTGAGGAGGCATTTTTTTGCAATGAGGGTGGTGGCAAACTGAACGCACTACTGGCTGAGGTGGTGGCATGTAACACAGTGAAATGCTTTAAGAAGGGGTGGGACAGGGCAAAGGGGAGGGTGAAGGGAGGGAAAGGGGAGGGAGAGGGTGAGGCAGCTGCTGAATTGGGAGCTAGCTGCAATCTCAAGCAGCCTAGATAGACCAGGATGGCCTTTTGCTGCTGGCAATGTTCATATGTTCGTATGTTCATATGTTCGTATGTTCATATTCAAAGGCACAGTTCACACTGGTCAAACCTGTTAGGGCACATGAGCACAAATAAACACAAGGCACACATGCAAATGAGGGTGGTGGCTGCATAAACAGTGCATTGGCACATTGGAAGGTTTTGGCATGTGCTAACTAGTTGTCTGTGTAGTGCTAGTAAACGCTTCAAATAAACCTTCTTTTCAAGCTACACAAACAGCGTGGCACCTTTCCCAAATCCTGGTCTCAGTTAATATGTATACAAAACAGAAACCCTGGCTTTAGTGACACCTCCTCCCTCATCAGATCCCATTTCCAGTAATGTGTAAAACAAAATCCCTGGCTCTAGTGACACCCCTCTCCCTCCCTGATCCCCCTGTAGCACTGTCCCTGGCATCCAGACATCCCCCTAGTCCCACTGCCAAACTCCCTGGTAGCCAATGACACCCCCACCCACTGTGTACCCCCCCAACCATCCACCCTAGTCCAGGTGATGGTGACCAGCATATGATCTCTGCTGATCTCTACTGCTCACTGTTATTTGTGGCATGCAAGTCCTGTATTGCTATGCAAGCAAACACTGGTACAGTAGTTGCGGGACATTTTGTCAGGGTCACTGCAGATGCATGATTTAGAATAGTTGTCTTTTTTTATTTATTTATTTATTTCACGTTTTGGATTGAGCATGAGGCTCGTTTACAAAGGTCCTGAGTCAGACAAGTAACATAAACACATCATTGTAGATACACAGTAGGAAATAACAGAGGACAATACAACAGGATAACATAAGTTACAAGTACAAGTTTTCAAGTACTGTATCACCATACTTACTTGTACAGCTGTTCGGGACTTGTGCAGCAGGGGCCGGCTGGCCATTGGGTGAACAGAAGATATTTTTATATTTACTGTTATATTTATTTGCAACTCTACTGGTCCCCATACCTGACACATTCTTCCAATTACTAAATAAATTGCTTTCCCAATTTCTCTGGAGGAATAAAAGAATCTCATTGGCCAATAAAAAAAATATAATCTCCCTAGAGATAGTGGGGGAACTGTCTCTTTCCAACATTTCATGATACTATTTCAGGTGTACAAATAGGCCAGATCTGAGAATATCACATACTGACACTATGTCCTAGGGGTAACAGGTTGGGGATTATATAAATATAGAATGGGAATCACTTACAGTCCCAGATGCCTCATTATTAGGGAGGATCCCTATAAAATATAACTTCAAACCACAATTAATGACAGACATTTAGGAAATGTTAGGGATAGGAGTCCTCAAGGATTTAAATCCCCTTAAAGTAGAATGGGAAAGCAACTTAGGGTGTGTTATAGCACACAAACAGTGGTTCCATACACTGGCTGCACCCCATGCCGGTATCATATGTACCAAACTACAGCAAGTTCAATTTAATTGTTTGTATAGAACCTACTACACTCATTTGACATAATAAAATGAATCCAACATTACCAAATGCTGTCCCCGCTGATTAACACAAGTGAATTTCCTCTCCCATACGTTGGAGAGTTGCCCCACACTGGACAAATTCTGGACCGAAGTTCTTACCAAATTGACAGCTGCCACCAATGTAAACTGAAAAGGAAAAACATTCCTCCAATAATTCTTGGTTGGTATATAAGCCACCGATTTGAGGACTGAGACATACACAGCCAATAGTATCCTTTAAGGGATCACTGATGCCAAAACAAAGTTATACTGATGACATGGAAAGACAGACTGTCACCCAAGTATCGTGTATGGAAACATCAGATGGTTGATGTGTTAAAGGTAAACAATTGCATTACTGTTTGAAGAGTGATTTTAGGATTTTTTAAAAGATAGGGCTTCCTTTTCAGAGGGTTATAAATCAAGGTATGTTAGATTAAAAGCAATTGCCACAAGTAGGTAGAATGGTTAAAGGGAACATCAACAATGTTCTTTACATTTTTTTCATATAATTGTAAACTTAGGGATGTGTGAAGTCTATTTATCAACCTTCCGTATTTTTTACCTGAAATAATCCTGTTTTTTCCATTATTTAGTCTCATATTAATGCAGCCTTCTCCCTGCCCAATATTTTTTTTCAATTGCATAGCAGTTTCAGAACCTTGTGGCATCAGGTGAGCTGAAGACTACAGTGAAACAGAACACAGTGACATGATGTAGGTGGGACAAAAGGCTACATTAATATGGGTCCCTAAATAAGGAAGAAATAGGACTATTCCAAAATGAATACACAAAACAATGGACTGGTGTGAGAAAACAGACTTCACACATGGCCATGGTTACAGTTATATTAAAAAATGCAAACAAGATTGTTTAGATTTCCTTTACTAAATGGCTTTGTGAATTCTTCTAATACTGCCAGTTTTGCATTTCTTAATTATGTGTTTTTCTCTTTAAATACAGATTTTCCAGGCACTAATGATTGTTAATATGAACTCTATTTTTGTCATCTTGACATAGTTTTAATTTTATGAATTATACAGATATTATTGTTTCTATTAAACACATTAAAAAATGTCCTGGGGCCGTGGCCTAGCTGAGGTGCTGAATGGAGGTGTTTAAGGAGAGCTCCGTCCAAATCCACCTAAAATCAGCTGCATCCTGAGACATAACCTACCAAAAGCTGCTCAATTTGATAAATCTTGATGCTCCAATGTCTACACTATCTAAATCTATGAAGAAGCAGGCTAAACTGAGATTTTTTTCAAACCTTTAAACCGACTACCTCCTCGTGGCCTGCGGGCTCTCCTAGTAGCTCTCCAGCCCGGGATCAAGAGTTACAGAAGGATTCCAGAAATGGGCCTGAAAATGCAAACATGGATTCAGGCTACCAGAACCTGGAAAGATTAATCAGGGACTTAAAGTATGATCTGGGTACATGGATGCAAACTGGTTTCGATAACATGACTGCACAGATTCAGCATCTGCAGCAATTGGTCAACACAGCTTCTGAAACCGTGGATGCCCACGAAACCCGCATCACAGAGACCGAAACCTGCATCAGTAACCACAAGGATGCCATGACCAGAATGTCTACAGATCTACAACAAGTGCTAAAATATATTGAAATACTGAAACAAATAGTGGATGACCACGAAAATAGAGAAAGGCACTGTAACATCAGGATAGTGGGCCTTCTGGAGGGACTGGAGGGAAAAGACTGTCTATCCTTTATCAAATCCTGGCTAAAAACACACCTGCAAGTAGCCCTGAACCTTACCCTGGAAATCCAGAGGGCCCATCGATCTCCTGGCCAAGGACCATCTCCAGATCAGAGACCAAGATGTCTCTTGGTTAAATTTCTGCATTTCCAGGACCGTCAGGCAATTCTATCAGCGGACCATAAATCAGACCCTATTTTAATCCAAGCTCCAAGGTCAGTATCTTCCCGGATTTCTCCTGTCCTCTGCAAACTAGAAGACAAGCTTTTGACGATGTTAAAAAACGACTCCATGAGCTGAACTGCCCCTTTATGATGGCCTACCCAGCTAAATTCATTGTGCGGTACCCAGGAAGCCAGACAGCATTTACAGACCATGGGGCTGCCATGGAATATGCGAGAGGGCTACAGAGGTGCAGAGGCGAGGACCATGTGGAGGGCAATGGAGATTGGCTCTGTGACTGCATATTAAACTAACTCTGTCCTGCTTGGCCGGCCCGGTGGCATTGAGGGTTGAGATGCTGGATGCCACACCTCGCGCTATGCCGGCGAGCCGGGTTCGGGAACAAGCCCGGGTCGTCGGGGGTCGGCGGGGGCAGAGAAGGATTGAGCGTCCGCTGACTGTTCTCCTTCTCTGGGGGTGGGAGTGGGAATCCCTCGCTGTCCTGTCGGCTCCTAGCAGTGGCTGGGGGCTGTGACAGGTCAAGGGGCAAGCTGATGGGGACGTACTGTTGCAAGACGTTGGGAGAGGGCGCGTGTGGGAGCACGCGCGCTCTGGTCCCTTGACGTCATTGCACGCCACAGACGTAGGGGCAGTAATGGAGGAAGAAAATCTTGCGGGCTGTATGATGGCCGGATGGGCGGCCCCCACTGGTCTCTGCCTGGATGCTCCCCCTGTACCGAAGTAACCACCCCGGATCCCATAGCGGTGGTTATGTACCCACCACGGCAAACAGATCATGGCAGAGGTTGAAGGTGAGGGGTTGAGCTTGGGATGGGGGAAGGTCTGGGGGCTGGCTGTCTGACCGGACTGGGGGGGAACCATTGGTAACACCCCCCCAGCCGCATAAGGAGGTAAAAATATAGAAAAAAAAACCTCTGTCCTGCTTTCTTTGTTTCTTGGGAAGGGGAGTTTTGGGAGGGGACCACTGCGGCACACAACTCCGGGGTCAGGGGCCTATCAGGGCATGCCTGAATGATTCCCAGAGCTAACCCACCCTCTCTACGTGAAGCTCGAGATTTCGCCTGTTAAAGACGTTGGGACTCTGTATAAAACTGGCTCCCTATTTGGGCCTAATCAACCAGGGCTTAGAATACTATTTGGCCTGTTGTGACTTTTTCTCTCTTTTACTACTCAGCTTTTAATTGTGTTTACTGGTTTGTTTTTCCCTTTGACCAGGTTCTTCTGGTCCTGAGGGGGTTTGCCTGACAGCTGGGAGGGGGGGTGAGTCACACGGTGCTCCACTGGGGCGGGAGGTAGCGCATTGATGTGCACTCTCGAATAGAGAAAAATTGATACTGTACTCATGTGCGCGCGGCTTGCCCAAGGGGGGGGGCCCGGGGACTGGACAACTTGCACTTTCAGCTGGCGAACAGGCCAGGCCAGCCCTTTGATCTCCACTGCGGCCTGCAGGGGGTCCAAGCTAATTAAGACAAGGCATGGGTACTCCTTTGGATGAGAAATTTGGAGTAGCAACTGTAACCCCTAGGTGGTGCTATCCCAAGGGCTACTACCCCTGCCAGCTTGGCTAGTAGCAGGTTAAGGGGCCTGAGTTCTGAAATGGGTGCCTCCACCCAGAGGTCAGGGTTGGTAGTGGTCAAACTAACCTGGGCACAGCCCTCCGGGACACTGTAACCCTTCTCTTTCCTTACTAGTGGCCGGAACAATACACAGTAATCACTGTCACAATACCCCTGATGCACCACACAAGTACCCACACTGTTTGTACTTACCACCAGGACTTTCCTGTGGCCTAGCCCTGGGGACCCCCTGTAAAACAAGGTTATACACAGCAAATAACAGCAGTACAGTACTCTTGCACAAACTGGAACCACAGTCAGGGTAAATGCAAAAAAGAGTTAGATCTGATTTATTTAAAGTACTTGAACAAGGGAGGGGCGTAATCAGGTTAATTTGCTTAAAGGCTGTATCAATCAAACAGTTATGCATGCACTTCAGGGTCCATAAACAGTCACACACTCTGAGTACCCAGATGGAGAACAGTGGGCTAGCCAGGAATGTTGCAGCTGGTTGGGGCCCTGTGATGGAAGAAAACAACATGAACAACACACACTATTTGTAATCTGGAGCCGGAGGGCTCAGTTCGTGGAAAGAAAACAACAAGACAATCAGATGACACACTTTTAGATTAGGCTGTTGTTGCAGAAAGCTACCCTGATGATTACTCACGATACCCAAGACTGGACACAGGCTGGATGAAAATCGAGACAGCAGGTGGTTTATCTGGAGTGCCAGGAGAAGTAGGGCCCACATGAATCGCCAAGGGCGTCGTTCCTGTTCAAGTGTGGAGCAGGAGGCTGATCTCCAGGCAGGTCTCTCATCGATGGCTTTCTCTGTGCAGCAGGTAGTTTGGCTGGGCCAGTGTGGCAAGGCCCCAGCCAAATGGAGACAAATTCAGATACAGTCCACTTTGGGCTGGATACAGCTTCCAGCAAGCAGAACACAGTTCACACAGTGGGGAACCAAATCACGACCCATTAACAACTCACAGCACATTTACATGTAAGGAAATTCTACTGTACCAGGCAAACTGCTCTCTAGTCATGATCAAAAAGTCTCTGTACAAACCAGGGATTCAAAAGCAGCTGGAAATCTTTGATAGGCCAATCTCATTCAGCAAAATCTTTGGTCTTCTTCAGGTGTGAACCCGTTAAAAAATCAGTGGCTTACTTCATTCTCACAAACTTGGATTTAGTCCGAAATAATTATCTTATCTCCCTCTCAGGGGCAGCAGATAGACATGCAGGCCACAACTCAGGCCTTTCCACAGTTCTCCCATGCAAAACTACTCAGATGTCTGCTTGACTGTCTCAAGCTGGTGCTTCTTCAGCTCCCAACTTAGATCTGACTCAACTGCCAGTAACTCTGGGACTTTCCCCAGAATCCAAAAGGTTCAGTTGACTGATCTGTCTGTCAGTCACGACAAAGGCTCCCCCTTCAGGTACAAAAAGGCACCAAAAGCCCCAAACTACAATTCCTACAGATTTTGACTCCAGACAGCTCCTGTAGTCCGGCTCCATTTTAGGTCCCACCAGTACTGATTGGTCCTATTCGGCAGTCCAGGACCAAGATAGTGGAGATAAACAAAACAGTCCTTGCTGCAAAGAAGGCAGGTTAGACAAACTACATTATCATTGTCACTCTAAATGATTTTCAGCAAATAGATACATCTTTCAACAGTGCTCCCTCTCAGATTACTTATGACTGCAATCCAGACAGCTCTTAGAGTGCACAGAGGCTATACAGACACTCTCTGGCAATCACATTTAAACTGCTAAAATGCAGGATATCAGCCTGGCAGTGAGCATTTAGGCAAGTTCAAGGAAGACTTTTCTTGGAGGCACCCTTCACATCTAAAGCTGGGGGGGGGAGCCATTTGGCTTCGGCCTGGCCTACCACATAAGATGAACAACTTTGTAGCGGATCCACAAGGCAGATTTGCCATCGCTGAAGTGGATCTGGGAGGCAGGGTGTATACTTTTGCCTCAATATATGGCCCTAACTTTGACTCCTCGGATTTTTTCACACACCTGGGGGTGACTATGGCCCCCTATCAGGAAAACTTAGTGTTGGGAGGAGAGTTCAACACTTACCTTGACCCCAGGTTGGACCACTTGGAGACAAAAACTAAACCCTACCCTAAAAGTGTGGCAGCACTACAAGAAGTTATAGCCAGGAGAGCACTAGTGGAAGTCTAGAGACAGTGGAGCCTTTGCAAATGAGTCCCTGACTCAAAGGGTTGTAATTCCTAGACCTTAAATAAATAAATAAAAAATTTACACTATGGCGACAGGGAATATCCATTTCACTCCCACTCTCACTGAGTTTACACTCGGCTGAACTATATTTTTGCTCCCCTCAGTTGGTCACAGATACCATGCGGACCATGTATGGACCCATATTGATTTCGGATCATGCTCCACTCCAATTGCATTTATCAGCAGGACTACAGTCTTCTGTGGGACCTCAGTGGAGGTTTGATCCCATTCTACTCCTAGATGACAACTACATTAACTATATAAATGGGAAAATTAAAGAATTTATTGACCACAACAAGGGTAAAGGGACACATACGTTTTGTATGTGATGCTTTAAAGGCCTTTATTCATGGGGAGACAATTTCCTCCTCTGCATTTAAAAAAAAAAACAATCCCTTAAGGAGGAAGAACAGCTCATGGCTGAAGTCCAGGAATTAGAGAGGAGGGCCACAGCTCACTCCCAGCCACAACTTATGCAAAACTTAAAATCATTAAAGGGAAGCTGCACCAGATAGTCTCTCGGAAATTGGAGAGGGATCTAGTGCTCACAAAATCATACATGCACTTCGAAGGGAAAAATCAGGCAAATCGTTGACCAGCCTTGTGAAACAAAAGAAAGTGGAACGGGCCATACTATCAATAGCTAGGCCAGATGGCACCCCTACCTTTGATCAGAAAGAGATCAATGTGGTCTTTAGGGCCTTCTATTCCCAGTTGTATACTACTCAGGTCCACCAGAGGGGGATCCAGAGGACTTCCTCCAGGGAGTGGAAATGCCATGCCTGAGTGAGGTCCTCAGAGATGAGTTAAACTCCCCCCTATCTCTTGATGAGATCAGACAAGCGGTTTGGCACATAAATTATGGGAAATCACTGGGCCTCGATGGTATCCTTGCTGAATTTTATAAGTATACCTGGGATGCCCTCCGTCACCTTATGGGAGAAGTACTGGAAAATGTTTTAGCACAGCGAGAATTACCAAACTCTCAGAAGATGGCTACCATAATCATGTTCCCCAAGCCAGGAAAGGATCCCTCCAAATGTGGATCTTACCATCCTATTTCACTCTTCAATGCAGATTATAAAATCCTAGCAAACATTTTAACAAATAGATTGGAGAAGGTCCTACCAGGTTTGATCCACATAGATCAAGGGGGCTTTGTCAAAGGACAACAAGCCAAGCACAATCTCCATAGGTCCATCAATGTCATTTATAAATGGAAAAAGGGAGGGTGTCCCACAGAGGTCTTCTAGCACTCAATGTCGAAAAAGCATTTGATCAGGTTGAGTGGCCCTTTATGTTTGCCATGCTATGCAAATTTGGATTGGGATACCATACTTACAGTACATGGATAGGGGCCCTATATGGCAATCCTCACACCCAGATCCTAACCAACAGCACCATCTCGGTCCCTTTTGCACTGTCTACAGGAACAAGACAGGGCTGTCCCCTGTAGCCCCTGTTATATGTGCTTACCATGGAAGCTTTGACTAATGCCATTCGGGGAAATGGATAATCAGGGGATGCAAGGTAGGAAAAGATGTCCAGGTGATATCTTTGTTTGCTGATGACATTTTGTTATTTCTGGATAACCCTGACGAGGCTCTCCCAGCACTGAGCAAGATCTTTGAGAAATATGGCCCCCTCTCGGGACACAAAATCAATTGGGACAAAAGTCAGTGGCTCCCCTTGGGAAAAAGGAAGACCGCAATAGAGATAGCCAGGACCATAATAAACCCCACTAAACAGATGAAATATTTGGAGGTCTTGTTACCGAGCAGACTTTCTCAAATCATTCTAATTAACTATGAGCCTTTGCTCTAGAAGCTAAAGACAGACTGTACCAACTGGAGGGCTCTGCCTCTCACCCTGTTGGGCCGGGTTAACCTTATCAAGATGTATATCCTTCCAAGGGTGCTTTACCCTTTTCAGTCCATCCCAATTTCTCTCCCACAGAAGTATATTGAGGCACTGGAGGGAGTGTGCACGCAACTCCTCTGGCAAGGGAAAAAACCTAGAATCAGGAAGGAGATACTGTGGTTGCCAGAGAGTATGGGAGGTTTGAATCTACCTAACATGTGCTTATATTACATGGCCACCCAATTAGCTCATGTCCAAGACTTGTTATGAGCTGAAAGGGAAGCTCCAACCTGGAGGAAGATGGAGAGTGGAGGTGACCCTCACCTATACTATACCCTCTTTGTTAACTCTCTGGGAGAGGAGACCCCCCTAACATTCCTAACTCATGTACTAGGGTGACTTGGACAGCATGGGCAGTGGCCCACTTATTGTTGGGACATAACCCATGTCTATCCCCTGATGTGACTCTGGAGGTGCTTTTCGGGTGGGAAAGGACTAGCCAACAATGATAGGATAGGTCTCAGAATGTGGGACAAATGGGGCCTTTTCCGGCTTAGTCAAATCCTTGAGGGAGCAGAGGTATGCCACTTTGGTGCATTGAAAAGAAAATTCAAGCTACACCTGTCCCAATATTTTCTTTTCCTTAGACTCAGGAATAAACTACAGGGAGTGCCCCGGGGCTCCAAGGCTCCAACCCAATACAGCGATCCCCACTTGAAGAATTATTTACAAAATTCTCCAATATCAAAGGTTTTAGGCCACTAAATAGGTGCTACAGAATACTATTGGGGAGCCTACCAGACCCCATTGAAAGAATTAAAAGGGCCTGGGAGGAAGACATCTACTCTGAGGGAATCACCGGAGGGGACTGTAGGTTGCTCCTAAAAACATTTAAAATGTTCAGTTAATAGCCACCTAAATTGGCACATAAAATAGACCCTGATTCCTCCCCATATTGTCCTAAATATCTTGCCCAGGTGGGTGACGTCTTCCATATGGCCTGGACGTGTCCTAAAGTGTCAAGGTTTTGGATGGGGATAATTGATATTTTATCTGAAACTCTAAATATCACACCTAGATTGGACACAATGGAAATTCTGTTAGGGCTACCTACATTGGGTAGTTGGAAACCTAGGGGAGGTCAATTATTGTGGAGGATTGGTTTAGTAGCGAGAATGCAGGAGCTGGCCTTGTATTGGAGACTTGGTCAAATTCCCACTACAGCTTTCTGGATTATGTCCCTTATGCAAGTAAAGAAACTGGAAAGGACACAATATTTGGTCTGAGGACAGTCCAGTAAATATGAGGATATTTGGCTCCCACTGTAATGGGCCATCCAAAGAGACTGGTTCCCAAGCTTTTGAGGGAACTGAGCAATCCATTGAAAATCCACTATCCCATGGCTACATTATCATATTATCACTATAATACTATCTCATCATTAATGGTAATATGCTAAGGGAAGAGAGATCTTGAGTTTGCCGACATATTCCTGACTTTTCATTTTTTTTAAAGTAATTTCTATTAATAGTTAATTTTATTAATAATAGAGCCTCTGCTGAAATGTAAGACAAGAAATGTTCTTCTTTTTATGTACCTGTATTTTATGAAGTTGGAAGCTTCTCCCCTTGGTTGGGAGTTAAGGTATGTCTGAACATGTCCTATCTTAAATAAAGTTTACAAAACAAAAGAAAGAAATGTCCTAAAGACCTAAAATGTTTAGGATGCACAAAGTGGAGACCTTGCTGCCTGTGAAAGCTAGATCTAACCTACCGAGTGTCCCAAAGTTGGGGTCACTGAGTGTTTATGAGTTCCCCCCCGGTTAGGTTAGATGAGGGGGTACAAAGTGCAGTTGAGCATTTGTTTTCAGGGATGGAGAACTCAGTAGCAATAGCTTTATAATATGCTAATTTGCATATCTAAAGGTTGAATCAAAGGTTTGCAGTAGTTGACCCAATTAATTGAAGTGGATTATGGACTACACACCCAAGCCTGGTAGGAACCAGCACTTGTAAACCATTCCAAAATTGTTCCAACCAAACAGCAGACTGGTGCCAAAGGAGTTTTGGAAGAGCAGGCTTCCTTGAGGTTTTGTATAATATAAATCATCCATTATAATTCTAGGCATTTTTCATTTTCCAGAAACATTTTCTAATTACCTCATTAATTTTTTGTGAACAAGTGTACCTCAAACACTGCCCAGTGGTTCAGGATAAGTTTGTTGGGCACCCATGTGGGCATTCCAGGTTAACTGGGTGAGCCAGTCCTACCACTCTTGGCTGGTTGAGTCTAGGAAGTGATATGAAGGAATTACTTTCAGACTCTATAGGTAGGGATCCAGAGCTTCTGGTGCAGTAATGAGACCTGTGGTGTAAGAAGTGACCATGCTATGTCCTGTCCTCCCAGGACCATAACATTCCCTGATGAAAGGTCACTTTTGTGACCCGAAGAGCCAGCGCTTCTTGGTACTGTGCTCCTGTTTGCCTGGCTGCAATAACCTGCACATTTTTGTATTTACACCGTGATTCTTGCTACTTATTTGGGAATTAGTGTGGTTTACTTGTGCTGTTCTTGTGTCCTAATTTCCAAACCACGCTGGCTGCAAGTTGCTTGGGTGTGTGGGGTCCTACGAAAAGCATCACTACAGGAGCAGCTGGATTCATGTCCATAGAGTGGAAGGTGCAACAATTTCAATCACAGGAGTGTGGTGTGCATATTTATGGAACACATACAAACAGAAGAGAGAAAGAAGCACATGCCTCAGCTGGGACTTGAACCCAGGCACCCCAAATACCGTTCAAGTTACGCTACCAGCTGCACCACCAAGGCAACTGGAATCTGTGCTGTCCCAGAGCACATTATTCTTTCTCAAGTACACAACCTGGTGCTGCACAGATAATTAAATTGTCAATCACAGGAGTGTTCTGTGCATATTTATGAAACACAGACAAACAGAGGAGAGAAAGAAGAAAGTGCCTCAGCTGGGATTTTAATCCAGGCCACCTAGAATACCGTTCTGGTTGCAGTACCAGCTTTTCATTATGTTTCGACACCAGCTGCTGTAAATCAGGTGTAGCAGTCATAAACATGCAGGACAATTCTGAGAATTGCGCAGAGGATCCGGGACACAATTGGGCATGCAGACATGGTGGGATTATGTTGCCGTGTCACTTGAAAATCCACCCCTTAGTGAACTGGGGCTGAGGTCACCATTCCAGTCATTCACAAAAAATAGCAACCCTAATTTACTCTGTCACTGTGAGGCAGCAGGAGCTGGCAGGGGACAGTGATCTTTCTAAGGTATGAAGCAGTGGATGTCTGCAAAGTGAGAACAGGGCCAAGGAGAGGATACCACTGGATGCCAATAAGAGCTTGAACTTCAGACAGTGCATGAGGACCTCTAAGCAGAGCGCCACTTCACCTGAAAAATTGAAAGGACAGTTGTCCCTAATGTAGACCTTCAGGTGGGGGAGGGAGCACATAAGGGAAACATTTAGGGTCCTACTGGTCCCAGTGGGCCTGCAGATGATGTAGCAGCATACAACTGGTGCTATACCATGCTGCAGCTCCCTGGGAGTTGCACAGCAACATGTTATTGGGTGCAAACCACTTTTGCACACAACAGTGTCTGCCAAACTCATTTGCATTCTGACATACTGTGATATCTTGGATGGCTCCTCCCCCTTGCAGATATTCACTTTGATTGTGTATGGCCCCAGAGGGACTTAGAACAATGAGGCAGCTGTCTGCACCCTGTTGTAGAGTGCCTCCTACAAAGTGGTAGCTGTCCGCACCCTGTTGTACAATGCCTCCCACAATGTGGCAGCTGTCTGTACCTTGGTGTAGACTGCCTCCCACAAAAGGGAAGTAGTTGTTACCCTGTTGTCGAGTGCCTCCCACAAAAGGGCAACTGTCATCACCCTGTAGTAGAGTGTCTCCCACAAAGGGGCAGCTGTCATCATCCTGTTGTAGAATGCCTCCCACAAAGGAACAGCTGTTGTCACCCTGTTATAGAGTGCCTTCCTTAAGAAATAAGAATGGGACCCTACATTGTTTTTTCTCGTGGGCTGAAAAGGAGATCATAATTCCTCTAATGTGTGCCTTAAATGCATTCAAATCTGAAAAGCTAGATATATTTGATATAATGTTCATTTCCATGAATGTTGTGTCTCTACCCTTAATCAAAATGATAGAATAGCCGTCCATTAATGAACAAAGATCTGGCTTCCAAGTCCTTATATGGGGGCTTATGCACGGCACCAATAAGCAACGTGCACTGATGACTGCACATGCAGTCCAAGATACGCACTATGCACAAACATGCTCACAGGACAGGTGGATGCATGGGCAGAGCATATAGATGAGTACAGGACCACATGGAGCACACACTGAGTGGGCCTACAGTATGCAGCCACGCCCCTTGACCCTGCCGCATCTGCACTGCCCTGCTCACATCCTTGGAAGTAAATGCTGCATTGGACACTAAGGGGCATGAAGCATCGGAGGACACCAGGGGAGGGTCACCACCTGTGGTACCCAGACCACCACCAGTACCCATATGCCTAGAACATGGCCTCACAAAGATGTGGGGATGTGGTTGGACAAGCAGTTCTTGATGGACACAGTCCTCCAACTTCTCCAGAGGACATGTGACAGCCATGGTCTCCAACATACAGGAGAACTATGGCATCCTGTATGGGGCAGAGTCACAGAAGGTGACAGCCAAAACCAAAGCCAGGCTATGTTTGTACATTCAGGCCACCATCAGTGCTGCCAGGCCAGAGGCACACACACTGGCAATGATCAAGCACAAGTGGCATAATCTCTGGTCAGCTGTCAAGCAAAAGCTGGCAGCAGCCAAGCAGTGCCAGATCCGCACTGGCAGTGGGCCACCCACACAGGAGCTCAGTCTACTTTCCCATAGAGAGGAGGGTGGCAGAGACCCTCACTGAGGTGTCCTTGCACAAGGAGGAAGAAAGCATGGATACACTGCCAGCTATGTAGCACACTGCATGGACACACCAGGAGGGCAAACAGCACAGACCACGGTAACTACCCTGTGTTGCCCCCTACAGACCCTATGGTGGATAACACCCCCAAAGAGGAGTCCACAACACCTATGGAGGTGGGTACGTGACTGGAGACAGGTGCTGGCAGCCCGGTAGAGGAGGACAGTGCAGGTAGGTTGTAACCCTGTGGCCCACAACACACCCACAAGACACTCACAGCTCTGCCACAGCCTGTAACATCTGATTTGTTTCTCACCCCCCAGGTACAATGCAGGAGACCCTTGCCATGCTGGGTGAGGAAGATGTGCCAGAGAACACAGGCATGGAGTTCTACATGGAGACATAGGTGGACAAGGAGGAGAATGGGCACACTCACCCTAAACAGTCCACCTCCTCACCTGTGCAGAACCCCTGACACAGACACAATCAGCACAGCAGGCTCTGGATGTCCAACAGGGCTCAATCGACTCTGCCATGCAGTCACATATGATGTGCCCACCCCATGACTTGCCAGCACCTGGGAAGGCACATGAGACCATCCGTCATCCCACCGGCGCGCAGGACAGCAGAACACAGGTGACCATGGGAGACCACACAACATCCCTGCAACAGTGGGGACAAGGGTCTGTCAACCCGCCATACTCGCAGACCAGCCATGAGGGGTATACTCCACACTACCCTGAGGTGAGGCAGATGGAAATGGACTGCCTCACACACAGGAGGAGAACACCAAGGCATTGTGGGATCTGATGGCAGAGATCAGCATGTGCAAGGAATAGACCACATAGGGGACATTTATTTATTTATTTTTGTTTGAATTTTGGGTGAGCCCACTGAGACCATACAGTTCCTTTTTCAGGGGTGACCCAGGACAATAGGGTGCAGAGCATGACACCTAGTAAGTGCAGGATTTAAACATAGTAGCTAGGAACAACATACTTCAAAATATACACAATGATACAGAGGAGAGATGAATATATACATCATATTTACAAATTAGAGCATCACATACCATGTTGACCAGTGCAAAAGTATTCTGTATAGGCTACTTAGTAGCTGTCACAGAAGCTGACAGATCATATGTTAGCCAGGCCCAGCAGGACCACACTGCCTGTCCCTGAGGCACCCCCAGAGGCAGTCATGCAGCATACACTAGACTGCACCATCGAGCCAGAGCTGCAAGAGGAAAACAACCTGCTACAGCCATCGGGTACATGCACCGACACAATGGCAAGCAGAGGAGGAAAGGCAACAGCAAAGACCATCACCTGAGCCCACATGCCTCCACAAGGCAGGTGCAGCAGACAAATAAGAATCAGTGATTCTTGTCACACGCGCTACAAACACCGAGTGTCACACAAGCACACACTGTACAGACACCATACACCCATCACATATACCCCAACCTCCCATACCCCCAACACATATATCCTGACCTCCCATACACATATATCCATACCCCCAACACATATACCTCAACCTCCCATACCCCCGACACATATATCCTGACCTCCCATACCCCAACACATATATTCTGACCTCCCATACTCCCAACACATATACCTCAACCTCAACCTCCCATACCTCCAACACATATACCCCAATCTCCCATACCCCAACACATGTATCCTGACCTCCCATACCCCAACACATATACACCAGCTTCCCATACCCTCAACACATATATCCTGACCTCCCATACCCCAACACATATATCCTGACCTCCCATACCCCAACACATATACCTCAACCTCCCATACCTCCAACACATATATCCTGACCTCCCATACCCCAACACATATATCCTGACCTCCCATACCCCAACACATATACCTCAACCTCCCATACCTCCAACACATATATCCTGACCTCCCATACCCCAACACATATATCCTGACCTCCCATACCCCAAAACATATATCCTGACCTCCCATACCCCCAACACATATACCCTGACCTCCCATACCCCAACACATATATCCTGACCTCCCATATCCCAACATTTCATGGCATGGGTAGCCAATGCCTCACAGCTATGTTGTACAGTATAACACACGCTGGGAACACCCTGTCTGCCTTCCCTGGGGCAAGCATCATTGTGCCACCTGTCAGATCCAGGAACTGCAGCTGCATCTTCAGTAGGCCAATAGTTCTCTTGATCACAGACCATGTCTTCCAATGTGCCTCACTGTATGCCTCCTCTGCCAGTCAGTGTGCCTCCAGGTACGGTGTCATCAGGCCTGGCTGTAGTGGATATTCGCTGTCACCTGTGCTGTAGGTGAGAAGCAGGGTGTGGCACCGGGTGGCTGCTCATCATCCACCAGTATACAAGGTGTGTATCTTACAGATACCCACCTATCAACCATCCATCCCTGCCTCCGTGGGCACCGAGAAATGTGCTCAGCCTTGACCCATCAAAGATATAGGCATCATGGCATGAACAAGCGTATTTGGCACACACATTAGTGATGATACTCATGGAATCCCATATATTCTGGCAGTTAATGCTGTGATACCTTTTACGGTTATGGTATGCCTCCACATCCACAGCTAGTGCCAGGATTGCCACATTATTAATAGCACCCAGCATATTTGACATACCCTGCATGGCATAGAATACCTTTTTTTGTGGCCCATATATCAGGCTGTGTGGTGGGGAATTGTATGCGTTCATGGACATGCAGCAGCAGGGCAGCAGTGACATGGTGTGGTGCCCAGAACATGGAAGATTGACTGATGCTTGTAACATTCCCTGTCACCCTGTGGAAGGACCCTGTGGCATAGTATGCTAATGCACATAGCACTTTTGTCTCCACTGATATCGCCCTTGATGGATGGGTTTATGGTGCCACCTGTGCACAGACCATGTCACAGGGCCATTTGATTATGTCACAGTCCAAGCCAAATCTCTCCAGACAGTGTGAGTGTCCTGCAGGGTCCTGGCATTCAGCCATGGCTGGAATACCCATGGCCACGGACGTGCCCTCAATGCCTGCTTGTGTACCCACTCACCATCCAGCAGGAGGACATTCATCAATAGCCCTGGGCACATCCTGTATGCCCCTGTGGAGATGCCCTTGCATGGATGCCAGGGGGTATGTGTTACACACATCTCTGCGATTTATCTGACAGAGGCCCTGACTGGGATGCTGCAAGGGTGTCCCATGTTAATGGAAGCACCTTTAAAGAAGCTTGTACCAGGCATGCCAGTGGGATGTCACCGACTCATTACCATCCTGACTCTGAAAAATGGCAGCAGCAGATGCCAGAGTATCCTCAGCAACTGTGCAGCAGGTGGTCGTATACCCACGGAAGTTGTGGAGGGTGTCCCTCACAGCCTATTAAGATTCTCAGGAAGTGGGAATGGTCTGGCAGGTAACGAAGCCTGCAGAGGTGGGTATCCATCCGTCATGATTTGCCAGTGCGTGCATGCCCTATGTTGTGTGTACTGTGTCATCAATGTTGTTCCTCTCCTTATGTCTCTGCAGAACTTTTGTGGACATGTGAGCCAGGCTGTCCTTGTAAAGCTGGAGCAGCTGGACAGTGCAGCAGCAGTGGTGATGGCCCATAGGAAGTGGTGACTACTATACATTCCCAAATTCCTCTCCTGTAGGGGGGCTCTATGGACACCCACTACAAACATGATGTGGGGGAGTTGCAGGCCCTGGAGGAGCCCTTGAAGGTACATGCTGGGGGGGTGACACTGTGTGCCAAATGTGTACAGCTTTGGCACTAGATATGCAGCCTGTTCATGACTGTTTTCTCTCTGTTCTTGTTGTTTCTGGGGTACTGTGGGCCTTTCAGAAGGATTATCTTAGTGCCAAGGAGGTATACTGCGACCACCCCAAAGGGATCAATTGGAGATTCTAAGGAAGAGGAGGAGGACTAGTCACACAATAGTGCTGTGTACTGAGCCACCTTTCCATTGAAAGGAAATTGTTTTCATATTACTATGAGTGCAATGTACACAGAATAAGTAGTTTTGTACTACACCTGTCTCATCGTTATTCCAGTCGGCAGTGTCATGTTGCCTGCTGGAACTCAAACCTGGGGGGGCATCGTAGTCCCTTGGTGTCCTATGGTATTTCTGTGCTGTGTATTTATCATGTATATTTCACATGTTACACTGTTGGTTTTGGACCTAAGTGTTACTGCAGGTCATCTGCAGTGATGGTCCATCAAGTTCTGTGCCTGTGGCCTGTACACTACAAGCACTGCGTCCTGCCCTTAATGCTGGCTCTGCGTGCCTGCATTTTATGGCATCCCTCCACATGGCATAGTGCTGCATGCACAGCACCATGCACCAGAGCGTCATATTGCACATCGTGAATGTGCATATGTGTGGGGTGCGCACAGCCATGCCCCTCCACCCATACATAGTGTTGCCATGGTTGTGCTATGTGGGGGACACATTCACCTGCCTCTGCTTGCCCTACATGCATGACACGCAGCTGTGGCATGCACATTTCAGGGTCACATGCTCTAATGTGCGCCTGTTTCACATCGTGCAACCATCACACTATATTAGTGCATAGGCCCCATTCTCTATATGTCTAGTTAGATTTAATTTCAACAAGAGTGGTTGAAAAATCAGTATGCCTTCATACCTGCTTTAAATGCTTCTGTAATATGTAGTAAAGTATTTTAGATCTTAACATAGAATTTGTAAACATTGGACAAAAAAACATGATAATTCTCATAGTTCTGGATTTGTTATCCTCTGTGGATCTGCTAGACCAAGATCTGACATTGAATTCTGAATTATACTTCTGTCTGTTACCAAGCCTGATCTGTCCAAATCATTATCTAAAGTGAGACTAAATTACCCATAGACACCACCACCATCTGGGGTGCAGAAATTAGAAAGGGAAAGGCAAAGGAAAAGGAAAAGTTCTAAAAATAATTCAGGGTTGTCGTCATTTGGGGCATTCACATGAATCAATGTCAGTATTTGATTATAATAACTGTTGATTCCCTATAATAAATGGATATTCACTCCTGATAAAATGCATAATAACCCACTGAATTCCATAATAACTCGATAGTGGGTTATTACGGTGTTCTCCTCGCACCCTCACTTCAGTGAAGTACGTAAGAAAGCACACTGTATTTGTGTGAGTACAGCAGCTGCTCAGGGACACGCTCACTCGCACAAATACAGCTTACGGCTTTTCTCTCTGTTGAAACCTTGCACCAGTTATTATAAAAAATAATGCCTGTGCAAAGTTTATTTTATGAGGATTTTTCACATAGCCTTGGTGTGTGATAATCTCATAAACCCCGAGAGCGGAGTACCTCGAGTGTGTGAAAAATCCTCATAACACACACCTGCACAGGCATTATTCTCTAATTATGTTCTAACATTCACAATAATATGCAGTCCGGAGCATGAAATGTTACCCTCTCCCCCCCCGTATCTCTTAAATTCCATCCAGTTAAGTGGATTAAATTTTCACTGAAAACTGTACTGGTACTGCGGTGCACACTGTTCCTCACATGCTGTAATAATCAGCAGTAAATAGAAGCTTGTTTTGTGTTCTCCACCTGTCAGCCTTTCCCCTACTTACCTTACTATTGATATGTTCTAAGCAAACGGTTTATATCTATACAAATATTTGTGCTTTGCAACTACTCGTCATACTAATACATCCAGCAGGTTTGCAATCTTATTGTTTTGTCATCTTTGTTTAGGATTAATATTATTATTACTCATATTTCTCATATTTGTTTGTGCAGTTGCTCTGAAGCTTGTGGAAATGAACTTAAGAGCAACTATTTTTTTGAAGACGCATGTGAAAACACTTACTGTGCGCCGACGGAAGTGCGTATATGAGGGAGGCAGTGTGCGCATGCATACAGTGAGGGGAACCTGGCGTGTGTTTGAATCATAAACAGCTGGTTATAATGCTGACTTATAGGCATATCACAAAGGAACCCTAAACCAATGGGAGAGCAGCTTGAATAATACCTGATAGCGACATCACGATGACAGCTGCTGCACTCTGACCAGAACAGTAGAATCCAACAGAAACACTTTTAATTTAAAAGCCTTAGAATTTAAAATACACTGTACAAACTGGACAGACAATGGCCTAACCCAGAATAAGCCCTTTATCATCACTTGTGAGGGGCAGGGTTTACATAAGTCACTCACGGCTCTGCCAGTCATGGGTTTTTGTCCTGCTTCCTCACATGTGAAGATAAATGGCATTGCCTGAGTCAGTCTGTTGTGTATCCCATATAGAAGTGCCATGTATTTCATGTCATTTTTCATTTTTATTTGTTTACCAGGTAGGTGCATGTGCAATAAGTCCCATTTTCAAGGGTTGTTTTACATTTTATTTGTACTTTTGTGAAGTACAGCACAAGCTATGACACATTATCAAAACCAGGTACGCAGACCCACAGGACTGATGTACAGATTTGGAATACAGACAACCATGAAGGACAATCATCCATACAATAACACAGGTGTGTCAAAACAGTTAATAACTCAGGAGACAAGTCCAGTGCGGTAATAATGTAGAAAGTGGCACTGTCACCACAGTGATTGGCATATCAGGAAATTTACAATCATTACACACCCCTCGTAGGATAGATATGGTTGGAGGGATGGGAGGTTGGTAAAGGAAAGCTGTCCAAATACAGAGCACCCCACCCCCCAAAGGCTTACTCCCCGATTAAGCTTTTTGCAAAAAAAAGGCTTTTTTCCCCCCACTGGAACTTTATTTTATTTTCCAAAAGTCTGGGAGTCAGGAATATGGCAGATGCTGTGCAGCTCCATTTAATGTAAAAGTGCAGTGCCACACCACTATCTTCAATACAAATGTGTTGAAGCAAGTGGAGCGGTGCCGCACTTTTATGCTAAATAGAGCTGTGCAGCATCCACCATATTCCCGACTCCCAGACTTTGGAAAAATAAAATAAAGTAAGTTCCCGGGGAGCCTTTTCAGAAAAGCTAATTGGGGTAAGCCTTTGGAGGGTGGGGCGCTTGTTGTAGAGGCACAGGTCAGGAAGCATAGGATGACATGGGGCAGTTGTAAAATTCGCAACAAGTGGTTTATTATTAATAACAGTAAAATAAAAAAATAAAGTTGTTCAGAATAACTATTTACAATGGCAGTACAAACATAGAAAGCAAAGTCCTTTTTCTTCTCAATTTCAAATCGCAATCTGTCTCTGTCATTTGCAAAACATAGCAGCTCTTTTTTTGTAAGTCTTTGCAGGAACTCGTTAAGAAAACAGCATGTTTCTCAGACAGTGTTCTTATCAGTTTCAGCAGGTGCAGCAAAATGAACACTGCCACCCAGAACTGACTGCTTGTCTACATCTTTGCAAAAGGTTTAAAAACTGCATTTCAGGTTAACCCCTTGAGTTTCAAATAGCTTTTTGCAATCATGTCAACATTATAACTATGTATAGGTTGAAACAAAGGGATCCCAGTATCAGTGATATTTCCACAAAATGATTCACATGTATTTTATACCAGTAGATATGCAATGGGGGAGAAAAGGCAGAACAGCAAGTGAGGGTAGAGAGCTAGTGAGAGGCAGAGAAGTGCAAGACCGTTGGGGTGATCAAGTCCCAGGTCTCACAAGAAAATCTGGTTGTGCAACCATACAGAGAAGAGACAGAAAAGGAGAGAGTAGAACAGATCCTTGCATTTAAACTCTTTCTCCACAACAACTGGGACAGGGCAGTATTCAACCCTGTCACAGCGCTCTGTATTTGGACAGCTTTCCTGTAAAGTGCAGGAAAATTAAAAGACTGCCTGGGCTCAGTTATGTTGTTTTTCACCCCTATTTGTGGTGGCTAGCATCTTCTGCACATAGGGTGACAGCAGGAAATAAGATCAGTCACTCATGTTCACGAACTCAGCAGTGTGTATCAACATGTTATAATACAAAGCCAACTCATCCACCCCACCTATAAAACTATTATTCAAAAATTAAACACAGAACAGCAAACAGGGCAACATAATGTAGTTCAAAAGGCAAGCACAGCAGCTCAACTGTGTAGCAAACTTTTAGTTAAGGCAACTACCCTGAGTTTAAATTACATCCAGACATTGTGCAAAAAAAAAGCACCCCAACTGTAGTGATAGTCCATGTCACCCCCTCATCATCTTGCTCAGTGTCTGGGGTCACCATTTGTGCTATAATTTATTTGCAAAAATCAAAGCAGAGTCCAGATCAGAGAACACATGTCTTTGAATTATGATGAATCTAGAATCTCACCAGGAATGGGAGCTGTGCGTTCACTGCATGTTCCAACAGTGATTTCTTGATTTCCTGTAGTTCTTTTTTCTTCTCCTGACTCTGGGAAGATAGATCTGAGAAAAAGGCAATCCGACTATCCTCCCAAAGGATATCCCCTTTTAATCTAGCTGCTTGGAACAACGGAATGCAGGCCTCTGCCGAGGATAAAGTTACAATAGCTGTAAGTGGCCGCTGTGTATCGGCTCCACGTGGCCGTCTGGCTCATTCGGGTATTGCAAAAGCATGCTGGACTTTAATCCCAGAATCATAAGGCAGGAGTTGGAGTTGCAGGTCTGTAAAGATAAGTTTCATGATCGATGCCAGGATGTCGATTTCCCTGCATAGAATGAAGGAAAGTCCACAATCTGAATAATGGCTTGTCACTGCACATTTTCTGACATCTCCTCTTTAGATGGCAGCAATTGAAGATCTCTGGTAAAAGTGGCATTTCTTTCCCTTTGCCTCTCTGATTCATCTGTGAGCATTTTAACTGCTGTGGTATTTTTAAGCAATATACCATGACAGGGAGTGAGTTATGCTAGGATTTACAATGCCTGGTGTGTTGATTGGTCACAAGGCCACAGGCCGAGTGAACAAAACACACCAGGCATTGTAAATCCTAGCATTAACCCACATCCTAGTGGTGGAGTGGTACACTGCAATTATACAATGGTCCACTTTTTTTGTGAGATACAAACAATAAAATAAAACTGTTTTTTTGTGTTTTAATTTATTTTTATTGTATTTGTTACTGCGCCGCAAAAAAATAGTCTTTGGTTGCTAGGATTGTTCTTGGATGTTAGGGCTGTTGCCATGGCTGCCGAGTTGGAGGCAGAACAGGGATTTGAGTGAGGTTGTTGCTGTACTGTGGAGAGAGAGAGAGAGAGAGAGGTTTGCTCACCAGAGGGCAAAATGGATGACAGGGAATGAGTGAACAGAGAGCTGTCAATGAGCAGTGAGACTGGAAACAGTCGTCGACAGAAAACAGTCATCGACGGACATGCTGGACATGCTGCTGGCTGCTGTCGAGGAGCCTCAGGCTTGTAAAGCTCATCAACGCTGCACTCTGTATGTCTGCACTACTATGCTGCTTAGCTGAGAAGTGATTTATTTTTCTTTTCTCTTTTGTATTTCACACAGCATTTCCACTTCAGGTAATGATCTTATGGGGAGTAGGGAGTGTGGGATGGTGGTGGGTGCAAGCAGCGGCAACGGAGGGTCAGCCATTTCTTTACTGAACAGTGAGCCATAATTGCCATTTACTGGCTTGTCGGTTTGTATTTTGGGGGGCTGATGGTCGGAGTGATTTCAGGAGCAGTTCTTGGTGCAGCTGACTGGTGGCTGGTATCTTTTCCTGTTGTAAATCGTAGGATTTACAATGGGGAAAAGGTGCCAGTGAGCCAACCAGAAGACAGGATTTTCGAGACCATTATATAATCTAGGATTTTAAAGTCCTTCTCTGCAAGCTTAGCTTCTACCACTGCTAGCCATTTATTGGTGTCCTCCCCGGTTTCCTGACATTTGATGAGCATCACTAAAATTTGCGATATCAGGAGTTCAGCTTGTGGTGTTCTGCCGAGCTGTTCAGGCCCTGATACTAGTACAGAGACAGCTGAAGAAAGGAAGGCATCCAGGTTTTGAGAGCTCTGCTTCTGGTCCCTTTTGGACCCATCTTGATACACTGGTGCCATCCCTTTTCAAGTAAGGTACAGAAATAAGGTACCATTCACTCTGGCTATAAATAAAATGTTTTAATAGTTCTGATGACCAGAGCAGTGCTAAAAGGAGTTCGCCTTGTTGGCTGCTCCGCAGCACCCGTTGCCATTTTCAAGGTTGGCCCATATCATATACATCCACAATAAGACATAGGTGGGACTTTTTCCCCATAGAAGTGGTTAGCAGTTATTCCCCTGTACATGCAGTTGTGACGAAAACTAACAGTGACTATCCATTCATATTATATAAAATGAACAATATGCCACTGGGGTCTACAAGGAACTATACCATGAAGGGGAGTTCATGATTTAATTAACTGCCACAAACCTTTTGCTCTTGTGGCTAATTACCTCATAGTCTCCTCCTGATAGTATATTTTCTTGTACAACACAAATTGCCTATCATTTATCTTACAGGTAAACAGATAACGCATACCAAAATACACACTATAAATGACATGTACTATACACACTGAGTAAAATATAAATTTATGTTGTAGTCAGTAATCACCCACTATAACATGAGTATTTGGATAATTTACGCAAATGCAGTTTAAGTAATCTCTTAAAAGTCAAAGCAGATATAAGACATGTACATGATACCGTATATTTTTTCACTATTTCATATATTTTAACCAGACCAAAACTAGATCAAGTACGCTCTTTCTTAAATACTTTGCTGCCCATAAATGGAAAATATATTATTTTGCTATATGCACATTTACAAAACTCTGCATATTGGTTGAGTTATCTCAAATACAGTAACGTAATTAACATTCATGGAGATCTAGTTTAACAAAATGTGAAGGCTATTGCATCAGCTTTCAGGAAGTAATTGAAACCATAATTTTATTAGGGTTCAAACAGCTAACCTGCTCGGAGTCTAATTCAGTAAATGAACTCACTGCTTTATAAAGGCTACTAGTGGCCGTATCGTGAGTTTCTGAACTTGGATCCTTTGTAATCTGTTTTATCTCTTTCCATTGTTGTACTGAGGCAGATTAAGGGATTAGGGAGATTAACAAACCTGTGTAGCATTAATCCAATGGGTCATTTCCCCTTGTTAATAATTACATTTCCCTACCCCTGTGCAATGTTTCACATAGATTTTCTAAAGTAATTAGCATTTAAGGTATTCAACCATTACTTTGTGCTGCAAGTAATCCTTTTCACTGATAAATTACTTAAAGGGTTTGAAACTCTTGTAGCAAACTGTTACATAAATCCATTTTAAATTGAACCTTGGCTAGACTTGGAATATGCCAGTTTTCATCATGAGTGAGGGGGCAGGACCATAACGCACGAGTATAACGCAACGACCATAACGCACGAGTGGCACAACCACTAGTGAGTTATGAAAGTCCTGCCCTCTCACAAGTGATTTTAAATGTCATATTCTGAATGAGGCCATGGTGTGTCCAGTTTATACAATGTATTTTAAATTGTAAAACTTTCAGATTAGTTCCTTCAATGAAGAATAAACTGTTGCTGTTTGATTTCACTGCCCTGGTTTGAGTGCAGCAGAGGTCATTGTGATGTCAGCAGGCATTGTTTGAGCTGCTCTCCCATTGATTAAGAGCTCCTTTGGGACCAAGCTGAAGTGATGAAAAATGGTGATGACCCACCTCTGGTGATGATAAATGATTTATCATCACCCCAGGTCCTATTGCCATGTAAATATTTCATTTATTTGTACATTTTTGTCTCACCCCATTATATAAATAGAGATTATCACGTCAGTGTCAGTGGCTCAGTATGTAGCACACTCACCTCTGAGGCTGGGAGATCAGAGGGCTCTGGGTTCAGTTCCCACATCTAGCACTTGAGTTAATATCCCAGTACTGCACTGTAGTGCAGCATGAGAGGGGTGCTGCACTTCTGAGGTGCCATCTTTTGGATGAGATGTTAAACCGAGGTCCCATCTGCCTGGATTGGTGGTAGTTCAGGTGGATGTTAAAGATCCCATGGCACTTATAGAAAAGAGTTGGGGAATTTCCCCAGTGTCCTGGCCAAATTTCCCTCATTCACTAAAAATACCACCAACAGTTTCATCTGGTTCAAGGTCACTTGGCATTCATCTGTATCCCCCTCCCCCGGGTCATGCCTGAAAATAGGTAGGATTTGTCTAGTGCACTTAACTGGTCAACAAAAACGAAATAAATAAAAATAAAATAAAACATGAGATAGCTTCAGATATGCATGTTATCTGGTTTGGAATCTTGTTGTTATTATGCACTAGGATGAGTGATGCAGCCACAATTGCACAGTGGCAGTAACAACATTTCAAACCAGATAACATGAATATTTGAAGCTACCTCATGGGAAATCAATGTAAATCATGGGAGTTCCTATATTTCTGTGAGTGTCTCTTGCAGGGAAAAACATGTTGTATTATGTAAATAGACTCTCTGTTTACAGACTTTCTTTTTCACTTTGTTACTGGTGAGAAACTGAGCCATTTGCTTTTATTGTTAAATGGACAGCTCCACTGTTTGATGTACTGCTTGCAGGTCAAAAGTTCATGTGAAAAGCATGGGTTGTGGTTACTCTGCAAATAATATAACTACTGTGCGAATAACATGTTATTTGTGCAGCAGCTATGTCTCCAGTGAAAATAACAGCTTGTATCTTCCAGATGTGTTTGCACTGCCATGGTATAGGTACACATACATATGTATATATATATATATATATATATATATATATATATATCAAAACAACTACATTGATGCATCTATTAGGTTTGAAACACAAAGCATAAAAAAGTAGGGTAATGAACAGAACTAGGGTTAAAAAGCCGGCCCGGTGGCGCTGAGGGTTGAGGCGCTGGACGCCAGACCTCGATCCACGCTGGCGACCCAGGTTGAGCGAGCCAGCAGGCGTCGAGGGTGGGGAGGAAAAGTTGAGCATCGGAGGACTGCTCCCTCCTTTCGGAGGGAGAGGACACACACTCGGTGCCTGACTGGCCTCTGGTGGAAGCGGAGGCACAGCAAGCATGAGGGCACAGAGGGGTTAGGAGTGGTTGGCGTCGGCGCGGTGGCGCCTTGGCGTTGAGGTCGCCACCACTCCCCGAGAAAAAGGAAAAATCACCCACTTGGCGCTCCTAGTGAAGCGGAGCATAGGCCCCGATCCCAGTGCCCCTGCCTGTCCCGGTACCAGCGTCCAGCGACAACAAGAAGGACTTGAGGTGGCCCAGCCCCATGCCCGCCTGGGGGATATAACCACGGCTACATGGGGGACGGACTGCACCGGGCTCCAGGTAAGAGGGCGGGGACTAGAAGGCCATAGGTGTCTCCCAAAGAGTGGGAGTGCTGCGGGCAGGGGGAGTATAAAGAATAAGTAAAAAAAAAAAAAAAAGAACTAGGGTTAAAAGTCCCTGGAACTTTGTGAATCTGTTGTGTACTAATGTGTGGTATTGTGTGTTTTTCATTGGGGTTTAAACAGTCTATATCAGTTGCAGTTTGGAACACAGTCTTTTAAGGCCTGATTTTAAGATTCCACATGGAACTTCCGGTGATGTCATCCTAAAGATGGCAGCTTGAGGATTCAAGCAGCCGTCGCTTGTCCGCTGAAACCCCTTTCAGTTGCTTGATCCAGTGTTCATTTTGCAGTACAGCCACTGGGGACTGAGTGCTAGAACCGATGGAGCAACACAGAACCAGGAATTCAGGCCTGGAGTGGGATGATGCCAAGGGATTCAGTGCTGGTAGCTTTGACAGTGAGCAGTCCAATTCCTCAATTGCTTCCTCCCACTTGGGTCACAAAAAGATGGGGCAGAAAAAGAAAACCAAAACCCTGCTGACAGAACACCTGCATTGAAAATTGGACTTACTGATCCTGTGCAGGAAGGACCAGCATAACATGGCTGTCCTGAGAATGAATGTAACTAAACTGGAGAAAAGAGAAGACAGCGATGAGGAACAGCTCACTAAAACCAGCAGCCCAATGGATGTGGCACAGATGGCAATTGCACCACTCCGTACAACAGTTCAAACCATAGAGGATACACTTGAGGATGCTGGAAGCTGCAATCAGCAGAACAGCCTGCACATTTATGGATTCCTGGAGGCAATGGAGGGCCAGAACATTATCACATTCCTGCAAACTTTCCTCTGCATGGCCCTCCAGCTCTCCCCATACAGACCTCCAGAGATCGAGCAAGCTCACTGGGTGCTGGGGCTGAAACCCACAGCACCAGGCCCATGGCCCCACTCAATCATAGTGAGATTTCTCTGATAGAATGATAAGCAGGACATTTTATCCTGGACAACATCAAAAGAAAGACTGCACTAGGAAGGGAGGCACTCCAAACAAAAAACAACACAGTTCAGGCAGAGCAGGGCACTCACCAACCAATACACAAACACGCAGGGCTCCAATAGATACCAACAGAATCCAATGTATTCCACACACATGTTGCATGCTTGACAGATTTCGGACATTAGTCCTTTATCAAAAGCTAGTGCAAATAACAATACAGACAACTTAAATAGTCTAATGGTGATGACATCATACAAAAGTGTCAAATGGCTCACACATCAGCGATTGGAGAAATTCAAATTGGAAACACCAAAAAAGGAAATGGGGCAGGGGGAGAGGGTCAGGACTAAAGGAAAAGCAGAAAAACAGAATAGAATAAGTTAGACTTAGATAGAAAATAGTATAAATACCAATAACATTATTCATTTTATGTTCATAACACCATACATATAGAAACGTGTTAAAAACCTTTCAAATTATAACAGATAACAAATTCTGAACCGGAAAGTATTACTTTTGTTTTTTCCTGAGAAATGGCCTTAAATCAAAGTTGGTATTGAGGCCAGGAAACTGTGTAGCCTTAAGATTTATAATCCAAAATGCCTCCCTCATTAAAACTAAATCATTGAAGCTGCCTCCTCTGGGGTTGGGATTCACTTTATCTATTGCCATGAATACAAACTTATGAATATTGCCTTCCACTGTATTCAGAATGTGATTAGCCATAACATAAGTGACATCTCTTTTCTGATTAAATGATTAGGAGTTTTAAAGTAAGAATGAACGAACCTCTTAGGGCACCACGACAATGGCGCAGATGTGTTCCCTGTGTCCTCTATTGTATGCCCTTGCCCCAACCCCCCCCAAATAGCAGGGACCATGGGGGTCTGTTCTCTGGCATGCACCCCCGACACCTTTGGCACCTATCCTGCCCCCCTCCTTGCCCTCTGGTGTGGCTGGTGGTATTCTGGGGTGGGGGGTGCTTCAGGGGGCCACCTGGGGTTTATCGCAATTTGCAACTTGAGGCAGATATACGCCATGCATGGGCTACCACCACACACATGGTGTATATCACAGGTCACAATTGCCGGGACCCTGCTGCTTCTGGAATGTGGCGTAGGGTCCCTGGCAAAGAGGCAACCGACGTAACTCGCAACTGTGTGTAAGTTACGCCGGCCATCCTGGAATCGGTCCCCGGAAGTCCATGGGAGCCATACAGCCTGGGCCACAGAACTCCATTTGGTTTAATTTTCATTTGTTATTAGTTTTGTTGACATTTTAAACTGAATTTCGTGCTATGTGATCTCATCTATGTGTATAAGTGATGGAAATGAGCTTGACTACACCATGTCACATTTTTTATTTAAGTTTTGTTCTTCTGATAATAGGTTGTCTGATTGTTTGGTTATTAAATAAGAAATTGGCTTCAAGGGTTTGTGGTTTTATAATTTGGCATATGTAGGTTGCCTCCCAACAACTGTTTTTTAGTAAAGTCAAGTTTAGTTTATGTTTACTCTTGTTGGCAGGTGATGTTGAAATGAATCCTAGCCCTTCTCCATGTGTACATTCATGCTCTGATTCTTGGTAGAAGTCTCATGGTTTAAAAATCTTACCATTGAATACCCAAAGCCTTGTTCTGAAATTGACTGAGTTTGAAGCTATTGCAAATAGTTACCATCCTGACACTGAAATATCCAACATTGCCTGACAGCTTGTGTGCTTTACCAGGGTAAAAATTGTCAGACATGATTATTTGGGTAAAAAAGGGTGCTAGTGTTGCTGTACACTTTAAGCATCATTTGTAGGTCAATTTGATTTCCACTAGTGCCTTGCCTTAAGTGGGCGAAACCATGTTATTTAGGTTGCTTATATTATCTCCCACGGTGTGGTTTGTCTGGGCTGGAAGAATTTTGGGATTTTGCTGAACCTTTTCCAAGCTGTATGCTTTTGTTATGATTGGTGATGTCAGTTTGAATTGGCTCCATGATAGTGGGATGTCCTATGAGACATTACTCCAGTCTTATCACCTGGTTCAATTAATTAGAGATTCTACTGGATTAAATTCTGGCCACTCTAACATTCCATATTGGACTGAATCATTGCAAACTAGGAAAACAAAATTTCATTTGCTGGTGTACTCAAGGATGCAGTCAGTGATAATTTGGCCACTTACTGTGTCCTAACTTCCAAGTCTCTCAGAGTATAACTTCAGTTTATCGAATCATGAAATTTCAATAATTGTAATCATACTGCTTTATTTTCTCAGTTCTCTAATGTTGGCTGGTGTTTCATCGATCTGATACCTCATGTTGATCTTGCTGTAGATTTTTTGCCCAGTCAGCTATTACCTATTCAAGAAATATATTTTCCCAACGTTGTAAAAGAATTTGTGGCACTCCAAATAATTGGTTGTCTAATAATATTAAGTAGTTGGATAAAGCAAAGGAAATTGGCTTGGGCTGATTATAAGCAGTGTCCTTAAAATACTTTACTGTCCAATTATCATTGAGTCAGGAACAAAATTAAATATTTGATTAGAACAGCAAAGACTGAGTTCTGCAAGAAGCAATTAGAGATAAATTGGTTTGGCACTCAACGTTTTTGGGGCAGTGTTAATTCTCTGGCCAATACTAAGTTGACAGGCCCTATTAAAGGTTAATTAGTCAATGGTAGGGAGATTAGTGACCTTTCAGAAATCGCAAATTCTCGTAATCTTAAATTTTGTTTTTTCCAGTTATGATTTGAAAAAGCTACCTGTTTGTCCTATTAACCCCACTGTGAGTTCTGTTTTGTTGATCACCCTATCTTTAGGTGTGTCACTGAAGCTGAAGTTACTAAGTTAATTTCCTTTCTCCCTAATAGTAGGGATTGAAAGGATGACCTGGATAGTTGTTTTGTAAACCTTATTGCTCCATTTGTTGTTTTGACTTTGTGCCATATTTTTAACCTGTCTTTAACCTCTCGGCAAGTTCCCATCAGTTGGAAATGCACCAAGGTTGTGCCTGTTCCCCCCAAATTGCAGGCTGTTCAGATTGATGATTTTTTACTATCTCAGTTTGTAATCCAACTAGCAAGCTACTAGAAAAAGAAATTGTAACTGAATAAGTGAATGATTTTCTGGAGAAGTATATTTTCTGTCCACAACAGCACGGATTTCATAGGGGCTATGGTATGGGGACTGCCTTAGTCAGGTTCACAAACTTCGTTCTAAATGGCCTGGATTATGATCTCATCATGGGGGCTGTTTTTGTGGACCTGACCAAGGCATTTGACCTTATTGACCATAATTTGCTTTGTTTAAAGTTGCAATCTCTTGTTTTTTTTCCTAGTAATATGATTTCTTGGGTGCAGGATTATTTGACAGAGCATACTCAGTACGTTGGGATCGGTTCTGTTTTTTTCAAATCCCTGAAGAATGGATAGAGGTGTATCACTGGGGTCTATTTTGTGCCAGCTGATGTTTACTTTGTTTGTTAATCTTCTTCCTTCCGTTCTTAATTTTTGTGATTCATTGCTTTATGCTGATGATAATATTATTTTTTTTTCTACCGTCAAAGATTTGTCCGATATATCCAGTAACCTTGAGTTGCATTTTCTCTCAGTTTGCACTTGGTTCTCTAGTAATTCTATGATTCTTAATTTAAAAAATAACAAATCTATGTATTTTGGTACTCCAGCTATGCTGAGTGGAGGTCCATCTCTCGTTAAAGGATAATTTCAGCAGTTCAATAGACCGTGTTTTTCAATTTAAGCATCTTGGTTTTCTTTAGTACCTGGGTGTTCTTTTGGACCCTATGTTGTCCTTTTCAGAGCATGTAAAAATGGTTTGCCAGAACAGTAATCAAAAATTAGGGGTACTACATAAACTGAAAAACCTCTTTTCTCTCTATACCCGTAAGACCATAGTTGTTGGTTCCCTCTTATTACATTTGAATTATGTTTTAAGTCTTTTTTTTTTCAGTTTGGGAGTAAAAGAATGTCACCATATTTCAGTTGTTTATAATAAAAATGTATCATTTTGCTTGTTTCCCAACATACTTATCACCGTTTCTTTATATTCCTAGCTTGGTTGGTTATCACCTGTTTTATGTATTAAATATTTCTTTGGTTGCATTTTTTTTATTTTGTTTCTGCTGCTCTCTCTCACTTGGTCTTTAAAATAACTTAGCTGTCAAGTTTGAGATCAGCCAAAGAGGATTTTCTTGACCAAAACACTTACAAAACTAAAACTGTCTCTTGTGCTTTCTCTGTGGCTGCCCCTGCTAGTGGAATGTGTTACCTGACTCATTTCATCAATCCTGCTCTTTCCAAGTTTTTAAAAATAATTTTCAGAAATATCTGCTCGCTAGATGTATCTGCAATTGTTGTCAATTGTATTACTGTATATGTTATATCTGTATCTGTATCTGAAGAAGGAGACGCAATTCACTGCTCCTACCCTGTTAACAAATAAAATGTGAAATGAAATGAGATCTACAGGAGTTGAAGTACCTGGGCATTAAGTCCCCCATGCCTCGAGCGTATTTATAAAGCTAATACTGGACCACTGTGTGGGCAATTTACAGTGGATCTGGAGCAGTGGCAGGGTCTCCTCCTTAGCCTGATCCACAAGGTAGACAAAGTGAGGATGATTCTTCTTCCCAGGTTTTTTATACACCTTTCAAAATGTGTCGGTCCCAATTGTGGACAGAGACTGGAGGAAATGGCAAGTTGCCATGGGATACAAGAGGCCAAGAATTTGCTTCCACACTCTAGAGTTACCAAAGACTAAAGGAGGTAGGGCTCTTCCAGACTTGCAGATGTACTACGCAGCAGCCCAGATGCAGATCTCATTTCAACAGCATATGCTGGGAGGAGGCTGACAATGGCTACAAATAGAACAAATGCTACTTCCCTTTTGGGAAATAACATATTATCTGTTTGAGTCCCACCCTATTGCATGGGACTCACCACCTCAAAACCCCTAGATAAAATAAGTTGGGAGAATGTGGCATGAGCTGGTAGCTGCACTGAGTTTAAATGCAGCCCTTGTTTGGGTGTGCCATATAGCCCATCTGAGAGACTTCTTTCCAGCCAGTATGAACCTTGCATTCTGGAGGTGGAGGAGACTGGGCTTGATGTATCTGACTCAGTTCTACCTAGATATGGTAATCTGATGCTTTGAAGACCTTCTGGCACAGTATGGATGGAGTATAGGGATTTCTTTTGTTATCTCCACATCTGCCACTTTTTAGAGTTTCAGCCTGCTGAGGTAAGGGACTGTACTAAGACAAACCTATTAATACCTACCCTAGTAGCCCACACTAATCTGTCTGGGGTGCAGCATTTTTTATCCACTATAATTGAGACATTCAGGGCAGTCAACTGTACAATATGCTCTACGAAGCCATGAAATGATGAGAGAAACTGGGCCAGGAACTTACACTTGAAGGCTGGGAGGGGGGTGTTCAGAAGTGGGGGTGAGTCTCCTCATCCCATGTCTAGAATGAATTTGCCTGGAAACAGGTTTACCAATACTTCAGAACACCAGCAGTCATAGCCAGGTATGGGGCAGGGGGGCATTGCAACCTGTTGGAGAAGGTGTGGAGAAGTAAAAGCCATCCACATGCAAATCATGTGGAGCTGCCCTCGTTTGACAGTATTTCTTGCAGACTTGGAGAAAGAGGTGTCTGAAGTTCACCATATCAGAATACAACTGACTCCAGAACTATACCTTCTATACCATTGTCCTAAAACTATTAAGGGAAGGTACAGAACATACTTATTTGGTATTATGCTGGCAGCTGTGCAAAAAGCTACTACACCCCACTGGCTTACTCAGCAGGTCCTGGGGGTTAACCACTGGAGAGAAATAGTGAATACACTATACACAGTGGAAGGAATCACCTTTGAGCTGAATGATAAAGCTGACATATTCACCTGCAGGTGGAACACTTGGGTCCTATATGTTATGCAGCATGATCTAACCTTTGTTCCATGAGAGTACGGACTTATCAAACAGGGGGCAAGGCATTCAGACAGATATGGGGGCAGAGGAGGGAAGGAGGGCAATCATCACCCTATTGCGTAGATCTCCCCACTCTTGAACATCATCAATAAAGCCACAGTCAGTAAGGGTTTCAGATACAGGTTGAGGCCCTGGATCTCCCCACTGCTGAACTGGGAAGGGATGGATCTTTGGAATTTCATAAAAGTAAAGAATGTTCACTGTGGCTTGCTGCTGTACATTTCTGTACTGTGAATGCTATTAAGACTTTGTAACATGTGAACTGTGTTGCAGTAAAAATACATTTACAAAAAAAAAAAGAAGATTTCATATTGCTGCAGTGCAAGCAGTGTTGCTCACCATGATGAAGCACCCTTATCATAGTTTCTGCCAGAGGTAGCTTGTAGGATCCTGCAGGGACACAATGTAATCCAATGGCAGTTACTTAATTTTATTACACTGGAAACTGTGACATGTTTAGCACAGAGTGCCTCATGCTAGTGGGCTGCATTGTGGGCGACACCCTATGATCTGTGCCCCTGGCTGCTGTGCATGTGTGCATAAACTGAAAGTGACTGGCTGCTGCATGTGGCTTACATAACACTTGAGGCAGGATGAGGACAGCCAGTGGGTAGAGCTTTGCTGGATAACAAACATCAAATCAAATGCTCTTTCCTGGTTGTGAGTGGGTGTCTGCTCTACACATAACCTTTAAAGGCTTTCCAAGCCAGACTAGGTAGATTCCTTAGGGGGAACAGCATTGAGGATTACACTACATGAGTAGGGGTAACACAGGACTAGTCAGGTTCCTGAGGGAGAACGGCATTAAGGGTCACTCAATATGAGTAGGGGATAACACATGGCTAGACAGGTTCCTGAGGGAGAATGGCATTAAGGGTCACTCAATATGAGTAGGGGATAACACATGACTAATCAGGTTCCTGAGGGAGAATGGCATTAAGGGTCACTCAATATGAGTAGGGGATAACACATGGCTAGACAGGTTCCTGAGGGAGAATGGCATTAAGGGTCACTCAATATGAGTAGGGGATAACACATGACTAGTCGGGTTCCTGAGGGAGAATGGCATTAAGGGTCACTCAGTATGAGTAGGGATAACACATGGCTAGACAGGTTCCTGAGGGAGAATAACACTGAGAGTTTTGCTGCATAAGTATAGGTAACACACGATTAGAGAAATCCCAGGCAGAGAATAGTATTGAGAGTTATACAGCACGAGTAGGGGTAACATAGGACTAGAGATATCCCAGGCAGAGAATAGTATTGAGAGTTATACAGCATGAGTAGGGGTAACATAGGACTAGAGATATCCCAGGCAGAGAATAGTATTGAGAGTTATACAGCACGAGTAGGGGTAACATAGGACTAGAGATATCCCAGGCAGAGAATAGTATTGAGAGTTATACAGCATGAGTAGGGGTAACATAGGACTAGAGATATCCCAGGCAGAGAATAGTATTGAGAGTTATACAGCACGAGTAGGGGTAACATAGGACTAGACAGATTCTTGTAGAAGAAAGACACTGAGGGTTACACAACATGAGTAGGGGTAGCATTCCAGCGGATATGCGTGAAGGTGTTTCCATACTCAAGATTTGGTATGGTCCATGCCATGCAACAGGAGGGTGCAGACAAGATGGACCCTAAGTTCCATCTGCCACCCCGATACTATGTTATGGAGCAAGGTATCCTGACAAGTGGCAGAAGCTGGCGCATCTCTGTCAAAGTGCGCATAAAGCGCCGTAGCTTGCAAAGGCATCCACTGCAGTACTCAAACATACCTCAGGTCAAAAGAGTAGAAGACTCTGCTGTCCCATGATGAAATGTGGCCCTTTGTGAGGTTTGGTGGGGGCACAGCTGCTATACCCCTTCAACTAGTCCATCCCAGAATACCAGGATAGCCTAGCTGCACCCGTTACTTGCCCCAAGCATGATCAGGTGGAGCTCTGCATGTAGCCAGAATGAACCTGTACTGTGGGGTACTTCTGATGGGGAAGGGGCATCAGTGACAAGACAATGATTTTAGCTGGCCTGGTGGCATGGAGGGCTGAGAAATCCTGCCTCACCTGCTGCCATGGCAGTGACCCACGTTCAGGAACAAGCCTGGACCACTTGGGGATTGGCTATGGGGAGGAGGATCGAGTGTCTCAGCGGACGATTTCCTCGTCTGGTGAGGGAGGGCACCCTGCTCCACCACAACACCACCACCAAGGTGACAAGTGGTGGTGGTGCAGCTAGGAGTAGCAGCTCAGGAAGGGGAATGCTCCCAATAGAAGATGTCAGAACATCTAACAACATGCACATGTCAAGCCATTATCTCCATGGAGCATCTGTTGGTCAGAGAAAGAAAAACAGGACACACTGCCAGTGGCAGGATGAAGCTCATGGGTCCTGGCAGACCCCATACCACCTACTAGGCACAGGACCCACTGCACCGAACAAAACCATTAAGAGGGGACTTGGGGAACCTTCGATAGCTCTGCCACAGGGAGAAAGTTGTGGAGGAACAGGTGGGTCCTCAGGATAAGACCCAGAGACAGTGGGTGATGAAGCTGGGGGGGATTGCAGGGGAAGAAAAAAAGGACAGTGGTTTTGAGGTTCTATGCATCGCATAAGTAGGTACATAGGGTTGCTGAATTGGGCTCTTAAAGATGTATGCTGCTTTGCATATTTTATTAATTGCCATGCCAGACAGCACACAAATTAATATAAGCATAAGCTGGTCTATGGTTCATGCTCACACAGTTCTAATAAAAATAGTACTGCTAATAAAATTAAAAAATTCTTATATTCATAAACAGTGAACGTTTATTAAAGAATATAAATACATTTATATTGGGGGGGGGAGTTTGGTTTAAAAGCCTAAATACTTGAGCTGGCCAAGTGACGCTGAATGCTGAGGTGCTGGACACCTTACCTCATGCTACATCAGTGACATCAGGTTGTCAAGGAGCCAGTGGGGGGCAGGATTAAGCAGCCGCTAGGCAGCTCTCCCCTCCTGGGGTGGTTGCCCGCTCCCCCCCGTAGTTCTGCTCTCACTGGGTGGAGGTCCAGTGGGAAGCATAGGTGGGATGGGGCAGCAGTAATAGCCAGGGGTGGGGCAGAAGGGGCCAAGCCGGTACCCAGCGTACGCGTGCACCTCCATGCATGCGCACGTACGTGCCGAGGTCCCGGGTACAGGGAGAAAACAGGGCCAAAAACCGAAAAAACTACTACTAACAAAAAAAACCTAAATACTTATCTTCTTAAAAAGCAGGAGGAAAGTGAAGATATTTACTGGCTGAATCCCATGAGCACCACATCACATGCTGAAGAAGAGTTTGGGCCTCTGTTAGGCTTTTATGTCTTTAAGCAGCTTTTTCTTCGATTCACGGTTGCAACATAACATTGAACAAGCACATCATTCACCATTGTAAATGGACCATGCTGCAGAAAGCAATTAGCTAATAACAGAATAGATGGCCATAACGGTTGGTTGACCAGTCTGCCAGATTAAGTGCAATAAGACTCCACCATCTGGCTCCTTGCAGGGCAGCCAGTAAGAACTTTAAACATCACTACTATGTAAATCTTGTTAGTGAATGGGTTTCTTTGCTTAGCATTTATAATAACATACTTTCATAAATCTTTTGACAGGTCATAAAATAAATTGTATTTTGTTTAGAGAGCCTTTGGCTGGATTTACTTAGTGTAAATACTTGATGTAGGTCCCAGCTAATATATTTTCTGACAATTGTGTAATTCATTTTAAGCAATCTTTACTTATATAAAAATTTACAGAAGGCTAATTGCTGAAATCCTGTGTGGTATCTAAGCACAGGTGCTCTCTTTATGCTATTATTTGGAAGCACACAATTTAAATTATTTCATTCTCAAACTAACTACTTAGGCCAACACTTTTATAGTGGAATGACATGAACAAGCCTCAGTCTGTTTGTCATTGTTTTCATGTTATTTCTGTTATAGCTCTTCTCAGCTGACCAATGCCTTCACTGAACAAGGCGATTACTGAAAATAATCCCAAAGACCAATCATATTTAGCATATATGGCTCAAGTGATGTATTGGCCAACTTTTCTCATTATTATACATATACTGTAGTAAGAATTGCATATATCAAGCGATGCATAAATAAGGCATGCAACGAGCGATGCGCTGGTCACGCTTGTCACATTACCATACACACCATGACTGATGGATTTGCCAATCTCGTCACATAATCATACAAAAACTAAGTGATGCATTGCTCAGGCATGTTCAATTATATTGTGTATCTCAAGTGAAGCATTCATTGGTCAGGCTTGCCACTATATTATATGCACACACTGCGTGGCACATTGGCCAAGAATGCTACATTATAATGCATATGTTAAGTACTCCTTTGTACCAAACTACCACATACACACAGTAAATGTAAGGGCATCTAATAAAAGCTGGATGACTAGGGTTAAATGTTCATCAGTTAAAAAGCAATCCATTGCATCCATTGTCACCCATTAAGATGTCAGCCTTACCCAAATGTTTATGTTTATTTCAAGATATGATATGATACAATACCTTAAAATACCACAAGGGGGTAAATAAGGTACAGAAGGGAAGTATTTTTCAGAAGAAAAGGTTCTCAAGAACAAGAGGACGTGCTATGAAGCTGGAGGAGAGTAGATTCAGGAGAGATGTGAGGAAGTACTTCGTCAAAGAATGAGTGATGGATTCCTTGAACAGCCTTCCAGTGGAGGTGGTGGGGCAAAAACAGTGGTGGAGTTCAAGAATGCATGTGATAAGCACAAGGGTATCATAATGGAATGGAATGGGTGGAGGGGAAAAGAGCTGTAGATCAGGCATGGTCTGCAATAATAGTGTAGGTAGGGAGAAATGGGCAGACTAGATGGGCCAAGAAGTCCTTATCTGCTGTCAAATTCTATGTTTCTATGTTTTGTTTGTGTCAATACTTGCAAAAAGTTTTGGGGAATGGAATTCGATCACGAGTGCTTGGATAAGTAAGCAATAAGACATAGCAGGGTGTGGTTCAAAAGAAAGAAGGCATTCACTCAAAGGTATCGAGTACTGAGGTCTGGCTGACCAGTCTATAGTTCCTTGGGTCCTTCATGGGTCCTCTCTACCCCCAACACTTGTAGAGTGGGAGCACATTTGCCTCTCTTCTGTTCACCGGATCCACCAATTCTTGACAGACTTTCAATTCTCTGATCACTGGATCAAGCAAACCTGGGATGTCCTCCTCACAGAAGTGAAACACACCACTGGAAAGTCTGTGGTTCAACAGTATATGGAACAGATGTTTCTAATTTAATTCTCCTGTAAACAACTCTTTGAGAAATTATCATTTTTATTTCAGTTAGACTAGTTAAGGGTGCTTGAATAAGCAACAAGACTCCATAAAACATTATAAATTAAATATCCTATGTGATGATGTTAGACACTTGTAAATTCTTCTAAGGGTGTTCGTTATCAAAAGTCTAGTTTCTTTGGGGTTACATCACCGTTATACTGATTGAATTAGGAATGGAGTATTTTAATTTAAGCAAAACTAACATCCCATCTCTGGAATTATTTACTCAGCCCTCTGGGATTACATTACCATTTAATTAAAATGAACGGCAGAATACTCCTTGAAGGGATGCCATATTGTTTGTGGATTATATCAGTCTGAGCATGAATGAAAAAGTCCAGTATAAAGCGATGTGCAGTCTTTCCAGAACATTTAAATAATTTACTTTGAAATAGTAATGCATTATTTATTGAATATATTTAAAATAGTATGATTACTGAAGCCATTTTAATGAACCTCCTGGAACTTGACAAAGTCTACATCTGTGGTAAATGGAACTAACTATTTGGCACGGTACAGTAGGAATGAGGAGCAGTCTGTCATTTTGTTCTTCTGAATGAATCAGACTGTACCTTCAAGTGTTTCCCTTCTACACTTGAGCCACCTTAGGTTCAAGATGGCAGTCATGTAAAACTCTCGTCAGGGCTGTTTATCATCATATGGCTTTCCACTAACAGGGACAGCAGCTCACAGGAATCATGCTGTGTGACTTACACTATGTCCCACATTGCCCCACCTTTTACTGTGTATAACACAGGCATGAACATGATACTGTGTAACAACTGGTGTCAACATGCATATTTTATTTTTTTTAGTCTTTGGTAACCGGATAAGGCTCACTAGGCACAACAGACTGTTTTCAGGGGTGACCTGGGAGCACTGGGCGGTTAAGCGACTTGCTCAGAGTCACACGGTGTGCAAGTGGAGGTTGTGAGAATCAAACTCAGGTCTGGTCTGTTGGATGTAACAAGCTCATTCACACCTCGTTCCTCTAACCTCTATGCTATACTGCCAGCCCAATATTTATTTCAATCTACATTTTCTCCCACCTTACCAACTGGTACCTCTCAGTCCTCCCATCTGGTTCCTCTGAGGCCCTCCTCCAACAGCTGGTTCCTCTCAGCCTCCCCTATCTGGTTCCTTTCAGGCACCCCCCCCACCAGCTGGTTCCTCTGTGCCCCCCCAACTCATTCCTCTCAGGCCCCTTCCGCCAGCTGGTTCCTCTCATCCCCCCCAATCTGGTTCCTCTCAGACCCCCTCCACCAGATGGTTCCTCTCAGCTCTCCATCTGGTTCCTTGCAGGCACCCCAAACCAGCTGGTTCCACTCATCCCCCCCATCTGGTTCCCCTCAGGCGCCCTCCACCAGCTGGTTCCTCTCAGCCCAGCTGGTTCCTTTCAGGCACCCCCCACCAGTTGGTTCCTCTCAGCCCTCCTCTACCAGCTGGGTTCCTCTCAGGCCCTCCTCCACCAACTGGTTCCTGTCATCTCCCCCATCTGGTTCCTCTCAGGCCTCCCTCCATCACCTGGTTCCTCTCAGGCCCCCTTCCAACAGCTGGTTGTTCTCAGCCCCCCATTTGGTTCCTCTCAGCCCCCACCAGCTGGTTTCTCTCAACACCCCTCCCCACCAGCTGGTTTCTCTCAGGACCCCCTTCACCAGCTGGTTTGTGCCCCCCTCCATCAGTTTGTTTCCCCAAGGTCCCCCTCCACCATGTGGTTCCTCTCAGGCCCCTTTCCATCAGCAGGTTTCTCTCAGACTTCCCCTCCACCAGCTGGCTTTGCAAAGGCACACCTCCACCAGCTCTGAACCCTCTAAAAACAGTCACCTGCTAAAAGGTTTTATGTGAAATAAAAAAAATATATAAAACAGTTTCAGGCCCCCTCCACCAGCTGGTTTCTGCCCACCTTCATCAGCTAGTTTTTTTCAGGCCCCCCCTTCCACCAAATTATTTCTTTCAGGCCCTCCCTCCATCAGCTGGTTCCTGCCCCCTCTACCTGCTGGTTTCTCTCACCCACCCCCACCAGCCAGTTCCTACCCCACTCCACTAATTAGTTTCCCTCAGGCTCCCACTCCACCAGCTGGTTTCTCTCAGCCCCCCCCCCAGCAGCTAATTCATGCTTATAGCATGACACATGTATGTTGCAAGCATGTATCCCAGCAGCAACCTTCAATTAAACATCTTTTGTGCTGCTTTTGTGGCCAAGATGGGGCAGGGATCCATGAGCTTGTGGTTCAGCTTGTGTCTCTTTGCACGACAGCATTTGTGGCCCTGTTTGAGCTTGGTCTAGGTGATTATATAATGTTCCTTTTACCACGGAACTGCCATTCAGGGGCTGGGTCAGCTGGATTTCATCTCTGATTGAAAAAGATGCATGTCTGTAGCACATGCCAAGGTCCTTGACATACAGGTAGGCATGGCCTGTGAGGTTGTTGATGCATATTTTGGAAACAGCCTGGCAGAAGAGGGACCCCAGCAGGGAGCACTGGCAGAGGCAGGCTTTGGAGAGGCCTGGCACCAGCCTAAGTAAGGTTGGAGGGATGGCTGGAGACAAAGTAGACAGGTGAAGGTCACGGTGCCTACGGCTCCTGAATGTGGGTGGCATGATAAATGGGATATACATGAGGTGAGATGAGGTATTCAGGGCTCCAGTAAGGCTGGATATGGGAAATGTTCCCAGAGACCCCAACGCATAGACTAATCATGAGAAAGTGCTTTTTGAGTGTTATGGGTTGAATTCCTTATTCCTGTGTTGTGCTTCACTCTCTATATTTAGCTGGAGAAATTACATCGTTAGAAACACACCAACTAGCATGAGGAGTGGTACCTAATGTATATCTGATTATATTTATATTGTGGGCTGGATAAATTTTGTTTTAATTTGTAGTGGTTCCAACTGGAAAGACTAGTTCAAGGCAATGAATGTTTGTATCCCAGCGCCTCATATTACTCTGAATCCAACAAGAACAAAACCCTAGTAGTTTTGTTGGGGGGGGTCCAGACCTTGTAACTATAAGAGGGCGTCTCATGCCAGCAAAATTCTGAAGTTCTACATTCACTTTGCACAGTCAGTTTTTCCAGTAGGGTATATCTAATGTTAAAAGGGTCATTGCTGTTTATATAACACCAGCGGAGGAAGAAGGTGGCAAGATAAAAAGTGAAATCTTATATCCAATGAGATATCAAAATGTAATCTTGTACACTGGGTATTTCACATTTGATATCTTGACCTCACAGTTGAATACTCAACCAATCAGAGAGCAGCTTTTGCAATGCTGATGACATCACAATAGCACAGTGCAGCACTGAAGCCAGCTGTTGAAACCAAAAAGAAATAGTTAAATCTTCATACAAACAACAGATTTAAAAGCTATAACTAGTAAACTGATGTTGTATAATTTGAATATGCAATGGTCTGACTCAAAATATGCAGTTTGTTATCACTTGTGAGGGAGCAGGATTTTCATAATTCACTCATTCCGCCACTTCTGAGCTGTGCTCTTGCCACCTTAAACATGAAGATAAATTGCATATTTTATTGTGGTGTGTTGTATATCCCCTATTTCTCTTATAGTTAAAAGAATGCCTTTGCAAGTTCTTTGCGTTCCAGAATTACTCAGGTTTGAATTTCTCTCACCAAAGCAATTGACAAGCACTCTTACAACCATAAAGGACAGAGTAACCTCCTGGAAGGCAGTATAGTGCAGTGGTTTAAGGCTCTGAGCTACAAACCTGGAAATCTGGGTTTGAATCCCACAGCCCCTACTTGCATATTATGTGACCCTGAGCAAGCCACTTAACTCCCTTGTGCTCCCAGGTCACACCTATAAACAAGCTTTCAGTTTAGTGTGCCTCTCCTGACATAAAAGAAAAGTAACCACATATAAAGATATATTAACAGGTCCCATATGTACTTTTTTATATGCATATTTCTTAAAGCACACTAGCTTGTAGGTCTGTCCTCTCCTGCATATGATTTACCCATCATTACCTGCTGTATGGCCAGCTTAATTGGCCAAGACCTTCAAGCAGGTGTGACTACTGCTGACTTTCTTTGCTGGACAACTGGCACATACACTACAAATACTACCAGCTGCTTAACCTGACTCAATATGTCAGGCTGCATCTGAATCCCCCCCCCCCACCGGGGATGAGGCTGCAAATAGGCAGACCTGCCCAGCCCTCCTGAACAAAAACTAAATAAATAAAAATAAATAAACAGCAAGAAAAAGCCCCTGAATATCTCCTACCTTCCTCACACGGTCAAGCAGTGCCTACTTGCACCAATCAGCAGCAGCACTTGCCTTCTCAGGTTCCAGGAGGAAGTGTAAATTTGGTAGGAAGGCCTTTCATTTGCAGAACCAGACACCAGAAAAAAAATCCTCTCCAGCTGTGGAGCACTTCCAGTTATCAAGTGTTCCAGTCCAGTCTTTCCAGTCACCTTTGAACTCCCCATATTTGTTTTGGTCCGGAATTCCCACCTCGCTGACCATGATCCTGCAACATAACGACACTCATGCTGTTTGTCTGTGTTGACCTCACTTTGTTAACTTTTTTTTTTTTAATTTTTATTTGTGGTATTTAGTACATAAGCATATATAATACTAATTTTCTGAATAGGTATACAGATGACAGTTATCGTAGTACATTACTTAGGATGAAGACTATCTATTCGGTTGGTACAGCATTAGGGGATAAACCGTCATTAGTAAAGTAAGCATCACATCCATTTCAGGAACTATAGCGCAGCCAATGCCCTAAGTAGGTCATTTAATAATAAAAATATCAACATATTGAACTGACCAAAGGTCTTATATTAAATTTAACATCATTTAGATATAGAGAGATCTCTGTTCTGGAGTACCCCTAGTATACAAAGGAGCTATATGGTGCTGCCTGCAGCAGACTGGGAAATTGTCCTCGAGAAGAAATGATACCTTTGGAGCCTATAGAGAAAGAAATTCACTCGCACCAAGACCAGCTTGTGCCGTTAGGATACATAGTACTGGCACCCAAATATGAAAGAGCAAGTCATTAGGGCTCCCGGAAACAGCTACATTATCAGTTGTAATAAAATATTACAAGGCAAAAGGCACCTCTCACCCCTCCTTATTCATAGCACAGAACAGTAAACTAATATATATTTAAGCAATAAATCAAAACAGCCTGAACACTGTTACAGAGGAGCATCTGGAAAACCCAGATAAACTTGTGAAATGTCCGAGCTCACTTGAAGCATTTGTTAAGTCTTTAGTCCTTCAAATAATAAAATTATAATGTATTTAACATTAATTGGTGCTTTAAGGACAGCAAACATTGAAAACAAAATCACTAAGTCCACGAATAAAGGCTAAATAATTTATGATCAAGGCTCACTGTCTCTGGAACAGATTCAGTCCCCTTCTGATTCCTCCCCATCCATGGAATGTTCCTCCCGTAGCCTTTTAGCCATCATTCTCTCAATACAGTCCCTGACTTCCTTCAGATCTGCAAATCAATATTGGTGTCAATCGATCGTGAAGCACAGTTGGGCAGGAAGGTGAGGGAGTAGGAAATATCCAGTTCTCAAAGGTGCTGCATAACCCCATCAAAGGCCTTCCTTCTCATGCTGGTGGTGTATGAGACATCAGGAAAGAATAATGTTCTGGCCTTGTCAACATGAATCAGACCCCTATTTCTAAGGGCTCCCAACAGCAAATCTCTTTCCCCTGAGGAATGCAGTGTTAGAAGGACAGTACGGGGATTTATCAGTCCGCTTGAGGGTCATCTTGGATTAATGCGGTAAGCTTTGATAATTTTAAACTCTGATAAATCAGTGAGACCCTCAAGCCAGGATTGCAGGTAGTGCAGTAGTGAGTCCCCTTCAGTCTCCATGGGCAAACCGAGAACCCTGACATTTGCGGCCCACACAGATTTTTCAAGCTGCTCCACGTGGGTTCTGAGGCAGCCTGCTCTTTTAAAGATGTAGCTGTGTTGGCTAGGGCCTTTCCCACCGTGGCTTCTGCCGACTGTGTGGTTTCCCCCATAGCGTCCAGCCTGTGCTCCTTCGCGAGGAATCTTTTGGAAAAATTATCCAACTTTTGGTCCATTTGTTGAACCATTTGTGTGAGAGCTTGTACCGCAGTTTGAAGAGTTGTCAGGGTAGCTCCATTGGAATTGGAGCCCATTGCTTGAGTCTGGCCTGGTGGATCGTCTGGCGGTTTGGCAGTTGAGGAGACAGGTAGGAAGAAATCCTGTTTGTTTGTTTTTGTACACCCCCTTTCAGTTCAAGTTTCAATAATCCAAGTGCAGAATCTTGTCCCTCTCAATATTCTGTGGCTGAATACCGGTTCTATGCTCAAAAATGTATTTTATTTAGGTTTATTTACCTCGAAGGTAGGGAGCTCCAGAAAACTGCTGTTGCTGGCTGGGCTGCTGACTCTGCCCCCCTTGTTAACTTGTTTTGATTACTGTTTGGCTGTGGTGATATCGCTTTGTTAACTTGCTTTGATTACTGTTTGTATGTACTTACCATTACCATTTGTTTTTTTTCCTGTGTATATTTTTATTTATTTATTGAGTCTTGGATTACATCACCTTTGAGCAATACAACTCACTTATAAAAAGGTTTCACATCAGTAGTACAAATACAAAACAAGGTAAACAATAGATAAGTAAATAGCAGACATCAAGAATATACTTTAAAAAAACAAATACATCAAAAGCAGTCAAAATAGCACTGAATGTTACTCAATATACAGTAGAGGGGGCTAGAAGAGAGGGCAGCCTGGGAGACCTTGTCAAAATCTAGGAGAGAAAGTAATGGGGTGTATTTAGCCTGTATGTAACTATTCCTGCTGGACTATGTTAACCTGCTGGCTGCTGCTATCCTCCTTGGGACCCCCATGAAAATGAGATGCTGCACTCTATGGGTTTATACTGGTTGGAGTACTTTTAAATAAATAAATACCAACCAACCAAGAGTAAAACAGTTTTAAACATGATTATCGTTCAGATTGCATACTGATAAATGGAGAGGTTTAGAATCTAGGGCACCGTGTGCACACTCCAGGTTTCCTTACAACATTAAACTTCAAGATTGTTACAGTGGGTGAAAATGAATGTAGGACTACCTAGTGTATGTTGTTTCATTTTTGCAGCATCAATGGTACCATTGCTTCCTACAGGAGCTGGTTGGCAAAGGGCTAAGGCATTGCTCACCTCTGTTCAAGGCTGAGTATGAAGCAATAGGTCAAAGACAAAATGTAACTGATGTTCTCGCCTCAGTTCCTTGTGGGCAGCAGTATGAATTATATAACCCCCACTCATAGGCTGGAACACTGAGCAGTCATTGCTGAAAACAGTGTTTGTTAAAAAGATGAAAATGTAAGCATAGAACCTTATTCATTGTCATGAACGTGCATTTGTTTTTCTCTTTAATATCTTTTTAGAAGCCAAGAGAAATGCTGCGACTCTCTTTATCTTGTGCCTTTAAAGTCTTCATTATCTGACTGGAATATTTGCTTCCTGTACAAGATAAACTGCATTAAGTAACTGCCATAACTGTTAAAATGCTTCACTGTTCTGGCTTATTCCAGGTATTTTTACCCTAAAAATCTATGCAATGGTATAAGATATGCAGATAGTCATTTGGGCTAGTACATTTAAGTGGAGTGCTAGCGGTTTAAATAAGTGTTTTTCCTTAATGCTATGAAATGGAATTTGAGCTTTAACTGCATTTTTTTAAGAATTCGCACTTTTCTCACTTTACTATTTGAGAACTGCAGCTTTAAATAATAGCACATAAATACCTAGCTCTGACCTGCACTCCCCTCCCTCAGACAATCAAAGAGTCTCTTAGTGCCCCCCCCCCCACACATACACACCAAGTTCCTTCCTTGCTATGCTGTGAGCCAAACAAGTTTTAACTAACATTTCTACAACTGAAGCAGTTGTTGGTGCTGGCTTTTGTTGAGAAGAGATCTTTGAATGATCAGGAAGCATCAGTGACCTTCTCACTAGGAGAAATGATTCACCGCAGATATGATTGGATTATCTGGGGGGCCAATATTGAATAAAGAAGTATATGACCCTTTTCTGGTCTGGGTATGGGATTTGGAGCAGCAAAGCCATTATCTAGCCATGGTGTCTAGTCTGATATATGACTGAATAGCTCTGATCATCTACTATCCAATTTGCTATCCATGCAGGTCTATTCCTGATATACACCTGCATTTCTGGAGCAGTGGTCATCTCATCACTGTAGTAGTAGCAGTAGTGCTGTGGAACAGGAATGTCTGCAGTATCACTAGCAGTATTATTTCTAATCACAGGATCTGCAATGCCTGAGAAATGAAGTGTGTCTGAGAACACAAGTTCCAAGGACGTAAGCCTCTAGCTCAGTGGTTAGCACAGTAGGATGTTTTTCTGAGGGCCTGGGTTCAGTTCCCAGTAGGTCACATTATTTCTGTCCCACTACAATTTGAGCATTATGTCTAGCATCTAAATAATAATAAAAAAACAAATGACTTTTATTTCCACTTATTTTGTGCTCCCACCTTTTATATTTCTGGTACATTTATAGAGAGCCATGGAAAAGAGTTGAATGCTGTGGCTCAAAGATTCTAGTCATTTGCCAATGATTCAGTTGGGTCTAGCATTCATAAAACATTGTTTTTCAAGACTCCTTCATGAAAAAATATTCTGTTGCAAGGTGTTGCAGTTTTCTATTGCTACCATACTGCTGGCCTCTCAGCTGTTCACATATTTGTATAAATGTCTTCGCTGTTTTTATTATTTGGGTGACACAGTTCAAGCCAAAATACTATGCAGCTACCATAGGTGCTGGAATAGGTGAGAGCCACTACCAGGGTGGGTCACGGCCATACCACTTTCATAAGTGGCCCTATGAGATTTTGCAATCATGTTAATTTATTACTAGGGGAAGAATTTACCCCTTACCTTCTTGGCCCTGCCATTTTTCAAACCGTTCCAGCACCAATGGCAGCTACTGGAGCTTCTGAAATTGTCCCCTTTGTTTTCAGTTTTCTTTAGAAACATAGAAACATAGAATTTGACGGCAGATAAGGACCACTTGGCCCACCTAGTCTGCCCATTGTCCTACCTGATAGATAAGCTGCAGATTCTAGTTAACCAATAGCCTACTTCCTCCTACTCCCCACTAGGACTGCCTTATGTCTGTCCCTCATATTCTTGAATTCCCCACTATTCTTGACTCCACGACCTCCTCAGGAAGGCTATTCCGTGCATCCACAACCCTCTCTGTGAAAAAATACTTCCTCACATTACCTCTGAGCCATCCCCCGCTATCTTCAAATTGTGCCCCCTTGTTTTACACATCTCTTTTCTGAAAGATACTACCCTCTTGGACATTGTTGATTCCTTGAGGTACTTGAAAGTTTCTATCATGTTCCCCTCTCCCTTCTTTCCTCAAGGGTATACATATTAAGCTCCTTTAGTCTCTCTTCGTATGTCTTCTGGTGCAGACCCTGCACCATTTTAGTTCCCTCCTCTGACAGCTTCCACTCTGTCTATGTCTTTGCGGAGATGGGGTCTCCAGAACTGCACACAGTACTCCAGATGGGGTCTCACCAACTGTCTGTACAGAGGGATAACAACTTCCTGTTTTCTACTGTTGATGTCTCTCTCTATGCATCCCAGTATCCCCCAGCCCTCCTTACTGTTTTCTCACATTGCTTGACCACCTTTAGGTCATCTGATATAATTACCCCCAGGTCCCTTTCTATTTTTACTGTTGTCAGTATCTCACCCCCCATTGTGTACGCTTCCCCTGGGTTTTTGTTTCCCAGGTGCATTACCTTGCACTTCTTTGCATTGAATCTAAGTTGCCATACATTTGACCATTCCTCCAACCTTGCCAAGTCCCTTCTCATCCTTTCCACTCCATCTTTAAAGTGCAGCTGAGCTCATTGCATTGTGGTTTATACATAACAAAAAAATAGGACACAAATTAGTAATTAATCTCATTTCTATGCAGAAGGAAACACCAACACAAACTTTTACATTAACAAGCAAGCAAGACAGTAGTTTGGTATGTATGAGAACCCCCGAATGGAATCACAAGTCCTGTTCCATGTGAATGTAACAATAAATGGTTATGAAGCTGCTGTTATGCTATAGCAAAAGCATTGAAGCATGCTCTGTAGCTTTCAGGTATAATAACACCTTATTTCCTGAACAGCTGGCCCAAGCTAAAAGGGGATAAGAAACGAGAGTCATCAGAATGTCAGGACCCATTATATCCACTTAGAACATAAATGGAGCTGATTTTAGGGTATATTGAGGTACACTTGTAAAATATAATGCAGTTGCAGTGTATCACATAGTTAATAAAACCAATAGTTCATATTTAAAAATTATATACTTCCTTAAGCACTCCTTTGTAAGCCCCGATCTTAACTCATTCTATCTGATGCTGCCATTTTGGGTCAGGTTAAACAATGGATGGTTCTGACGCCATATGGCGCTATTGGGTATAATAGGTTAAGTGCTGCTATTTGTGTTTGCTTCCAAATCCATTTCCATGCTGCCACATTTATTTTTCTTGTTCACCATGTTAGAGCATATGTAGGTTTTGTGGCCTGGAGTTAGCAGTGATGTGGTGACCCATAAGGTCAAAGAGCAGTGGCTGTTGCATGCTAGTTCATCTTAGACATAAGAAAAGTGAAGAAAATTCATGAAAACTTGGCATAAATCTGTCCCAGTGGCTCAGTGGAAGTGCTACATCCAGGACTGAGTGACCAGTAGAAGGTAAGTTCCTGAGAAGGTTGATGATAGGGCTGAGTGACCAGTAAGCAGGTAAGTTTGTGGGAGTATTGGTGACAGAGCTGGATGACCAGTAGGCAGGTAAGTCCCTAGGAGGCTGGGTGACAGGACTGGGTGACCAGTAGGCAGGTAAGTCCCTGGCAAGATTGGTGACAGGGCTGGGTGACCAGGAGGCAGGTAAGTTTGTGAGAGTGTTGGTGACAGGACTGGGTGACTAGAAGGCAGGTAAGTCCCTGGGAGGCTCGGTGACAGGGCTGGGTGACCAGTAGGCAGGTAAGTCCCTGGGAAGGTTGGTGATGGGGCTGGGTGACTGGTAAACAGGTATATCCCTGGGACTGTTGATGACACGGCTGGGTGGCCATTGGTAGGTAAGTCCCTGGGAAGGTTGGTGACAGGGCTGGTTGACCAGTAAGCAGGTAAGTCCCTGAGAAGGTTGGTAATGGGCTGGGTAACCAGTATGCAGGTAAGTCCCTGGGAGGGTTGATAACAGGGCTGGGGGACTGGTAGGCAGGTAAGTCCCTGGGGACGTTTAAGACAGGACTGGGTGACCGGTAGGCAGGTAAGTCTATGGGAGTGCTGGTGACAGGGCTGGGTGACCAGTAGGCAAGTAAGTCCCTGGGAAGGTTGGTGATGGGGCTGGGTGACCAGTAGGCAGGTAAGTCCCTGGGAAGGTTGGTGACAGGGTTGGGTGACCAGTAAGCAGGTAAGTCCCTAGGAGGCTTGGTGACAGGGCTGAGTGACCAGTAGGCAGGTAAATCCCTGGGAAGGTTTGTGATTGGGTTGGGTGACTGGTAGGCAGGTATATCCCTGGGAGTGTTGGTGACACGGCTGGGTAACCAGTAGGCAGGTAAGTCCCTGGCAAGGTTGTTGATGGGTCTGGATGACTGGTAGGCAGAAGGGGGCAAGGCATGAAGGGGAGATTAAAACAGACAAGGGGAAAAAAGCTTGGATTTGTCATATTTAATGATGTTTATAATTAATTACTTCCAATCCAAAAACAATACTAAAGCAGATTCAAAATGGAGAAAAAGGTACTGTATATTACAAGAAAAGTGGTAGAAGGGGAATCTAACATGGAATATTAACCAAAAGTACGAAGGTTTGCTGTAACATAAATTCCTGCCATAAGTACATACAAAGCTAGCATGGAGAAATAGTTAAATACTGTTGTACCAAACACATATAAAGTGACTTTGATTTGCAGTTATCAACTTAACAGGACTTCAGTGGAAGGTGGGGGCGGTATGATTTCTTTTCAGTGGCTTAGAATGGGCTATACATATGCCTGTTAAAGGATTTTCACATCCATCCAAAAGGTATTTCCAAGTACATGTTGTCTGTTTCTTTGAAATTGGATTACAATTAGGTTTTCTTCTTTATATTGTCTTCTTTATCCCTTGTACCTTTTCCTCCATTGTCAGATCCTATTGTCTGGTAACTACACAGCACTGAACTATTTTCAATCTAATATTTACAAAAGGTACATTGAATTCCACAAAAGAATCCATTCTTCCTAAAAACATCTAGTCCGGTATTCATGTGTTAGATGAATTCTGTGTGTGGTTCAAGCACATTGTTGAATTCTCAAACAGGCAGAAAGGGACCTGGGGGTGGTCATATCAGATGCCCTTAAGGTGGGAAAGCAATGTAAGAAGGCAGTAAGGAGGGCTGGTAGGATACTGGGATGCATAGGGAGAGGCATCACCAGTAGAAAACAAGAAGTTGTCATCCCTCTGTACAGACAGTTGGCGAGACCCCATCTGGAGTACTGCATCCAGTTCTGGAAACCCCATCTCTGCAAGGACATAGACAGAATGGAGGCTGTCTAGAGGAGGGCAACTAAAATGGTTCAGGGTCTGCACCAGAAGACATACAAAGAGAGATTAAAGAAGCTTAATATGTATACACTCAAGGAGGGAGAGGGGGGACATGATAGAAACTTTCAAGTACATCAAGGGAATCAACAGAGTCCAAGACGGTAGCATCTTTCAGAAAAAGAGATGTGTAAGAACAAGGGGGCACAATTTGAAGATAGAGGGTGACAACTCAGAGGTAATGTGAGGAAGTATTTTTTCACGGAGAGGGTTGTGGATACATGGAACAGCCTTCCTGAGGAGGTAGTGGAGTCAAAAACAGTGGGGGAATTCAAGAATGCATGGGACAGACAAAAGGCAATTCTAGTGGGGGGTAGGAGGAAGTAGGCTGTTGGTTAACTAGGATCTGCAGCTTATCCGTTAGGTAGGGAAATGTACAGACTAGGTGGGCCAAGCAGTCCTTATCTGCCGTCAAATTCTATGTTTCTATGTTAGGCAAGGAACAGAAGACAAATCTTAGTGCATCACATAACAGCCAGCCAGTAGTGCTGCATACAATAACAAATCTTGTCATTTCTTTGAAAAGAAATCCTTGGGCACAGTGTGAAACTTCATAAGCCAAAGTCAAGGATATGTGAAATCCCAGTGGCTCCACTTATTTCACATATAAATCAAGCAAAAGGTCATTTTCTGACACTTATCGTTTTACTTTTCAACTGGGAAATTAACTAGGGCAATCAGTGAGTTATTAGATTGCAATTCATATGCATTTAAAAATGTCCATAGTGTCTAAGCTTTTAGTTTGTATCGAATCTCAATATCATGTTTTGGCTGTAGCATCCCAAAACCATATCGGCCGACATCGAAAGCTGGAATTTCTGCTTCTGGATCACACAGTTCTATGTCAAAATGGTTCAGCAAGAGGAATACAAACCTAGAAGGGAGTGAAAATAAATATTGAAACCCAAACTTTATCAAAGTTGCAGATATACAAATTTTGAATGTGGTTCTGAAACTAGATTTGAAAGTGGTTATGCTAAACATAATAGTTCTATGGCAAAAAATGACAATGAAACCATAGCAACAAATCACTAACAATGGAAATGGAGGAATATTAATTGGTGCAAACTTTAATGTAGTGGAAACATAACTGCCAAAACTGTGATCAGATACAAGTTAAAGGGGCACAGTCGGCACTAAGAGCCCCACACTCAAGTGTGGGCCTGGTTCCTATTCACACTTTGTGTGCAAGAACATTTTTCTTTACTTGCTGTTTACTGCAGTATAATAGATTTTATCAGGCTGATTTTGCTGAGTTCCAAGTTGACATTTCCTGTAATCAGAAATCCCATAACCCCCTGCTGCTGTCAACAGAGTAGGGCTGCAGCAGTGGGAAATTCAATAGCATGCAGTGCATGTTAGAGATCTGATAAGCTCAGATCAGGGGCCCAATATTCAAAGAGGTGCAAAACGAAGCACAAAAAGTTGCACTGTGCCTTGCGCTTGCCCAGATCCCCAAAGATGCTATATTCAGTGGACTAGTGCACCGGTGCTGTTCGACTGACTATAAGGCCATGTCAGCCCAGCGCTAAGCCACTTAGCACTGGGCAGACATGACTCCCAAAACAGGGTACCGCAATGGCTTGTGCCCTTTCTAAAGTTCTGATACTCAAACAGACCCATGCAAATGAGCTCATTGGGCATGCAAGTTGCTAAGGGGCCATGTGCATGCCATTATGGTCTCATTTGCATGGGGAGCAAGGCTGGATTGTACACTTCCACACCCTCAATTGTCCGGTTTTGGAGAGCTATCCCTGGTGCTACTGGTCCCCCCCACACACACACCGATCGCTGGCCCGATGTTAAAATGATCCTTTCCCTGGTGCTAGTGCCCCCACCAACCGATCGCCAGCTTGATGTTAAAATTATCCTTTCCCTGGTGCTAGTGTCCCCCCCCAACACCAATCGCCTGCCTGAGGTAAAAAATAAATCTTTCCCTGGTGTCCTGTGGTCCCTTCCCCCACCTGTACTCATGCACGCTGTTTAAATGCTTATTCTTTGGTGTTCATTGGTCCTGCCCCCCCATCCTGATCCCCTGTATATTAATGTTCAACCATTCCCTGGTGTCTAGGGGCCCCCCTCCTATCCCCAATCCCCTGTATACAACAGTAAACCTATCCCCTGGTGTCTAGCAGACCCCCCACCCCAGTAGGTGGGGTGTCCACTCCCCACCATCTTGACCCCAACCCGGTCACACAGCCCTCCGCTCTCCACCATGGCTGGCCACTGACAGAACTGTCAGCAGTGCGTGTGTAACAGTTGGCTGTACAGTATGTTCTCACTGACAGCCCACATCAGCTAGCCATGGTGGAAACAGAGGGGCTAATAATCGATAAATCGGCTCATGGTTAGGATGGGGGGAGCAGGGTGGTATTGCACTATCTACTAGGTAGGGGTAAGGAGTCCACTAGACACCAGGGAATGGATTTACAGTTGTATACAAGGGATCGGGGATGGAGGGGTGGTTCACTAGACACCAGGGAATGGTGGAACATTAATATACAGGGGATCACGATGGGGGTGGGTGGGACCACTGGACACCAGAGAATAAGTATTTAAACTGCAAGCATGGGTGCAGGTGGGGAGAGGGACCACTGGACACCAGGGAAAGTTTTATTTTTGACATCGGGCTGGCGATCGGTTGGGGGGGTACTAGCACCAAGGAAAGGGTTATTGTAAAATTGGGACAATGACTGGTGGGGGGAACCATTAGCACCATGGAATGATGTATTTTAAACATCAGGCTGGCAATCGGCGGGGAAGGGGACCACTGGACAGCACGGACACTGGTTTGGTGGCTTGAGACTGGCATGGGGGGGCACCGCACTTCCTCAGCCATTCGCTAGGACTGCATGGGAATATGTCATGGTTTAGATCAGAGGTATTTGTGCCACACAAGGGGACCATGCAAAATGCTCTTGAGCGGTGCAAATACTCTTAACATTGGACTACGCCAATATTGAGGTTCCTGACCCTCAATTTGCATTGCGCACCCCTCTGAATATTGCCCAGGCCCAAACCCTGTTTGCCCGCACTAACCAGGCTTCTGAATATGGGAAATCTGCACAAAGCCTGGTTTGCGCGTGCAAACTAGACTTTGTACCCAGGCAAACATTTGAATATCTGGCCCCAGATGTTTGCTGGTTGTGCTGTTCTCACAGGGCTACGTATAGTCCTCTGTGGCTGTATTTATCCCCAGAAGAACAACGGGATCAGCAAATATCAGAGCTTATAAAAACTCTAACATGCACTGCAGGCTATTAAATCTCCCACTGCTGCAGCCTTCCTCTGATGTCAGCTGCAGGGGATTCTGGGATTTCTGTTTACAGGAAATGTCAGCTTGGAACTCAGAAAAATTGGCCTGACACAATCTACTATACTGCAGTAAACAGTAAAAAAGTGCATTGAGACTAGTCCTACACTTGGGTGTGAGGCACTCAGTGCTGACTGGGCCTCTTTAACTGAGAGTCAGAAGTGTCACTGGAGCAAAGAACACTGAGGGTTATGTACATTTTCAAAACGATAATAATACAGGAACAAAATGAGACAGAGATAGAGACAAATCTGGGCACACCTTTATTTTATACAAGTATAGGGATTTCAGAATTTGCCCCCCCCCCGAGTTTTAAATGTCTTTTTAATTGTTGCCATCAACTGAATGTTTCTTCAAGGTGATCAGTTAATAGCACTGGAAACTGAAGTTGTCTCTGTCCCAACAACAAGTTCAGAAAGGTAGTCATAAAACACACTTTTCTACACTGTCCCACCAATAACCAGGTCATGTGAAGTTTTTATTCACCAGTGAAGTTCAGGCGAAGTTACCGACTTTGCCTCCATGGAGCAATACACACATTTTTTCCATCAGCATGTAAATTCACCTATTAATTTCGCTAGTAACCTCGCCATTAAGACAGTTAGGCGAAGTGTGATGAAAACGAGGCTACTTGTGGTAAACAAGTGCTTGAGGTCAAATGGAAACAACTCCTGCAGGTCACATGCTAATTGTAACTTGATTTGGGATGAAAAATGACAAAATATAAATAAAGCCTTCAGTACAAATAAGTACCAGGAGCAGACAACTCCCCGGGAATCACAGATCAGCACTGTGTAATCTGAAAAAATACTAAGCTAATAGCATGCAGCAAAACAAAAACAAAATGATTTTGTTTTAACACAACACAGGGATTAATAAACTAACACAACAGTACAAATAAGAACCAGGAGCAGACAACACCTCCACAAGAACAATGCTGGGCAATCCGCAGCCCAAGGGCAGCATGCAACCTCCCCCAGTGGTCACCCTGTGGCCCCCTCATCCATCCAAAAATATACCAGGAGGCTCTCTGTGCAACGCTAGACAAAAGACAGGCTGAAAACTGTAATGGACATGTTATATATAGCTAATTTTTAATTCAAATGTATAAATTTGGCCTATGTCTGTGGTAAACGGGGGTCTTGCGGCCCTTTATGTGTTTGAGAGCAGCACTTGTGGCCCTCTGATTATCTTAGGTTGCCAACCCCTGCCCTAGGGAATCAGTGATCAGCAGTGGGATCTGAAAGACTACTACTAAAAGCAGGAATTTAAATGACAGGGGTAACAGGTAAGTTTTATTAAGTATAAAAAAAAGAGACAGAACACTGTCACTTTAAGAAAACTATAACCAAAACATAAATAAAATAGCTACAGAAAGACACTGACAAGATACTTTACTTAAACACATCAAATTAAACCAAGAAATAACAACGAGAAATCACTACAGAAAATGATGAACAAGAAAGGTTGACAAAACCAAAATAAAGCACAAATCTCCTGTCTAGACAAAAAAGCTCCAGATCTTTCTGGGCTGCCTTGCTTTACACACGGTACACCTACCCTCCTCCACAGCACTGCTTAGACTGACAAAACAGAAACCACTTCTTTAAAGGAAATAATTGGCAAAAAAACAAACAAAAAAACCCCACAAATCTAGCAGCACAAGGCCCTCTAGGACAATTTCTGAGCAATCTGGATTCAAAAAGCTCGGTTTTGAGATGTATTTTAAAAGTTTTTTTCTCAGACAAGCGTACGCAGACTTGTCTCCTAATCTGTCTTCAGAAGACTGCACTGACGACAGTCTCCTCGTGGCATGCAGCTTGTTTCAGCAACATGTGACCTCCAACCCCATAATACATTGCAAACTTTGGTTCTGTGCCAAAGTTTGCCAGCGAAGTTAACTCTGTACTTCGCAAGGTATCATCTTGCCATGAAGTTGGACTTCGCAAGGTGGATTAACTTTTCGAAATGCATCAAATTAATCTGCAAGGCAAACTTTTCTAACTTCGCACCTCACTAATAGAGGGACCACCTCTTAGGTCTGTAGGTAGTTCAGATTCTCTGCCCTATCTGCCTAAGGCCTCTCAGTCGTAACTACCCACAAGGCTGCAGATTATCACTATATATCTTGCTGGTTATGTGATGTGGGCACATTTCTACTAGGAATTGGGCTGACGCCATCAAGCCTCACTTCATTTAGATCACCAGTGAGCCATGAGATTAAAAACGGATTTTGGCTTGTACCAACCTGGGCTGGATTTCAGCTTGTAATCTAGAGGTGAAAGGCTCCTTCACTAACTTCCAGTTCTCTGAGTCAGCTAGTCCCTCCCAATATACTCTATGAACTGACATGTTTAAGTTGAATTTTCCAGTATTCCAGAATTCAGCTGAAGAAGGTTAAGCAACAAAATTACAGAGACTCAACAGGACTACTTTTTACTTTTTCTCCTTTTTTTACCTTTTTTCTCATGTTTACTCATTTAAATGTAAAACATGTTAAAAATCATTTCTAAATGAATTCTAATTGACCCATTTCAAAATCACAATATGGCTTTCCAGAATGTGCTTTGTGCTGGGATAACGGCACTTCTCGTGCAGTGGAAGCACTTTGCCTTTGGCCTCATGCTTCAACTCAGATGAGGCATGACATTATCCCAGCATGAAGCACACCCAGTCAAGCCTTATTCTTTAAATAGCAGTGCAAGGAGCAGCAGCATCACTGTGCTATGTAAAGAACAGGTCTCCTTACAGTTTAATGCTCTTGATGGCAAAAAATCGTCCAACGCAGACATTGATTCCAGCTCCCCAGGGCATGGTGTAGTGCTTTAACTGTTTCCCTCCTTTATAGAAATCTTGCTTTTCTGTGCCATCGGGGTTCAGAAATCTGTTATACTTGAACTTCTGCAGGCGAGAAAGAAGTAGGTATTTCTTGTAATGTGATCTACACAACCGTGGAAAGCAAAATTCTCATAGTTCACATGGGTTAATACTGTGCCGCATTTATTCATTGTATTTGACATTTACTTCACCAGGTAAGCATATGTAGCATGATAAATAGAATAATAGATAGGAAATCATCACTAATAAGGCTGCAATTCCATCAAGAGATGCTGGTGACATCATAAACTATGAGAGCAAAGCTTGAGTGCTTTATGATTTCACTGGGATCGCAAGCTGGAATGACACGCCTTGTTACTGCTGGTTTCATGTTTGCTACTTTTTGTAATATATTGAACTCTTTATACATTCCATCTCATAATATCACTGATCTGATATCAGAAAGATGGTATAATGAGTTTTTGATGTCACTAACTCCTGAAGGAAAAAAATGGCTACCAATGTATTTACAATGAAACTATAATGACTGAGAAGCCGATCATTTCTGAGGGATTAATGACAGGTTGGGGGGATGGGTGGCCTGAGATGCAGCTGAGGGCCACCTCCCTGCAGCCAGTCATTAATTCAAGGAAAAGTCCGTCTTCGATGTCATTATTGCGATTATAAATCTAATCACAATAACAAGTTTTGTTTTGCATGTTTGTCAGTTTTAGGTCTGTGGCATGAGCCATGCATGTCACACAGTGTCAGCTGGCGGCAGGATCAGTAATTTCTCAGACATTAATGACAGGTCCAGTAGCCAATCAGGAGCCTCGCTAGGCTTATGAATAATTAATTATACAATCTACAGTTGCGACCTAGGGAAGGGGAAGAAAAAAAAATTAGGAACTTGGTAGGGCAGCTACAGTCATGGCAACAGTAACAACAGTAAATTCCAGGGGTTAGCAAAGGAACTGAGCACATAGAAATAAGGGCACTAGGCAAAGGTAAGGAGCTATAACCGATCTCAGTACAAAATACATTTTTATGAAAGTACATACATAATACAGGAAAGAAGTATATTCTATGTTAGAGTAATAACCAGCTGGTTTATAACAGAATCCTCTGCTGAACAACAGCATCAGCATTCCTTAGACTCATAGCTACCTCCAAATACATTTTCATGAGGAAGGTAAAAAAACAAAAAAAAAGTATTTTCCCTTAGGAGAGGAATACCCTTCACTAAAGGCTTAAAATGGGATTATGCTATTCCACATCCAATCCAGATGGCTGCCAAATTTCCCAAAAGATGTGTATTGCACTATCACATAGGAAATGCAAGTCTGGAACTGTTGCCAGGTCCCTGCATGGTGGGTGGCCCAAAGACAGAACTGAGTTGGGACTCAAGGGCCCTGACTCCATCCACAGCCTTGTTGTAAACAGGATAAAGTGCCAACTGAGAGAGGGATTTATATATTATATATATTTATTTTACAAATTATTTACCCTGCATAGCCCAGCTGAGATGCAGCATCTCATTTTCAGTGGGGTTCTGCTTCACTCCATTTCCCCAGCTGAGTGGACTAGAGCACAGAAAAATTGGGTGACTAGGCCAAGGTCACACTGTAAGTATTTGGCTGTAGCAGGATTTGAACCTGTAAACTTCTGGTTCCCAAGCCAGAGTTGTACCGATTAGGCCTTACTGCTTTCTTAATGGGGTAATTGGACCACTCCAGTAAGCACTATAAATGATCACACAGTGCTAACAACTCCAGGGGGGAAAGAGAGAAGGCGAGAGCCTGGAGACAGGATACTGTGCTCTCCCGCTACCTGGGCATGCCTACCCCACAACCTGGGCCTGCCCCTCACTACCTGGGCCCACGGTCACTACCTAGGCCTGCCCACACTACCTGGGCCTGCCCACTGATACATAGGCCTGCCCACACTACCTGGGCCAGCCCCCACCAACTCAGCTCACCCCCACTTCCATAGCCCACCTCTTGTCTCCCTCTCAGGACTGAATTCTGGACTCTCTCTAAGTTGTGCCCTCCATGTGGTGGGGTGGTAAGCCCTGGGAGATTGTCTTCATAGATAAGGTTTCAGGAGTAAGTGGTGTTTCTGCATCAGGTGCAAAACACACAAAAAATTAATTAAAAACCAAATCAAGGGTCAACCCATTAGTGAAGCAGTACTATTATGGCAAGTAGCGCCAGTGGCAAGTGTTCAGAAATGAACATGGGACATCAGGAGCCAGTACAGGGGAGGAGGATCGAGTGTTTCAGAGGACACACGCCTCCTCTGGGGAGGAAGGGTAGCAAATTCCACTGTAATACTGCCAGCTGGATAACTACTAGTGTTGTGTGAAAATGAGAAATTTAGATTATACAAAATATTTTGCAAAATTCACGCATTTCACAAAACATTTCGCGAAGGCAAAATGTGAAATTTCACCCAAAAATGGTAAAATTATGCCATTTGCGGGTGAACTTTAGCATTTTGTGGTGAAATTCATAAGTTCGCACATTGCAGAATATTTCACGGAACGGCAGAATTTTGTGAAATATTTTGCGCAATGAAATTTTATTTTGCAACGTCTCTAGTAACCACAGGTAACTGTGTAGTTAGAGCAGCTTGGGTAGGAGGATGCCGACTAATGTTGTGTGCAGTCACATACAGTGTATCAGGTGCACATTTGTGCTTAGCACCATGCTGCCAGTGTCCTAAGGGTTGGGGCAATCTGAGGAAATACCCCGAAGCACACAGGATGACGCCCAGAGCTCAAGACTCTGACCTCCCAACTGGGCACTCCGCCTCCCACACTAGAGGACCAGAGGGGGTAGCTGTATAAACCCCCAAAGAAACCACCAGAGTGTAGGAGCTACACTGTGGCATTGCAGGTCTGAAGGTTAATGCCAGAAAAGAGATGGGACAGGACTGAGAGGGTTGCCACATCTGGGGGGCATCAGTGATGGGGGATAAAAATATACTGGAAAAAATCAGAAAGAGATAAGATATCATAGCATTTTACACTCTTTTTATGAACTGAACTTTAAGAGAGTATTAGTCACCAGTTAAAACATTACAGCGGGCATCAGCCATACCCAGTTACCCAACATTCTGAATTAAGGCAGCAAAACGTTTTTCAGAGAAAATAAATTAATTATATTGTTTTCTGATAATGTATTTTTGGCAACATCATCAATAGATCCACTTTTTTCTTTTCAATGTATTTCTGAATTGAGGCATTTCAAAGTTTTCAAAAGTCCCTGTTGTCTGGCCACGCCCACTATGAATATATTAAACAGGCTGGTGCAGAGCTGTGTGTGCTGCCACCCTCCTGATACATCCAAAGCATGAACCATGTACGTAAAGTCAAAAAGTAGCCTGAAAGGAAGGGATTTTGAAATATTGCTAGTGGTAGTCCCCTTTAATGACCTGAGTCAATAATTATAAAAGTAGTATTGAAAGTTGTATTTAAAACATTAGAGAGAAAAATAAAAATATACTAATGATGAACCTGGTTAGTTCAGAAATGTATTAATGCTAAAAAAATTTTTTTTTTTTGCTTACTAACAAATACCGCTGCTTTAACAATCAATAAGCCATAACAGGGTGTGCATCAAGCGAGCAGTAACACACAACAGGCTGTGCATTATGCTAGATCGCTGCATGTCCTGGGTGCGCTGTGAGGCATGAGACCGCAGGCCAAGTGCCTTCAACCACCGGGAAGTGTGGCAATCTAGTATAATACTTGCCCTGGAGTGTGTTATTGTGCTTATAAGATGGGCTTTTACTGTTAAAAATGCATAATTAAAAACATTTATTTTAAAAATTGTAACAGTTAGAATTAATGTGGGATTTTTACCTAAAATAGTCCTTCCACCTAATGGTACTTGTTTGAATTTGCTAGTTTGAATTGGGTATTTTGACCCAATGCAGTATTCATAGTTGTAGATTTTTACTTTCACAGTGCTGACTCCCCCAACCCCACCTTTGTACTCTATTAATATGGTGATATTTAAATGAGAGGTGCCTTGTAATTACAGGAAGCGTTGCTGCATTGGTAATGTCTTTGGTGGTTGGTGAGGGACAGAGAGCGAGTAATTACATGTCCCAGAGAGAGTGAGAGAGAGAGAGAGAGAGAGAGAGAGATAGCATCTAAGAGTGAGTTGTTAGCTTTGTGGAAGTGGCCATTCCAGTTACAACGCATTGTATTGCAGTAGCAGGACCGGGACCAGGACCGGGCTTCCTTCCCACCACCAATTACCAGTCTCGTCAGCGAGGAGAGAAATGACAGATGTTCCTTTTTTTAATTTCCAAATGATAGGCAGGAGAAGCATGAGTTGAACAGCGTGAGCATGAGACAAAAAGGCAGCTGAACTGCAGCTTTCAAAAGCGATTGAAAACAAAATGCTGCTGATAAAAGCAAGAGAACATCATTTATTTCAAGTATGCTAATTTTTGTTTTGTTTGCTGGCATTGGTGGCAGGGCAGGAGTGTGGCTATTATACTGATGTACTGTGGGTACTGGCTAGAAAACTACAGTGACTGCTTAGTGAGGGAATAAAATGGCTGCCAAACAAGAAAAAATTACTGCAGTAATCTTTCTTCCAAGGGGTCCTTTAGCATCAGTAACTTTAGCAGTTAGCTGGCTAGGTGCAACTGCCCTGGAGGTATGCCTTTAAGAGAATTTGATTTAAATGAGCTTTGGGCAATAGCCAATCAAAAAAGAGGGTGGGGAGTGACCTAAATGAGAGCAGCCTGAAGGCTTCAGAATTTTTTCAAAGGAAAACGAGGGCAAATGCCCCGAAAATGAATCAACAGTATTCAAAAAACATGCAAATCTCAACAAAAGTGGAAATAGAAACAACAATATGAGTTAGAAACTCATCAACAAAAAACTCCAAATTTGGTAAGAGATGTGATAACACAGCCCTTCTCCTGACAGGTGGACCGGGGAGGAAGGGTGGGAGCTTACTGATGCTAAAGGACCCTTTGGAAGAAAAATTACTACGGTAATTTTTTTCTTCTTACCCCAGGAGTCCTTTAGCATCAGTAACTTTAGCAGACTACCGAGCAGTACCAAGTGGGAGGTGGGCAGAGAACCTACTTAGGAAAGAGGCTCTGAAGAACCGCCCTGCCAAATTTGGCATCAGATCTGGTCTGCACATCCAAACTGTAGTGTTTCACAAAAGTGTGCACAGATTTCCAGGTAGCTGCTTTGCAGACATCCAGAAGGGGAATGTCCCTTGCTGCTGCAAGCAGGGCTGAAGTGCCCCTGGTGGAGTGGGTCTTGAGCCCCACTGGAGGTTGGTGACCAGCTTTTTCATAGCAGAATCTGATACGAGAGACCAACCTGCTGGAAATAGTTCTCTTGGTAGCTGGTCTTCCTCTGCCTACATCCCCGTAAGTAAGGAACAATTGAGTGGAACAGCCTCTGGACTGTCTAGTATGCTCTAGGTAGTGAAAGATGGCTCTTTTGACATCCAAGCTGTGGAGCTTTTGATCGCCAGGAGTGGACTGCTCAGTAAAGAAGACAGGCAGAGTAATGGACTGGTTCAAGTGGAACTCTGAAACTACTTTTGGCAAAAATGTCCTATTTGTCCTGAGCTCAACTTTATCATTGTGAGGGATGATGTAATTTGGCTCAGTGCACAGGGTTTGTAGCTCTGAAATCCTCCTAGCAGAGGTAATGGCCACCAGGGAGACTGTCTTCCAAGTCACGAACTTAATATGAGCAGTGAACATAGGCTCAAAGGGTGGTTTCATGAGCCTGTCTATGCAGAGGTTCAGGCTCCAAGGAGGAACTGGCTCCCTGACTGGAGGCTGAAGGTGCAAGAGGCCTTTAAAAAACTTTAAATATGGTGTGGGGAAAAAATTGATTTTTTCTTTCCCACCAAAAGGCAGGCTGAAATTGTAGCCTGGTGTAGCTTTTGGAAGATGGTTTCAAGCCTGACGCCTGCAAGTGTAGCAGGCAATCCAGCAGTTGAGGGTCTGAAGCTGAAAGGGGTCAACCTTTTTGCTCCTGCACCAGAGGAAAAACCTTTTCCATTTGGCTGCATAAGTCTTCTTAGTGTTCATTTTTTTAGCCATCCTCAGTATCTTAAGGACCTGTTCAGAGTACTGCGAGGATGGAAACTCTAACTCCTCAAGAACCAGGCCATGAGGTAAAGAAAGTGTATATCTGGATACTGCACTCCTGTCTGAGGAAGGATCAGCAGGGAGTAACATAGAAACATAGAAACATAGACTTTGACGGCAGATAAGGACCGCTAGGCTCATCTAGTCTGCCCATTTCCCTACCTACAGGATAGGCTGCAGATCCTAGTTAACCAACAGCCTATTTCTTCCTACCCCCCACAAGAATTGCCTTATGTCTGTCCCATGCATTCTTGAATTCTCCCACAGTTTTAGACCCCACAACCTCCTCAGGAAGGCTGTTCCATGCATCCACTACCCTCTCTGTGAAATAATACTTCCTCACATTGCCCTGAACTGCCCTCCTTCTATCTTTAAATTGTGCTTCCCTTGTTCTTGCAAGTCTCTTTTCTGAAAGATGCTACCCTCTTGGACTTTGTTGATTCCACTGAGGTACTTAAAGTTTCTATCATGTGCCCCTCTCCCTTCTTTCCTCAAGGGTATACATATTAAGCTCCTTTAGTCTCTCCTCATCGGCTTCTCTTGCAGACCCTGCACCATTTTAGTTGCCCTCCTCTGGACTGCCTCTATCCTCTCTATGTCCTTGCGGAGATGGGGTCTCAGAACTGGACACAGTACTCCAGATGGGGTCTCACCAACTGTCTGTACAGAGGATAACAACTTCCTGTTTTCTGATGATGATGCCTCTCCTATACATCCCAGTATACCCCAGCCCTCCCTACTGCCTTCTCACATTGCTTGCACTAACCTTAAGGTCATCTGATATGATTACCCCCAGGTCCCTTTCCTTTTTTGTTGTTGTTACTACCTCCCACCCATTGTGTATTCTTCCCCTGGGTTCTTGTTTCCCAGGTGCATTATTTTGCACTTCTTTGCATTGAATCCTAGCTGCCATACTTCTGACCATTCCTCCAACCTTGCCAAGTCCCTTTTCATCCTCTCCACGCCTCCTTGTGTATCAACTCTGTTGCAGATCTTTGTGTCATCTGCAAAAAGGCATACTTTTCCTTCCAGTCCCTCTGCAATGTCACTGATGAAGACATTAAAAAGGACTGGACCCAATACTGAACCCTGTGGTACCCCACTAGTAACCCCCCTTTCTTCAGAGTGGACTCCATTTACAATTACCTTCTGTGTCCTGTTGTCCAGCCAATGTTTTACCCAAGCTATCACCCTGGGTCCCACTCCCAGGCTGGTTAATTTGACTATTAATCTTTTGTGTGGGACTGTGTCAAATGCCTTGCTAAAGTCTAGGTAGACCATGTCCACAGCCCCTCCCTGGTCTACTACTTTGGTCACTCAGTCAAAGAAATCTATTAGATTCATCTGACATGACCTTCCCGCTGTGAATCCATTCTGCCTTGGGTCCTGTGCTCCACTGGCCTCTAGGTACTCGACTATTCTTTCCTTCAGAAGTGACTCCATCACTTTCCCTACCACAGAGGTCAGACTGACAGGTCTGTAGTTTTCCTGCCTCTGTCTTGGACCCACTTTGTGAAGGGAATCACGTCCGCCTTCCTCCAGTCCTCGGGTACCACACCATCCTCCCATGATTTATTAAAAAGAGCAGCCAGTGGTTTCACTAGTTCCTCCCTTAATTCTTTTAGAATTCTAGGGTGAATTCCATCAGGACCCATTGCTTTGTCCACCTTCAGTTTTAGGAGTTCTTGCAGAACCCTTTCTTCTGTGAAAGGACTGGGATCGACCCCCCTATCAAGAGTGCTTCTGTTAATTGGATTAGGCACTTCCCCCTCCTCTTTTGTGAATACTGAGCAGAAATATTCATTCAGTATTCCTGCTTTTTCACTGTCCCCCTCTGCCCACCCACCGTTCATTCTATTCGGCCTCACTATCCCTCCCTTTGTCTTTCTACTCTCGCTGATGTACCTATAAAAGGTTTTATCCCCCTTCTTAACTGAGTTGGCTATCTTTTCCTCAGTTTGGGCCTTTGCTATTCTGACTTCCCTCCCTGCTTCCTTCTGCCTTAACTGGTACAGCTCTCTGTCCTGCTCCTTCTGTGTTTCCTTATACTTCCGAATGCTATCTTTTTCTTCCTGACTTTCACAGCCACCTCTTTTGAGAACCATAGTGGCTTTTTCGTTTTGATTTGTTTATTTGCTTCACACAAAGGCTTGTTGCCTCTGTGATGGCCGTTTGATAATTCCCCATTGTTGCTCCCACCTCCTTCTAGCCTGTTTGCTAGTGCTTTTCTGAGGCACTCTCCATCTTGCCAAAGTCAGCCCTCCTAAAGTCCAGTACCCTCACTTTTGTGGCTTGACTCTGTAGCTGAGTTTAACGTGAACCACACTGTTTGATGGTCACTTGTCCCCAGATGGCAACCCACTTCTAGATCTGAGATCCTCTCACTGCCCCATTTGAGTACGAGGTCTAAGATTGCTCCCTCACGAGTGGGTTCCAACACTAGCTGTCTAATGCCTGCCACCTGTAGGGCATCAAGAATGGCCCTGCTCTTGGATGTGGCTGCAGCAAATGTGCTCCAGTTAACATCTGGCATATTCAGGTCTCCCATCAACAGTATCTCCCCTTTCTCTGCCATTCTAAGAATGCCTTCTATCATATCCTTGTCCATTCCTTCCCCATGACATGGGGGTCTGTACACAACCCCTGTGCGGATTGTGGTGCCCTTTCCGGTCTCCAAGGTGACCCACAGTGCCTCCTCTCCTCCCTGTTTACTCTTTTGTTCAGTTGCTTTTATCCCTTCCTTTACATAGAGAGCTACTCCTCCCCCTCTTCTCCCCTGCCTATCTTTCCTGTAGGTTATGTACCCTGGTATGTTAACATCCCAGTCATGGTTCTCTGTGTACCATGTTTCTGTGACTGCTACGATATCCAGGCATCCCTCTTCCATTAAGGCCATCAGCTCAGGGAGCTTGTTGCCCAGACTACGAGCATTGGTACTCATTACCCTCCATTTCCTGACAGCCTTACTCCATTTTGCCCCATCCCTGTCCTTCTTGCCTTTGTCACTTTCTCCATTTACCCCAGCCCTTCTCCCTATCGACACCTCTATGTTGGTGTCTGCTGCACTTACTACCGTGATTATTTGGGGGGGCTAGGATTTTCCTGCTCCTTTCCAGTGTCTCCCCCCTTGGCTAGTTTAAAAGCTTGCCAATTAAGCATTTAAACCTATCACCTAGGATCCTGGTTCCCCTCCCGGACAGATGCAGCCCATCATGCCAGTATAGGCTTGCATCACTCCAGGTGGACCCCCAGTCTCCAATGAAGCCAAACCCCTGAGCTCCACACCAGCTTTTCAACCACTGATTGAATCCCATGGTGTGGAGTGAGTTGGAAGCAGGCGAATGGGCCTGATGCAGGACACTGAGAGAAGGGGAGAATACCAGGCTTGCCTGGGTCAATCCAGAGCCACCAGGATCATCGATGCAGGCTGTTGTCTGAGTTTCAGCAATACCCTGAGTATCAGGGGAAAGGGAGGGAATGAGTATAGGAACCTCCCTGACCAGCCCAGGATCAAGGCATCCAAGGGAAGCATTCCCAGGACTGAAGGCCTGCAACAGTACTGCGGAAGCTGAAAATTGAGGGGAGAGGCAAACAGATCCACTTCTGGTGTGCCCCACTGCCTGAACACTGTGGCTAGTACTTGCTTGTTCAGAGTCCATTCACTCTGGCCTTGACTGATGCGACTCAGTGCATCTGCCAGGGTATTGTGTTTGCCTGGGAGGTGAATAGCTGAGAGGTTGACTCCCAGGGAGAAGGCTAGAGACCAGAGCTTCAGAGCTTCCAAACAATATTCTTGATCTGGTACCACCCTGTTTGTCTATGTAAAACATTGCAGTGGTGTTGTCTGTTCGAATTTGAACCACCTGCCCTCTTATGTTGGGAGCAAAAGCTTTGAGAGCTAGAAAGATTGCTCTGAGCTCCAAGAGATTTATGTGTAACTGTTACTCTTTGAGAGTCCAAGTGCTGCTTACTGAGGCACTGTCCAGATGTGCTTCCCACCCCAGCAGGGAGGAGTCTGTGGTGATCACCTTTGTGGGTAGTGGAGCTTGGAAGGGTGCCCCTGCTTGCAAATTTGTAGGGTTCTTCCACCACAGCAGGTTCTGAAGGAACTGCTCCATCACAGGTATCAGCTTTGAGAAGTTGTTGCTTCTCTGAGACCAGCAAGCTCTGAGGTAGGCTTGCAGGCAGGGGTGTCGGCAGGCATACGCACTGTACTCAACAGAGTACAGTAAAAAAATCAGGCAGGGGCAACAAAAAGAGGAAAGCAAGGACATTGTGAATTACATTGTGTCTGTATTGCACTGAGCCCTTTTGTCTTTGTTGTTCGCTGTGGGGCACTGACTCCACCAGCCAAATACACAAACAAGAGCAACTTACCAGGCAGGCAGAACATCAAAGGAAGGAGGATTATAAGAAGAAACTGATTACTTGAACTCAGACATGGCAAACGGGGGGTCTCTTGGTGTGGTATGGCAGCTCATATTTTGGTTTATGTTTACATAATGGGGGAGGGGGGCAACAGTGCATCAGTTTTGAGTACAAGTTTAAAATTCCTGGCTACACCCCTGCTTGCAGGAGTCGCAGCCTGTATCTGACTCCTTGGACCACTGCAGTAATTGCGGCCATGTGTCCCACGAGTTTGAGAAAATGTCTGGCTGGTCTTGGCTGTCCCCGGGTGAAAGAATCTGCCACTGAAAGGAAACTCTGAATTCTTTCCTGTGGAAGGAAGGCATATCCTTTCTGAGTGTCCAGCTGGGCCCCTATGAAGCTAAACAGCTGAGTGGGTTCTGGGTGAGATTTCTTTAGATTTACCAGTAAACCCAGAGACCCCAGAGTGCATTCTGTAAGGGAAAGGGACTCCTTGACCTGACAAAGAGACTTTGCTACTATGAGCCAGTCATCCAGATAGGGATAGAAAGCAACACCCAGTCTCCTGAGGTGTGCTGCTACCACTGCAAGGCACTTGGTAAAGACTCTTGGGGCTGAGGACAAGCCGAAGGGCATTGCGGTGAACTGATAGTGGCCAGAAGGAAGCTTGAATCTGAGAAACTTTCTGCAAGACCTCCTTATCGGTTTGTGGAAGTAAGCATCCTTTAAGTCCAGGGAGGCTAGTCAGTCTCCCTGCTGTAAAGACTGTATGACTAGTGACAGAATGACTATTTTGCATTTTTTTTTCAGATGCTTGTTTAAATATCTGACATCTAAGATAGGACACCACTCCTCAGTTTTCTTTTGTGTCAGAAAGTACCTGGAATAGAGGCCCTTGCCCTTCTCGTGGGCCAGGACTATCTCCACTGCTTGTAGAACTAAAAGGTTTTGTACCTCCAATTCCAACAGAGGAACTTGTGTTGGGGACAGAGGTCTTGGCACCTGGGTATGCTTGAGGTCTGGCATCTGCTTGAACTGTAGTGGCAGACCCTTCTCCACCATCTCCAGAACCCACTTGTCCAATGTAATGAGGAACCTCTTCTGAAGATAGTGGGAGAGTCTGCCTCCCACTGGAAGTGGGGAGACGACCTGGACACTCACATCAGGACTTAGATTGCAAGGCTGCTGGCTGGGTAGAGGTCTCTTTTCTTTGGCCCCTTCGGCCCCTTCTGCCCCTGCCTCTGAAAAACCACCTGTACTGACCAAAGTCAGATTGGGGATAAGGATTGTAAGGCCAGGGGAAAAAAAACTTCTGCATCTGGATCATGATCTCTGAGGGGTGGTAGGCTTAGGTTTAGATGAGTGAGTCTCCCAGGAGGCTGTGTATTCATTAATCTTTTTCATGTAGAAGTTGTTCTGTAATCAAACAACATGTTTTAATCACAGGGAGAATCCATGGCCTTAGTCTCGGTGTCTGTGGTTAGACTGGTAGTTCTAAGCCAGGCAAAGTGTCTCAGAGAGATGGCATGGGCCATCACCCTAAAGGCGGCATCATTGTTGTCATCTGCCATGTGGAATTAGTCTTTGGTAGCTTCCAGGGCTGTGTTTGTCATATCCACAAGCTCCTGCACCATAGAATCTGACCCATTGCGGGCAATGGCCAGAACAGACTTCCACAGGACTTTCTGATATTTGGCTATGAAAGCCATGTACAAAGAAAGTCTGAGAAGCAGGGAAGCTGTGGCATACATTTTATTTGCTATAAAATCAGTTTTCCTGGAGTCCTTGTCCGGAGGTAAGGGGGACAAGGAAACCCCAGCTTTCTTGCAAGCTGCCTGTTGCACTATACTGTCGTGGCTAAGGTGTGCAGACAGGAACCTGGTACCAGTTCTAGACAATCTGTATTTTTTCTCAATCCGCTTGTCAAACCTGCCACCGAAGTGGGGGTTTGAAGCACTTTCATGCTATTTCTTTTGAACACATTACAGAGAGGGACGACCAGGATCTTGGGAGCTGAAAGACCTCTTATCTCCCGATAATCTTCATCTTCATCGACATCCTAGGTGGGCTTCTATGTACGGATGTCCAGGGTGTCCAGCATGTTTTGTAAAAATACAAACATAGAGGAGGAATCCTCCTGATCACCTGGGGGGGGGCCCGAATGGAGAGTCTGGGGACTCATGGAGCTCAAGGCCCTCAAAATCCACGTCAGGGGCATCATAAAAATGTTCTTCATCATCTGCGTCACCTTCACAGTCTACAGAGGAGAGAACTGTGTAAAAGTGCTTGCCAGCTCCAGTAAATATAGGCCCCATCTTTTGTAGGGTCTGAAACAGTTGCCATGCTTTTGCCATATCTTGCACAGACTTTGGTTGTATATGTTTTGTTGTTTCTTAATGCTTTAAGCTACCTATTGTCTCACTATTGGCTTTCCCAGGAGCAACAGGAGCATTTTTTCCTTGACAGAGTTTCTTTTTAGTCACTTCATCAGTGGCTTGATCAAGCTTCCTTTTTTCATCACTTTTATTATTTTTCAATTTGTGAGGAACTTCATCAGCTCCATTGGAAGCTGTATTTTTGGTTGGGATCTGGAGGGTTCCTCAGCACCTCTACTTACATTTTTATTGTTAGTACTTTTAGATGGCCCCTCATCAGTAGCCTTTGATTTTTCCTCAGCCATATTAATTAAAGGTTCCTTTGCTATGTGCCAATTTAACAAAGCAAACCCAAGATCTGGACCACAACGAACTGAGTGCAGGTTTCTGTGAAATGCCACCAGCCAGTCCTGCCCCAGTTAAATAACTCTGTCTATTTTAAAATGCCCTTTTTTTGGTTTTTTTGGTAGTACTGGGATCTATTCCAGTGCCAGTCTAATAGAAAACCCAGTAATACTGGTCAACTGTGCACAGGTTTCTGTTGATGCTGTAAAGCCAGTCCTGTGACAGCTGACAACTTAGGTCCAGTTTTATGTATATTTTGGTTTCTCTGATAATGCCAATCCCCAGAGAACCCAGAGACAACTACCAAAGTTTGAAATCCAATTGGTTGTCTCGTGTTAAAGCCCATGAGGTCTGAGGTAAAAAACAAGGCAGCGGACAAAAATTTGATGGTTCCTTCACAAATGCATAAGAAAGGTGAAGAACCACTGAAATTATGCACCCATGGTAAAAAAGGAATATAATTTAAGCAGATGCGTTAAAAATAAAGTAAAAATAACGCGGTTGTGATAAAAATGACTGTGAATGTGCAGAAAAAAACAACCACTAATAAAAAATGCAAAATTACACTCAGCACACTAAAAAAGTAAATTTATGAGGAGAACTTTACCAAGATAAGCAATTAGGAGGCTGTCTACAAGGCAAGTAGAGAGGCATCTCGGGACAATGTTGCTCAGGCAGCAGAGAAAAAATTCTGAAGCCTTCAGGCTGCTCTTACTCAGCTCACTCCCCCCTGCTGTTTTTTGATTGGCTATTGCCCAAAGCTCATTTAAATAAAATTATCTTAAAGGCATATCTCTGGGGCAGTTGCACCTAGCCAGCTAACTGCTAAAGTTACTAATGCTAAAGGACTCCTGGGGTAAGAAGTTTTAATTTTGACACTGGTGAAGTGATTTGTGACAAGGCTAAATACCTGGGTGACTGTGTGGTGAACTAGATCACAGTACAGTCATGTGATGGCTCTCAGCCAATCACAATTCTTTATTTTAGTGGGACTGTGCCACAGGGGCATGTTCTGCTGCCAGAGCCATACTGCCAGTGGCTATGTGACTGCCTCAATCCTGCACCACATACCGTGCAGCCAGGGACAGTCCCTGCTTGTTGGGGAGTATGACAGTTACAGGACAGTCAGCAGGGCTGAGAACACCAGGGGTTCCAGGTTATGATCGCTGCCTTAACGCTCAGGATTCCCCCTTCTGTGGCTCCATGGGACTGTACTTGGCACAACTGTCTGGAACCACCCTGCTACCCTGGCACACCATGCTTTGTCAAACACCGCCCAATAGGGCCTCCAAAAGGACCGTTGGCACTATACCATGTGGGTTAAAGGGTACTTCTGCCCCCCTCAAAATATTGTGGATCGGGGGCTGACTTTGTGCCAGGTGGGGGGGGGGAGCTGACAGCACTCTCCATCAAACCTCTCTGGTGCACCAACTCTTTGGCACAACACTCCACCTGTGGCAGCTTGGGGGAGTTTGGCACAGGAACCCCTGTTATACTAAAATATGGCACAGCATCTCTGGCACACCTGGAGTTCACTGCAGGTGGGGATCAGCACAACGTGCACCAATCTAGCGGCTCTTTTAAAATCAAGCCCATGGTTTGTAGTTTGTCATTCTTAGCCTGTTCTGGATTGGATATGCAACCTGTTTTAAAAGGACTGTCTGGTGTGTTGCAGGTTGGTCAGCCTGATGATGCCTTTCACTGTGACTTACACTGCAGAGTATGTCTGGGGTTTGCAGGGATGCACCAAAACCAAGGTGACAGTTCATTTTAAGTGTCTGTTAAATGCAATTTTGGGGTAGGTAACTGTTAATTATATACAACAGTGGTAATTATGCAGTAGCTACATTTATTGCATGTAATTACATCACAGTTACTCTGCCGTTACAGTGTACTTACATAGCAACTACAGTGTAGTTATGGGAACTTGAGATGCATAAAAGCCATTGGAGAAAGAGCTGCTTTTATTTCATAGGGTAGCATATGCCATAGACTAGGGGTTTCAGTGACATTCTCCGACGCCTACAGATTTCAGTTTCGATTGGGAGATGATCAACATTCACTGACTCTTGAATGTGGGATGTGGCACTGTACAAGGGGCCAGGTGGTTGTTGAGATTGCTACATCTTCAAAAGATGCTCCAACAGAGATTTTAATACGGGAAATAATGGGCATTTTGGGGAGCTAGAAAACTGTTTTGAGTATTTCTCTGCTTTAGAAGCCAATCATAAAAATAAATCTATATCTAATGGTAACTAGGAGACTATCCTGTCTTTCGATGCTGAATTATCCTTTTAATATCAGTCTGTATAATCAACTATACAAAGACCGCTTTCATTCCTTTGTAAATCTTTGCACAAAATTAGGTCAACCTAAAACTGCAAGAAAACTGTAACTTCTTTCCAAAAGTCTTTCAACTGAATTACAATGAAAAAATATGTGTACTGTCGAAACCTGGTATGACAAGAAGGATTGTGCTAGGGATTGCAGTGAAATATGAAATGTGACTAGAGTGAAAAATGAGTCAATTTCATGTGTTCTTGCTTTCCAGTTTTTTAGAAAAAGCCTATAATCAGGTTTTGCCTAGCTTACCTGTTATTCTCAATTTTAAAACTCAATCACACGGGAGAGCTCGCACTTAAACAATCCAAATGGCAGCAGGTATTTTCCTGTCCTTCGGAAAGAAGGAATTTCTCCTCTAGAAATTGACTTCTGTGTTTCACCATTGTTGAAGCACTGTGTCAAATCACTGTCAAACAGTAACTACAGAGCACTCTGTAATGTATGTGCTGGGTTGATTCTAAATGTAAGATTGGCTTACTTGCCCAAGCCATTTTTTTATGTTTGCTTGCATGCCTGCAGAAAGCAACATATTGGTGGTGCTCAGACAGTGTAGGGGGCTGTGGAGGTGTGTGCTGTATAAGCCAATGAAATGCAGGAGGCTTGCTACTCAAAGGCCAATGTTGAGAAGGCTGACGGGCATAAATGCTGTGTAGTTCAAAGGATGCAGTCACACCAATTACTCTGGCTTTAAACCCATTGGTGTCATCTGCAAAGAGGCAAACCTTCCCTCCAGCTTTTCTGCAGTGTCGCTTATGAATACATTGCAGAGGTCTGGTCCCAGCAATAAGTCCTGCGGTACTTTGCTGGTCACTATCCCCTCATTAGAGTTAGTGCCATTTACCACCACACCCTGTTGCCTATCCATCAACCAGTTCTTTGCTCAGTTTATCACCTTGGGTCCCACCCCTAAACTGCACAGTTTCCTTATAAGCCTCCTATGTGGTACAGTGTCGAAGGCCTTGCTGAAGACTAAGCAGACCACATCCACAGCCCCACTCTGATCTATTTCCCCGGTCACCCAGTCAAAGAAATCAATCAAGTTTATCTGACATGACCTCCCCCCTGTGAATCCATGCTGCCTTGGGTCTTGTAACCCACCGGCTTCAAGATACTGCACTAGCCTTGCTTTTAATAGTGTTTTCATTCCTTCCCCACCACTGATATTAGACTGACCAGCCTATAGTTGCCAGCCTCCTCCCTGCTGCCACTCTTATGGAGCAGGACTACATTTTCCCTCCTCTGGTACTCTGAAACCACTTCTGTTTCCAGTGAGTTGTTGAATAGGGCTGTCAGAGGTGCAGCCAGTACCTCCCTGAGCTCTCTTAACACCCTTGGATATACCCTGTATGGACCCATAGCGTTATCCACTTTCAGATTTGCAAGTCCTCTCAGGACTCTTTCCTCTGTAAATGGACTAGTATCCACCTCCCTCCACTTAGTGTCCCTGCTGCTTCTACGTGGTCCGTTCCCCTCTCCCTCCACTGTGAAGATTGAGCAGAAGTATCTGTTTCTCCTCCTGCCCTTCTTATCCTCACCCCACCCCTTGTCTTCCTCTTTTTGCTTATGTATCTGAAGAGGGTCTTGTCCCTGTTAGCTACTCATGTGGCTAGCCTTTTTTCTGTTTGTGTCTTTGCACCCCCTCACTGCCTTCCCTGCTTCTCTTGCTTTACCTGGTGCACCTCTCTATCCTCCTCCCTCTGTGTCTCTTTGTATCTCCTAAATGTCACCGTATTAGCCTTTACTTTCACAGCCACTTCCCTCGAGAACCATAAAAGTCTCTTTTCCCTCCTTTTTCACCCATTTCCTTTGCACAGAGATTTGTTGCCTTCACTATGCCATCCCTTAATTTGCTTACTGTAACTACACCCCACCCTGGCAGTCCCCCCACTAGGTTCTCTGAGGCATTCACACATTTTCTTAAAGTCTGTGCTCCTGAAGTCCAGAACCTCTCATCCTTGTGTGGCTTGTCTCTTGCTACCGTCTTTTTGGTTAACCACACTGTACGTTGATCACTGGTCCTCAGGTGACATCCCCACCTTGACGTCTGCAATACTTTCTCTGTTTGTGAGCACCAGGTCTAGAATTGTCCTGTCTCAAGTGAGCTCTTTGATTAGGTGCCTGAGAAATGCCCCTTGCAGGGAGTGTAGGATGGCCCTGCTTCTAGCCAAGGCTGTGGCTGGGAGACTCCAATCTATATTCAGCTGATTGAAGTCCCCAACAAGCAGCACCTCCTCTTTTTATGCTGTCATGCTAATGACTTCTCCCTGTGCCTTATCCAGTTCCTTCCCCTGTGTTGAAGGTCTGTATATTGCCCAAGCGTGAACTGTGTCTCCAGCTGATGTCTGCAGGATGACCTGAAGCACCCCCAACCCATCCTTTACCCCTGGCTTCCCTTGCACTTTCGTTGCTCTGATACCCTCCCTCTTATACAGCACAAGTCCTCCAGCCTTCCTCCCCTCCATATCCCTTCTCAACTGAGTCTATCCTGGTATGGCCAGGTCCCAGTCAGGATTCTCTGTGTACCACGACTCAGTTATGGCCACAAGGGCCGGGTCTGCCTCCACCATGATGGCCTCCAGGTCTGGAATTTTATTCCAAGACTCTTTGCATTGAAACACATGGACCTCTCCACCTTGTTCCCACCCCACCTGCATGTAACCTCCTTCCCCCCTTTCTGCCATGCTGCCACTTGAAACTTCCCTTACTCCTCTTCCTCCCCTCGCTACCCTCTCCGTACATTGCCACCTCAACTGCCTTATTTCCACATCTTCTGTCTCTTTTCTCCTTGTCCCCTACTATGCCTAACCCAGAAGGTAAATTTTCCTTTTTTCCTAAATACAATACTTTTTTTTGGTGCTGTTGTGCAGAAATTAAATAATTTTTGTTTTCTTGACCTTTATGTATAATTGTATTATATTGCATAGACTGATGTTCCTCATCTCTGCGACATGCTTCTAATCTCCCTATCTCTCCTTCCCCTCGTGTTTACCCTTGTTTCACTCCCTCCCTCCCACTGGCTCTACCTCTCTTCCCTCCTCCCTCTTCATCCCCCACCTTCCCTCCCTCCCCTCCTCCTGCTGTCCTCTCTCTCTCTCCTCTTCCCCTGGCCTCCTAACTCCTCTCTTCTCCCATCATCCAACCTCCATCTTGCTACTCTTAGATCCTTGCTCCCCTCCTCCTCTCTCCCCCATCCCCAATCTCCCCCCAATTTGCCACATAAATGCTCATCTATTCCAACTAAACTCCTTATCTGTCTGCTACAATAACTTGCAAGTGATACAGAGCCAACCCGGCCCTTCCCTCTCCCCCAACACCTCCATCCCCAAAGCGCTGAATGTGGCACACGTCAATGTCCGTAGCCTCCTCACCAAAACTGACCTGCTACAACCCCTCATAATCAACCTTTAACTGGATGTGCTGGTTATCTCAGAATCCTGGCTTTCCAACAAGATCCAAGATACTGCAGTGGCCATCCCCAGATCCAGTTATGAAGGGTGGTGATGTTGCCATTTACCTCTCCTCAGCCATGCAGTTCATTCCTGTTCTCTCTGTCTCCCTCCCCCCACTTATGAACTACTCTCTCTCCCTTTCTATCTCCCCATCTTTGTGTCTGGTGTTTATTGCTGCCCCGGCCTGCCCACCTCCACTATCACTGACCTCCTCTCACACCTCGGCCAGTGAACTACTCATCCTTGGGGACTTTGATAAAAATTAGCTCTCCCCCCTCACTACCCAAATTCTGCCATGACATCAAGTCCCTCAACCTCACCCAACTGGTCTCTGATCCCACCTGCCTCAACTACAGATCCCACAATCACACCTTACTGGACTGGGCCCTTGCCTCCCACTCACACAGTATTGTTGCGGCCAGCACCCTCCCAGATACCCTCAGTAACCACCACATAGTATACCGTGTATGCATAATACACAGACTCAAAGCCCCAGACAAACTCCTCCTGATCCTATCCTTCCAGTCATTGGACTTGTCCTCCCTCCATGAGGACTTAGCAGGTACTGACTAATCACCAGTCTCCTCTGCCAGCACCGTCAGTTCTGCCCTCAATTACTTCAGTGCTTTCTTCATCTCCTGACACCTCAACCCTTCTCTTCCCCTTCCCCTCCACCTCCCCCCACCCCTCAGCAGCCAACCCCATCTTCTCCTTTCTCCTTCTCCCCTATCTTTCTGGCAGGTACCCTCAAGGCCCTCCTAGCTCTTAACTCCCTCAAGGGCAAAGCCCTAATGGGCTGGACCCTAAACTCCTCCATCTCTCTGCCCCTGCCATTAGTCTTCCAATCACATCCCTTCTAAACCTCTCCTTCTCCCTTGCCTCTGTCCCCGACGCTTGGAAGCATGCCACAGTTATACATCTTCCCAAAGGTGGTGACTCATCCATTCCTGGTAACTACCACCCCATCTTCCTGCATCCTGCCCTTGCTAAACTTCAAGAGCACTTCAAGCTTTCTCAGCTCTCTCCCTTCCTTGACCCGTCCTCCTTTTTCACCCCTTTCCAGTCTGATTTCCATAAATTCCACTCCACCTCCTCCCTCTCTCCCTCCTCAGGCTTACTGACTCCATTCTCTCAGGCATGAATCAGGGCCAGACCACCTCCGCCATCTTTGTTGACCTGGCCAAAGCCTTCAACACCATAGCCCACCCCTTTCTCCTTGTTAAGCTTGTAGATGTGGGACTTTCCTTCTCCACTACTACCTTATAGGTAGGACTCAATTGGTTAGAATTGGTGATTCCCTGTCTCCCCCCCCATCAGCACTGCTGTTCCTCAAGGATCTGTCCTCGGCCCTATCCTTTTCTCAATTTTCCTGAACAACCTCCCTGCTGCCTGCACCTCTGCATCCATCCATGTGTACACAGATGATACCGTTATTTATTTATTTATTTGAAAGTTTGTGACTGGGAGAGGCATACTGAGCTGTGGCTTGTTTCCAGGTGTGACCCGGAGGAAAAGGAAGGGGAATATGTGTACAGATGCAAACTGACTTACGGAACCAGATTAAGCTGTTGGTGGTATTTTTAGTGAATGGGGGGGGGGAATTTGACCACGAGGCCGGGGAAATTCCCCTACCTGACCAGCAGGGGGAACCTTCAGGCTGGCCAGCACTATGGCCAGTCCTTCTGAAACACTGGTGGAGAAGGAGGTAGAGGAATATGCTGCTCAAGACTCCTCCACTGCATTACATTGCGTTGAAAAATGTAATAGTTTTTGAAAATGAGGACTTACCGCTTGACTTGGATCTGGATTTGGTTGCAGACATGGAAGAAACAGCAGATTTGGAAGCAAAGAATACCAACAAAAAAATAAGGTTGGTCCTAGTCTTTTTATTGCTTCTACTGACTCAGAACAGACTGTTGAAATACAGTCGTGACTAACCTTTTTAAAAATGGAGAAAGAGAAACAGCTTAAGTATCTGTGGGAGCTAGATGATGCATTCTCCTCTCTGCAACATTCGCAGACTGCTGTTGCTTTTCAGGTTGCTGCTGTCAGTGTGAGTGAGGGAGTGTTTATAGACATGATTCATCCCCAGAGTAAGACAGTGAGTACCGAGGGTAGAGTTGCTAAATTAAATAAGGATACCGATGGAACAACAGAGGCTGGCAGCCAAAACAGAGATTTTTCTGTGTGCCAAAAGCCTCCCGGGACTAATGTACAGGAGAATCCTCTGAGACCTCAAAGGCAGTGTTTGGGGCCTGGAACTGCTGTTCGACCACATATCAACACTAAACAGCCATCGCTAGACATGGAGACACCTTCTAATCTTGAAAAGCGCACATACTCATTTAAGGACGGGACTTGCTCTAAAGAATGGGGAGGAATAATGGAAACTGAATCAGAAACAATAGACTGGTCTCCCAAAATTGCATTAGAAGGTGCAGGATGGACACAAGACCATTTGGGGCAATGGTCCCCTGATCCTAGGGATTCCTCCTATCAGGACTCGTTACAGAACTCAACTTCTCAAGTGGCCACTAACGAGGTTCAGCAAAAGAGCTCCTCCATGCCCAGAGGTAATACTTCTAATGACTGCTCATGTTTTAAATAATATGAATGATACTGTGGTACCTGTACAGGTTATTAAAACTGGGATAATTGATGTTGCACCTCCTATAGAGGGGGAACCTAAAATGGCTAGACAGACAGAAGAGGTTAGGAGGGCTGTGCAGATTTCAGACCCAATTTTCATGATGTCTGACCTCTTTGCAACCAGGGGTGAGCCAGCCCCCCCGGCACAATGCAGTCAGACTATTATACAAGGGGGGACTAGAGGAACCTCCAAATAGTGTCTATTGCTAGGAATCTACTAAAAACATCTATGCATTACTTCTCCTCAGAAATCTTTGCCCTGATTAGCTTAGGAAATGGAAACTTTGATGTCAGTTTTAAGAGTATATCAAATTTAGAACGTTTTTGGATACAATATCAGACACTTAAGAATACCCCTGCTTGGATACCCTTCCATGCTATAGCATTAACCAAGCCGCTAGCCAAAACAATTAATGTGTTTAAAAATGAAGGGGTCCATGTAGAAGACATTTTGTTCTGGTTGCGCCAGCGTTTTGAGGTATTAGGGAAACCTATGCCACATTAGACAGTGAACAGATTTGGGATGGGGGATGGTGCATAAAAGTCAAACTACACTCCTCTGATGTGGGGCCTATGCACCTACCCAGCTATTTGTTTCTGGGGAAAGACCAAGGATCCATTTTTTATAGTGGACAGCCTCAGTCATGCTTCAAGTGTGGCTCAAGAGCTCACCTTAGCTCAGCTTGTGATTCCCCACATTGAAGCCACTGTTTAGGTTCTGGGCATGCATCCTCAGCATGTCTAAACTTATTTAAATGTAATTTGTGTGAACAGACAGGGCATGCCTATGGGCGTTGTCCCTGGGCATCGCACAATAGAGAAGATTGCCCCTCTCAAGAAGGTATAATTAATGTTGCACAGAATCAACAAGCCAAAAGAGTGGCAGCTCAGGATTTACAGAATACATTAAACACTGTCTCTCACACTAGTCAAACCCAGGTGGCACCTATACAGATAGACCAGATGGCGGTCGTAGTAGACACACAAAGTCCTGAAACATCTTGAGTAATGGTAGATCACCCAGCTCCCACTACAGAGGGGCCGCAGCAGGTGGTTGATGTAGAAAAAAGAGTTATGCCACACACCCCCCGTAAACAAAGACAGAGGTTTTCAAGTAGTGACTCAAAAGAAAAGGCCAAGAACAGGGGCCCAGAAATCCAAACACGTTTGATGAAAACAGGGCAGGATCCAGTCTCTTGGAAAGCAGGGAATAAATATGCCTTGCTATCAAAAGAGGGAACCGATAAAGATTCAGAAGGTGAGGAATCGGACTCCTCATCTGTTACATCTAATACTAACATGGAGGGTGGGGATGGGGAGGGATCTGTTGCAAAGCGAACTAGGCAATGGAGAATTTCCAAGACCCCTTAGACATTTTTCCTGATGTTTTATTTAAACTAATTTCTCTGGATGGATAAACTTACCATTAGTACTATTAACATCAATAGTATTAAAAATGAAAGGAAGCGCTTAGGAGCATTGAATTATTTGAGGAACTTGGCCTCTGGGTCCTTCCTTTTGGTCCTCGGGCACGGATGTTTGCGATGGGGTGGGTATTTTATTTTCGAATCCTCAGTTAAGAGTGTCAAGACTGGTAGATATTCACCCTGGGCAGGCCCTATTGTTAGATATGTCTTATGGTTCCTTTAGATGCCGAATAATAGCCATATATGCCCCACAAACAAAAGTGCAAAGGGTTTCTTTATTTAAAGAAATTCAGCCTTTCTTACATACTTCCCGACTGGTGTATTGGTTGGGAGATTTTAACTGTGGCCTGACAAAGGCAGACAGGGGTTTACAAATGGAGAAAATGTTCTCTGATTCAAATGCATTACAGAGCGTTCTGTCCCATGCAGGGTTCATAGATGCCTATAGGAAACTGCATTCTACAAGTGGGTTCACCTACTATAGGGTTTATTAAAAATCAGAATTGACTTTATATTTGTATCATCTTCATTACACATACAGGAGGTGCAATTTACTGCTTGTGAATTTTCAGACCGCATGGTTATTAAATTAATGACTCAATGTGGGTCCACTTCACAGTGTAGAAAGCCATACTGAAAACTAAATGAGTCTGTTTTAGCTGACCCCCCCTTGCAGAAGGCATGGCGGTGCGAGTGGGCCACCAGACTATCTGTAGTGGAGTGCTATTCTGAGTTAGTGGACTGGTGGGAGGACACCAAAAAATCTTGGTGGTGTTTTTTTTCAACAGCGAGCACACTCCAGGTCTACCTCTGAGTACCTAACATACTTATAGCTTTAGCAACAGCTGCAAAGAGTTATTTCCCAGATGGAGTTTACAAGGCAGGATTTAAGGTTACAGGTTAATAGCCTTAAAACCCAAGTGATAGCATTACAATATGATAGGGCCAAAACCTTACAACGGGAGCTTAGATTTGGAACGCAAATGACAAAAGACTCCTTAGACCCTTATAATAAGAATAAGAAAAGGATTGAGAATAGGGTAATAACAGAATTGACTTCTTCAACTGGGAAATTAGTTAATTCCTCCCAAGTGCTTCTAGAAGTGGTAGAACAACAGGTAACACAGGCCTTGGGTACCCCCCCCCCAGAGCCCGAGATACATGAGATTTTAGAAACGTTGGGGTTGTCCAGGGTACAGGAAGTTGATGCCCAGTATTTAATAAAAGAAGTAACCTTAGAGGAAGTTAAGGCTGCTATTTCTCAGATGGCAGCTAACACAGCTCCTGGCTCTGATGGGCTGGGTGCTGGATTTTATAAAACATTTATGGATTGTCTCTCTCCCACATTGGTAATTTTGTATAACCACATTTTAAAAGCCTCAAAATAGTCTGCATCCATGATGGATGCAATATTGGTACTTATACATAAAAAAGGAACCAGGCGGGATATTGGAAACTGGAGGCCCTTAAGCCTGTTAAATTCTGATATGAAAATTTTGGGTAAAATATTGTTAGCAAGACTATCTAGAGTAGCGCACCTTTTGATTAGTCCCTCCCAAATATGTGCAATTCAAGGTAGGAGACAACAAGATAATTTAATTACACTACGGGAATCTTTCTACAAAGGAAGCTCGGAAGATAAAACAGAGTATATTCTTAGCTTGGATCAGGAGAAGGCCTTTGACAGGTTCTCCCACAAATTTTTATTCTCTACATTGTTGGGCTTTGGTATTCCTGAAACTTTTGTTAATTGGATAAAAGGTATGTATGAAGCTTCTTTTCTTTGGCCTAATGTAAACGGCTGGTTAGGAGGAAGGTAAATTTCAAAGGGAGTTTAAGTAGGGTTGCCCCCTAAGTTCGCTTCTCTATGCCTTTGGTATAGATGTCTTAATTAGATTAGGGTTGGCCTATAATGAATTAGTAGGAATATCACTCATAGACACCTTCCATGTGAAAGTATTAGTGTATGCTGATGATCTGGTTTTGATACTATCTACCTCATCTTCAGAAATGGCTCCAACAGCAGTTTTGATTCAGTTCTCATATTTGTCAGGGTCAAAAATTAATCTTGGAAAGAGCAAGGGTGTAACTTTAGGTAATACCCCAGTACCACCTTCAGGTGTATGGGCTGGCATTCCTATAACAGCAGAGCCAATAAGTACATTAGGTGTTAAATTTGGACCAGGGAATATAGCACAATTAAATTGGGAAGCTAAGACAGAACAGGTGAACAGGATAATATCCAGCTGGAAGGGGCAGCAGATATCAAATAAGAGAAGAGTCCTCTTAATTAAATGTTCATTGATCCCACGGTTTTTATATAATAGTTTTATCTTTCCCCCTCCACAGTCTATCAGCACCAGTTTTTTTGGAGTTTTTTTTTCATTCTTTTTGGGGCTTTCGATTAAATCCTATTAAGAGGGAATTTACATATTTATCTATTGAGAAAGGTGGGGTGGGAATGATACACCCTATTGCATTCTTTTATAGTATGTTTCTGAGTTATAACATTTGCCCTGCATTGCATCCCAGCACGAAAGATTGGGTACCCCGATCCAAGAATGGCTGAACCCTTGTAAACCAGCATGGGATAGTAAGAAGGTGAGGTCCCTCCCCTCTAAGATGCCAGCATATGGGAAAGATTGCATCAAGAATGTTATGAGGTGGAATATTTCCCCAGCACAGCTTCTAACTATAGATAGGAAAGGGATTTATGCAGCCATAATAGCAGTAGAAAGAACCTCATTGGTAGAATTTCCGGGGTGTGAGGCATCCAGACAATCATATGTTTTACAACAGCTGTCAAACCCTTGGCTACCAGCCTTTATTTGGGATTGTACCTGGTTGAGCAATTATGGTAGGCTAGGGGTAAAAGGGAACAGTAAACACAAACAGCTATCAGAGAGAGAGATATTGCCCAAGATCTACCTGTGCACAGGTGGTTGAAACCCAGGAACACCTTTTGTTAGAATGTCCTTATGCTCGCTCCTTTTGGATACATTTGTCGCATTCATGGTCAGACACCCAAATGGCAACTCCTTCATATGGTATCATGTACAGGCCAGAGGATAACAGTTTTAGTACATATCACAGAGACATGATGTATATAACCTTTGCTTTAATGAAGTACTTTTTATGGCAATCATGATGTTTGTTAATATTGCAATAAAAGACAGTTACCTATCAGGAACTTTTTTTTTTTTTTTTTATGTTATGCTTTTTGCCACCTGCTGTGGCACACTACCAGCTTGCGGGATCCAGCCACTGGCTCCGCTCGCCCGGAGAACTGGGTAGTTCAGACTGCACCCAGGAGGATCTGGGACAACCATCTTGCCATCCCGCTGGAGGGCTCCCCCTCTGCCTCAGCCAGCCAGAACAGCCCCAGACCCTCCCTGACAGGATTCCGCCAAAGTCCTCCAGGCGACTCAGAGCATGGCCATCAAGCTGCATGGTCGCGCCCAGCCATTTTCCTGCAATTGTTCCCCTGGAACACGGATGTGCAATGATGTCTGGGCACAGTGTGCTGATGTCCGCCGCGGTCCCCCTCCAGATCGCCAGCACTTGTAGTGCCCCCGAGCATCCTCAGGAGCCGCTACAGCGTGGTGAGATTCCCCCAACTCACCCCAGGACTGGGAGAGCAGTCTACAGATGCTCAATCCCAGTCCTCCCCTGCCTATCCCCGTGGCCCGGGCTCGTTCCCGAACCCGGGTCACTGGCGTGGTGCGAGGTGTGGCGTCCAGCACCTCAACCCTCAGTGCCACCAGGCGGGCTACCGATCAGGAATGTTTGAATAACATATGGCTATCTTTACAGAACATAAAGAGAGCTGACATGAATAGATTCTCTTTAGCAAAAGCACAGCATCTATGGTTACACTGTATAGCTTGGTTAAATTAAATATAAGCTGCAGTATTGGGGATAAACAAGTAAATTACTTGGGGTGACTTTTTGCTATGTGATGTACTAACATTTGGATTTTTTGTTTTATGAAAATTTGTTGTGGTTTTGATGTATGGATGGTAATATTTTTGTACCATTTTTTTTATTGTTGTGTAATGAAGTCCAACTATAATAAAAATTCCCCTACTCTTATCGAGAAGTGACATGGGATCTTTAATGTCCACCTGAACAACCACTAGAACAGGCAGACAGGACCTCGGTTTAGCATTTCATCCAAAAGATGGCACCTCAGGAGTGCAGTATCCCCCTCATGATGCACTGCAGTGTCAGCATTGGGATTTAGGCAAGGCAAGGAATGTTTATTTCTATGGCGCCCGATCCCAGAGGCTCTGGGTGCCTTACATAAAAGAGAACAGGGAGGGGAATGCAAGTAGGATAAAATACACACAGTACATTATTTACATACAAGCTCATGCTAAAATCAATAGGCACAGTATTAAAACATAATTTAGTGTAATAGCTCTAATTAGTCCAGAAAGGCAAAGTGAAAGAGGTAAGTCTTTAGACCCCTTTTAAAATCCTCCACCACTGGGGCCTCCCTGACTGAGATGGGAAACATGTTCCAGAAGGCCGGACCAGTGATTTTGGAAGCTCAGTCGCCGGAAGTTTTTAACCTGGTCCTCAGAACTGCCAGGAGGCCCCTGGTGGAAGAGCAGAGGGAGTGGACTAAGGAAGCAGGTGTCAAGAGATCAGCCAGGTAGTCAGAACCCAGTCTGTATAGAGCCTTATAAGTGAGTAAGCCCACTTTGAAAATGATCCTCCACCTGACAAGCAGCTAGTGCAGAGCTCGTAGGACCGGGGTCACATGATTAGACCTTGACAGGCCCATCAGTAACCTGGCTGCTGAGTTCTGCACTAGCTGGAGCTGGAGGAGGGTCCCTCCCCGACCCCAAAGTACAGAGCATTGCAGTAATCAAGCCTAGATGTAACAAAGGCATGAACCAGTGATGGCAGATCCTCAGGTGGAACTAGGGGTTTAATCCTGGTGACATTCCTTAAGTGGTAGAATCCACTTTGGATGACAGATGACACCTGAGCATCAGGAGTCAATCTGTCATCCAGGCACCAAGATTTCTCACCCTAGGGGAAACCATCAATGGAGAGGTCCCTAGGACCAATCCCAAGGCCACTTCGGAGGCACTCCCATCACACCTGTGACCCAGCTCAATCACTAGTACCTCTGTCTTATCTGGCTTCAGTTGCAACCAGTTGGAGGACATCCAGACATTGATCTCCGACAGGCAATTGTTAAGCACTTCCACGGCATCATGTGTTCCATGGCAAAAGACATAGGCAGTTGGATATCATCTGCATAGCAGTAAAAACTCAAACTGTAACACCTAATGAGCTCATCCAGGGATAGCATGTACACCGTGAATAACACTGGCCACAAGATCGAGCGTTGAGGCACACCACAGAGCAGGGACTTTGGGGAGGAGGAGAAGTTCCCCATCACCACCCGTTGCATCCTGCCCAAGAGATAGGACTCAAACCAGCTGATGACAGTACTGTTGAGTCCACAATATTCTCTAAGGCGATCCAGTAGCACAGTGTGATCCACAGTGTCAAAAGCTAAGGAAAGATCAAGGAGAACAAGAACTTACCTGACTCCTCTATCTCACACACTGAGGAGGTCATTTTGCACCCTAACCAACACAGTTTCAGTGCTATGCCTCACCCTGAAACCTGACTGGAAAGGCTCATAGATGTCAAAGGTCACAAGGTGCTCCTCAAGTTGCTGTGCCACTATTTTCTCGACAACCTTTCCTAAAAATGGAAGGTTGGAGATTGGTCAATAATTCACCAGGACATCAGGGTCTAGTGAGCGCTTTTTCAAGAGGGGTCTCACTAATGCCTCCTTCAAGGTATCTGGAAAGAATCCCTCTGACAGTGAACACCAGATAATCCCTGTGAACACCAGGCCAACGGTCTTGATGCACCTCATCAAGAAATGGATCAGAGACAGGTCCAGTTCACAGTAAGTGTGCCTCAGCTTTGAGATCACCCTTATAACCTTGGCCACCTCCACTGGTCTAAACTCCTCCCAGACAATAGGAGTGCCTCTGCTCTGACCAGGCTGGTCACTGCAAAGCAAAACTTGCCTCACAGGCGGGATCCCCAACTGGATAGAGGACACCCTGTCAGAGAAGAACTGAGCAAACTCCTCGCATAAAGCGATTGAAAGAGTTTTTTTCAGATGAAGACAGACTGGATGAAGAAGTCTGTCCACAATCTGAAAAAGGTAGAATGGTCTGTTCTTCCTGGCAGCAGTCTCCCTGGACAGGAACTCTGCCTTTTTATGGTAGATTGCCCCTTGGTACACACCATAGTGAGCATGCAAGGTCAGTTTGTCCTCCTCAAAACGGGTCTTCCGCCAGCAATGCTCTGACTTCTGACCCTTGATCTTCATCACCTTGAGATCCCCATCAAACCAGGGGGTTATCAAGTGAGAAGATCTGGGTCATATACAGACCGGTGCAATGGCATCCCACATTCCTGGTATGGGGCTACAATCCACCACCTTCCGGCCTCAGGGGCGAATGTGCTACCTGCTGAGCCACTAAAAGTTATATGTGCCTCTGCTCCCCTCCCCCTAAATCTGATGATTAGACTCCAGCTGAACTTTGACAGCGTTCAGCACTGGTTCTGATCAAATCAGCTGTCCTTCAATGCAAAAAAATGATCTCCATGACCTTTGGAACTAGGCAAAAACTCTCCAGGCTTCGTCCCTTCCCTCCTTTAACATCTTAGATGGGCCCTCCATTGAGGATGTTCCCTCTTTCAGGTACCTCATGGTTTGGATTGACCATCACCTTGACTTTTCTGGGCATGTGGATACCATCCACAAAAAGTTGCACCCAAAATGAGGTGCGTTATACAGAAACCATGGGTGCATCCCTTGCCATCTTGCAGAGCCATTCTACAGAAAATGATTCTCTTTATTTTCAACTATGGAGACATTGTTTACAGTGCTGCTCCCAAGTTTACTCTAGCCAGACTGGATTCTCTCTTTCACTACTTTTTGCCTCTTTGCCCTGGACTGCCCGCACCGCACTCACCATTGCTCCCTTTACCCGTCTCTCTCCCTTCCCTTCCTTGAAGTCAGGTGCCTCACTCATTGCTACTCCTCTATTGCTAAACACTTGCTTGGCTCTCTCCCCTCTTATCTCTCCTCTCCTTTCTCTCCCCCTTCTTCCTCCTACCCCCTTCGCAACTCTGGCTTCTGCTCCCTAGCGCTCCCATCAAGGTTGTCCTCAGCTGGCCAGGCTGCTGTCTCCTACTGCTTTCCTAAACTATGGAATTCTCTTCCTCTATCCACCCACTCTGCCTTTTCCTTTTCTCTCTCTCTCTCTCTCTCTTCTCCATAACCTCATCTCTCCCTCATTCAAATGCACGTGAGCTTTACCCCTGCTACTCCACTTCACTGTTTCCTCCCACCATCTCCCCCTTGTCTTCTCTTTCCCCCATAACCCTGCCCTAGTCCCTGGCTTACCTCCACCCAGAAACCTACTGTTTAGCATCCACTGCCTTTACCTGTATAACTCCGCAATGCACTTAAATTATATCCCCTGCCCTTTCCAGACCTAACTGCTATTTGCAAAGTTGCAAATTGCTGTTGATTGCTTCTTGATGCAAATATTGTTCTATTCCTGATTGTTATGCTTTGCCTCCCATTGCCCCTTCCCCCTAGAACACATCTGGAAACGAGCTACTACTAAGCTCAGTATGTCTTTCCTGGTGAAACATTTGAAATAAATAAATGCATACATTTTATCAAGAACACAAGTAGAACCAAACTTAAGAAACTAATATGACAATTTATCATTCTAACTACATTTATTGGTGTATAAAAGCTGTGCCATTTGGGCAATACGTTTATATTTAAAACAACCACTTTGGCTGTGTAGTGTATTGAAATATGACATACAGTATTTCATATCAATATGTGAATTTAAATAACGGTATAAGCATTCAAAACTAGTAGATGTTGCAGTATTGATTTCGATATATATGGCATCCTTACAAGAGCTCAAAGCGCCAAAACAATACGTCAGAAAAGCAAGAGATACAATTGGTAGAAAAATAGGCACAATATATAATCAAACCAGGAACAGAATAATTACATCACTGACTCCTGTGCATACAAACAGCTACAGTAGACAAGAATCTTAAAACACGGCAGAGAAGTGGTCTGAGAAATGTCTCTTGGAAGGGCGTTCCAAATGCTTAATACTCTAGACCTGTTTTTTTTTTAATGTTGAGGTGCTTGTAAAAGTTTTGCCTGCTTCAGAAGACATGGAGGTCTACATTTTGAGTCAACATACTAGAGACATTTTAATAATAAATAGTGCTGCTCTTTTTGTTCTGCTACCGCTGCAGGGAATGGCTCATTTTGCAGTGAGGAGGTCAAAAGGAATGCAATTAAGATGGTGACAATGGCATTAAATAATCTTGCAAATTAAATAACTTTTTATATTAATGTTTGCAAAAATAAGCAAGGGACCTGGGGGTTAATTATAATATGTCTTTTGAAAGACTGTAAATATCAGCGTTGTTGAATCCCATCTACTACATATAGCACTAATCTACAATATTACTAGCAGCTGTGGCTTTCAAAATAAGACAAAATTGCCTCCACATATGCTTGCAGGACAAAATCCCTCAAGGGCCAAATTATAGTTTATGTTATTGTATATACCCTTCTGTTCAAAACGCTTTTTCAGCAGTATTGTCTGGGCCTTTTTAAAATAGAAGGCATCCCTTTAAACCCTTTCACTTTGAGAAACATCAACAATGGTCATTTTTCCTTACAGCTGAATACATGGGACAGCAAATGAGTTTCCATGACACTTTAAATTCAAAATGACAAAAAAATACCTCCGGCTCTTCATAGATGTCTGGATCCATCTGTGGGCTTAAATAAGGGAAGAGGCAGAGTCTGTCTCCTTTTCTCAGGTGGTATTCCCTGCCATCTGCCAGCTTCAACGACATGTCCTGAAGGACTTCTCTGGTGATAAAAGGGGCTGCTGTCAGGCGTAGTGTCTCACTCAGAACACTGTCTGTAAAAAGGATTTGTGGTGAGAGCACAGAATTTACTAGGCATCAGTAAACAAATAACATAATTTATGCAATGTATGTGAGAAAGGAAGTGCAGAATAAATAGTTTATCTGGCCAGATTCTATATTCTTATTTATTTACTTATTTGAAAATTGGTGACTGGGAAAGGTACAATGAGCCTAGGCTTGTTTCCAGGTGCAACTCAGGAGAGGGGGCAAAGGACAAAAAGCAATACAAAGCTTAGAGAAAAATACAGTGTTACAAAAAGTGCAAAGTCAAAGCAGAACGAGGACCATAGAAAGTACATAATGATAAACAAATAAGCATTATATCAGGTGTAAAGGAACTGTTAAGGGGAGGGAAAGCAGAAGTGGGGGGGAGGGTGAAGGAGTCTCAGTTGTTATTTGATAGAGACAGGGGAGGCAGTGAAACAGAGAGAAGAGAGATGTTAGTTTCAAAGTGATAGGCGAAGGCTGACTGGCCAGCTGAGGTATGAGGACATGGCAAGGCAAAGGTGCAATGGTCTCTGGAGCGGAGGAAGCCTGAGGGAACAATGGAGGGGAGTGATGACAGGTAGGAGAGATGGGACCCAGACCAGTATGTAGATATAAAGGAGGCACAGTACCTCTGGCAATGGGATGGCAGAGGGAGAATGGATAGTGATGAGTAAAGAGAACAGTGATGGGATAGAGAGGGTGAGTTGGTTGCAAAGTGACCGAGGGCATTACAAAGGGTACCAGTCTGGCCAGGGAGCTGGAGGGGGTGGATCCACAGACCACATCCACGTAGTCAAAGACAGAATGAGAAATGAAATGAACAGTTTGTTCTCTCAGTTTAAATATATTCACACATTCCACTAATCCCTTCTCTACCCTCCCGTCCTTGAAGCAGCTGTCAAATCATAATCAGATTCCAACATTACATGGACCAATCAGAAAGCTCCACATTACTTCCATTCTGTAACTAGTGTGAACAGCAGTGCAGCACTGACATATTAAAACCGCTCCATGGATTTTGTTTAAAATCATCAATAGTACTTATACTGAAATCAGTCAGACAAAACCGAAAAACAAACTACAGTGTCCTTGATTATCCGCCCCTCTACTATCCACCGCCCTCCTTATCCTCTGACCCAACCTCCTGTGCCATTCTCTCTCTATAGAGTGCCCCTATATTATCCGCCACCCTCTCTACCCACCATTTACCAGTGCTTTCTGGTGTACACACTGTATCTTCCTCATGTTATTCTACCTCTATCATCCACCACATCACTGGCACTGACTCAGAACATCAGGGTCCTGATTTTCTGGTTGTTGTAAATGTCATATAAAAATATTTTACAATGCGTTGCTGAGGACTATGTTGCATTTGAGAATGACTGTGAGGTTTTGAACAACATCACTGATGAAGAGGTTATTGAAACTGTAGTGGGTGAAGAAAAGGAAGATTTCGTGTTAGAAGCAAGGGTTGATTTTTAACATTGTTTTAATTGCCCAGCATTTGGACTAGTGCAGCTAACCCTCTACATGCTATAAATGAAGTTAATAAAGTCATAACTTAGCAGGCTGTCATTTACCAATGCCAGATGGGCAGAAGAGAGTTCAGCATTTTCAGTCAAGCCTGCATGCATGCATGCATGCACAGTTTACCCAGACTAAGGAAGGAGGTTTTGTTTTTACTTGCAGTCGCTCTGAAGAAGGATCTACAGTAACTTTGAAAGGATGTGTTATTGGACCAGGCTTGAGGATACAGCTTGAAGGGGGTCACTCAACAATACCCTTTGGACTTACAGTATGTGGAACCCAGGGGCTTTTACAGGAGGCTTCTTGCACAACAAAATACAGTTACAGGAAAAAGGAGCAATGCCACAGCCAGTACACCACCAAGTAAATTACAACAATGCACTGTTGTACTGTTGTTTCATTCAGGGAGCCTGTCAAACTTCAGGTAAATTTGGAATTAATCACGTAAAAACATGATCAAAACCATAGCTTAACATTTGTATTGGTAAAAATAACACACACACGTAAAATCCTGATTTTCATCTGTTTGTTAGCAAATACACTGCAAATTGAGTGAAAGTCCACTTGGTTATTAGCACTCAGTATAGAGAGTAGTCTAGCTCTCACTCCTATGACGTCACTACGTTTCACGTCTGCCAGACATTTTGTAGAATAGACTGGGCAGGAGTTTTGAAAGCAGAGGGTTGTCATTTGCGTTTTTCAAATGCTATGAAACTGCATTTATGTTTATTGTAAAAATGCAGTTTTAGCATTCATATAAACAGCTGCCTTTCCTTTACCTTGCTATGAAGCCATTTTTAGTGGTTTAAGGGCAAACAAAGGAGTTTCCTTGTCTTTTTGGAATCATACTGTGATTTTTAAGTATTGTTCTACCAAACTTTGCACAAATAAAGAAACTGAATAATTAATACCTACATGTAGTCCTGTGCTTATTTTCCCATATTTACAAATGTAGCATAGCCCACCTATGTTATCTGCCACCCTGTATTATCTGCCAAAAAGAGTTGGTGTACCAAAGTTGGCAGATAAAGGGTGCACTGTATATTGCATAAACTGAATATCCTACAAGGGTAGTGTCTGGATACCTTTTTTCATCCACACTCAATGAGGTAACCTCAGAGACACTTCACTCGAGGCTAGGGATTACTCTTCCATTCACGAGGTCATCTGAGGTCACCACAACTCATATAGATAAAACATTTTGCCAACACTGCCTTGTTGCATATCTCCCATGTATAGCCCCCTTTTGTGCTATTTTATTGGGTTAAGGAGGTTAGTTATACTGTGGGCACCCCATACTATCCTGTCAAGGTGGATCGGAGTTAAGACTTTAGGGACTATAATGCTGGCACTTATGTACAATCTCTGTACTGAATTGTACCCTACTATATATCCCCCTTACCTAGACTTGTGTTTTATGTAGAATTTAAAAGGGTTTGCAGAGAGACCCATATCTGATGACAGAAAGACAGCCTTTTTTCACACAAAAACAAGTTCCATTTTGTAGCTGTTCATGACATCCACCACTAGGTAAAAAAATTTGGGAAAGGGGGTGACCCTGTAGTTCAGTGACAGAACATTGCACTACAGTGCAGGTGACCTGAGTTCAAGACTAGACTCGGGTCACATATGTCAGACCAGCCAGGCCTGCAGAAGTCTGTCATGACAGTGCATCCCCATTAAAGGGGAGCAGTCACGCACTGTCGATGTCATAGTTTGAAAGCCCATGAAAGGTTATTTTAAACATTGTCCTCTATTTGAGTTTATACTTGGCTTTAAGGCACAAGTAGACCTAGTGAATACTTGTGACTGCTCATCTCTACCCACTGTAATAGAGTCATGAAAAAACAGCCACAATACATTTAGTAATGTTTGTTTTAAACTGTTACTCTGAGCTAGCTATCACTTTTTGCTGGACATTGTTCTACATACTCACTATGCGTTGAGAGAAAAAGTACTGTCTTGCAGCCATCTTGCATCTACTGTTATTCATTACATAGCTATTATTTTAACAAGTAAGATAGTTGAAATGCAGTACATCCAGAACCGCTGTGGTTCTACATGATAATGGCAAGTATAAAATGGCAAGGATGAAAACAGTGAAGGGAAAACAGCACAGCCACATAGGGCGAGTGGCAAAAAAACAGTGATCACCAAAACAGCAACAACACTGCCACAGTGACTTTCTGCAGGGGCTTGCCCCCTGCACCCTCCTTACTAAATATAATCAACTCAAGGGGGATGCAACTCAGGGAAGCGGGAAAGCCATAGATCACCGTTTTGGCAATCGCTGTTTTTTTGCCACTCACCCTATGTGGCCGTGCTGTTTTCCGTCACCTTTTCATCCTTGCCCTTTTTGAGATTGCCATCTTCATGGGATAGCACCACAGCTGGAGGCTTGGTGCCTGAGGTAAACAGTCTCAGAAGCAAGAGAGAACCCTTAGTACTCACTACCAGTACTATAACGCCAAGTCTCACACAGCAATTCAGCAGCGTTAACAACTTTTATTTGGTGAAAAAAAGGGTGAATAGATGAAAACCACACCAGAGCACTTGGTGTGGTCTTCACCTGCTTGCCTTTTTTTTCACCAGATAAAAGTAATTAACCCTGCTGGATTCCTGTGTGAGACTTGGCTTTATAAGACTGGTGCTGAGTCCCGAAGGTTTATTTTGCTTCTGAGTAAGGTGGTTGTCTAATTTAATGTCTAAACCCAGGCTATCTCTTTAAACATTATCATACATGATGTCAAACATAGCAATAAATTCCTTTTTTAATATGGTTTTCTACAGTACTGGGCTCACTTCCAGCTGGAAGCAGCCATGAGATATACATTACTACCGTAAGTCTGCTCAAGATTAACAGAACATTGCCACCACTTTGTGAAGCTTGTGATGTCATGGAGGAACCAGACATGCCTAAATACATGTACTCAGTCACAGCGTGTCCCTCCATGACATCACAATGCTCCATAACGTGGTGGTATAGTCATATTAGAATTACACAGACTTTGTCATATATATCTCAGGACTTCTGCCAGGTACAAGTAAGCTCAATACCATGTCTGAAGGTATTTATCATGGTCTTTAAGTCTGTGATTCCCTTGTGCATGAATGGACACCTTTAAAGGAGATGTGTACCTTTTTTGTTGTCCTTTATCCCATGGTCCCTCTGCCCCCAATTTAGCACTTTGCAAGTAGCTTGAATTTTTCTCTACACAACTAATAGTTTAAAATGTTAACATTTGTACCTGAAATTCTCCCGATGCACTGCTCCATTTCCCCTGTAACTTCGTCATGCAGTAGACCCTTCTGTCTCCTGTGCTTACATTTGTGCCTCACCGGTGCTGGTGCAGACTCAGTGACACTTATGAGGAATTCTGGTTGCTAAAAGCACTGAAAATGACAACTGTTCTTTCTAGATTGTTTTTTTTAGTTACAGTAGTGGTCCAATGGGGTGAACCTACACTGCATTCACCATTCGGCTCATCTGAGTCATGCCTCTAGGTGGAGAGAGCTCTAATTTGAAGTGTTAACAATCTCTGACTTTTTTCACAATCACAAGCTTTAAAAATGTTTTTAAAGCTACTCAGTGATGAAATAGCCACCGTAGGGTATACTAACCAAAAACAGGGGTGTTGTCCAGGGTTTCTTGGCTGATGGTATGCACTTCATTTGTTCGTCTTCCGCTGTTTTTGAATACCCATTTTGCTTCTTCTTGAATTGCTGCCATTGCCACTGGGTTCTTCAGCAGAAACAAAAGCAGCCAGAAGGATGCCGGACCTGCGTTGCCCTAAACACACAAATGTAAAGGGAAAGAGATGGCTAAAACATAGTTAAACTTTAGTCATAGTATATGAAATAGAATGTAAGTACACAACAGTCCCAATTTGTTGCACACATAAGTCCTGACAATCACAGTCCAGTAATCAGGGTGATGCAAACATGCTTCACTATATGCAGTTTAACTAGACAGCATGCTGCACACTCATGCAGACTAGATAAACTGAATGGCCTGTATCTGCTGGCAATCTGGTATGTTTGTATGTTCATAATATACTTTTTGACCTCACAGAAAACGATACACAAGGAATTAAAGAACAGGTATGCCATTGAACTCATGGAACAACATAGATCCCTAGGGTCTGATGAATGTACCACTGAAATTTATAAAGAAAGAATGTAGGTAGGAAGCCACTTTAAGCTAGTACTGTACATGTTTACACAGTGTATGTATCCATACCTGTGTATGAAGCAGGGGGTATAAATGATAACCAAAGAGTTCCTTCTGATTATACATTACTGTTACTATGTAGTATCCTCTTGGACCACAGGATACTGATTTTGCAGGTATACCCATCAGTCATTCCACATTGAATAGGATGCACCCCATTTGGCTATTCAGAACCTTTCTGCTTCCCCCAATGCTGCCCTACATGATACAGAAAGATGTTGGAAGATAAACTGAGGTCGATGTATGATACTCTGTGAATAACCACCACCGTTACCTCAGAGGTTGCCAAGAAAGAGGAGCAGTTGGACCAAGGTGGGCTCAGGGAGGGAGAGGATGGTGGAACAGAGGTGCATCCCTCCAGTTGTAGCTCTCCACAATTCATATGCTGTTCTGGCAAAGAGTGGTTCCTCTATGGAGGCACCTGCAGTGGAGACCAAGGAGGATGCTGGGAACCTCCACAAAGGAGACCCACAGGAGGGTGTACGAGACCCCACAGGGGAAGGAAACAACTCCTGGTGGGGACTCAATCTGGGGGGTAGACGTGGGGGAGGGGATAGGGAGGTAAGGAGCCTGCCTTGCACCACGGCTTGGAGGGACAGGAAGCGAATCCTCAGGATCACGGGAGCAGCTGCACGAGGGAGGGAGCTGGATGTCATTGTCCACCTAGGGACACATGACCTGGCTGTAAATGGGATCAGAGCAGTGCAAGAGGAGTTTGTGGAGTTGGAAAGGGGCCTTAGATAAGTAGCATGTACGGTAACCTTCTCGGAGGTGCTGCCTGTCTATGGCAAGGATGATGCTAGGGTATTCCGCACCATGGGTTTCAATGAATGGTTGAAAAACTGGTGTGGAGCTCAGGGTTTTGGCTTCATTGGGGACTGGGGAGCCATCTGGAGGATGCAGGCTTATACTGGCACGATGGTCTGCATCTGTCCAGGGTGGGATCCAGGATCCTAGGTGACAGGTTTAAATGCTTCATTGGCAAGCATTTAAACTAGCCAGGGGGGCACAGAAAAGGAGCAGGGAAATCCCAGCCTCCCCCAACAAAGCGCAGTAGTTAGAGAGGTAAACACCAAGGCAGAAAAGTCAGTAGGGAGCAGGACAGGGATAAATACAGAAAAAGGTGTTAAGGACAGGGGTGGGGCTAAAAGGGGTAAGGCCATAAAAAATAAATGGAAGGTGATGAGTACCAATGCCCGTAGTCTGTGCAACAAACTCCCTGAACTAGTGGCTTTAATGGAAGAGGGATGCCTGGATATTGTGGCAGTCACTGAAACATGGTACACAGAGACCCATGAGTGGGAAGTCGACATACCAGGATACACAGTCTACAGGAGGGACAGAGTAGGTAAAAGAGGAGGAGGAGGAGTAGCTCTCTATATAAGGGAAGGGATTAAAGCAACAGAACTAAAGAGTAAACAGGAAGTTGATGAGTCACTAAGGGTCACCCTGGAGACAGGAAATGGAACCACAATCCGCATGGGGGTTGTGTACAGAGCCCCATCTCAGGGGGAGGAAATGGACAAGAAAATGATAGAAGGCATCCTTAAAATGGCAGAAAAATGGGAGATATTGTTGATGGGGGGACCTGAATATGCCAGATGTTAACTGGAGCACCTTTGCTGCAGGCACATCCAAGAGCAGGGTCATTCTTGACGCCCTACAGGGGGCATGCCTCAGACAGCTAGTGTTGGAACCCACTTGGGAGGGAGCAATCTTAGACCTGGTACTCTCAAATGGGGAAGGAGAAAGGATCTCAGATATACAAGTGGGTAGCCATCTGGGAACAAGTGACCACCAAACAGTGTGATTCACAATAAACACAGCCATAGAGTCAATTAGGAAGGTTGACTTTGGGAAAATGAGAGAGTGCCTTAGAAAAGCACTAGCAAATGGGCAAGAAGGAGGGGGTGGAGGAACAATGGGGAATAATCAAAACAGCCATCGCAGAGGCAACAAACCTTTGTGTAAAGCAAATCAATAAAACAAAATGAAGGAAAAAACCACTATGGTTCTCAAAAGAGGTGGCAGGGACGGTTAAGGAGAAAAGGATAGCATTCAGAAAATATAAGGAAATACAGAAGGAACAGGCCAGAGAACATTATCAGTTAAAGCAGAAGGAGGCAGAGAAGGCAGTCAGAATAGCAAAGGCACAAACTGAGGAAAAGATAGCCAACTCTGTTAAGAAGGGGGATAAAGCTTTTTATAGGTACATTAGGGAGCGAAGAAAGACCAAGGGAGGGATACACAGACTTAATAAAGGGGAGGGAATGTGGACAGAGGGTGACAGTGAAAAAGCAGGGATACTGAATGAATATTTCTGCTCAGTATTCACAACAGATGAGGAGGGGAAGGTGCCTAAACCAAACAAGGGAGAAACTCTGAATAGGGGGGTCGATACCAGTCCATTCACAGAAGAAAGGGTGTTGAAAGAACTCTTGAAACTGAGGGTGGACAAAGCAATGGGGCCTGATGGGATTCACCCAAGAATACTAAAAGAACCGAGAGTAGAACTAGTAACACCACTGACTACTCTCTTTAACAAATCATGGGAAGATGGAGTGGTACCTGAGGACTGGAGGAGGGCAAATGTGATTCCACTTCATAAAAGTGGGAACAGGGCAGAGGCAGGAAACTACAGACCAGTTAGTTTGACTTCAGTGGTAAGGAAAATGATGGAATCACTTCTGAAGGAAAGAATTGTTGAGTACCTAGAGGCCAGTGGGGCACAGGACCCAAGGCAGCATGGTTTCACAGCAGGAAGGTCATGTCAGACGAACCTAGTAGATTTCTTTGACTGGGTGACAAAAGTAGTAGACCAGGGAGGGGCTGTGGATATGGCCTACCTAGATTTTAGCAAGGCATTCAACACAGTCTCACACAAAAGATTAATACACAAGTTAGCCAGCCTTGGAGTGGGTCCCAAGGTGGTAGCCTGGATAAAAAACTGGCTGGACAACAGGACGCAAAAGGTAATAGTAAACGGAGTCCACAGTGAAGAAAGGAGGGTAACTAGCAGGGTACCGCAGGGTTCGGTACTGGGACCGGTCCACTTTAATATCTTTATAAGTGACAATGGAGAGCACCTGGAAGGAAAGGTATGCCTCTTTGCAGATGACACAAAGATCTGCAACAGGGTTGATACACAAGGTGGGGTGGAAAGGATGAAAAGGGACTTGGCAAGGTTGGAGGAATGGTCAAATACGTGGCAGCTCAGATTCAATGCAAAGAAGTGCAAGGTAATGCATCTGGGAAACAAAAACCAAGGGGAAGAGTACACAATGGGGGGTGAGTTAATAACAACAACAAAAATCGAAAGAGGCCTAGGAGTAATTATATCAGATGACCTAAAGGTGGGCAAGCAATGTGAGAAGGCAGTAAGGAGGGCTGGGGGGATACTGGGATGTATAGGGAGAGGCATCAACAGTAGAAAACAGGAAGTTGTTATCCCTCTCTACAGACAGTTAGTGAGACCCCATCTGGAGTACTGCATGCAATTCTGGAGACCCCATCTCCGCAAAGACATAGACAGAGTGGAGGCTGTTCAGAGGAGGGCAACCAAAATGGTGCAAGGTCTGCACCAGAAGACATACGAGGAGAGACTAAAGCAGCTTAATATGTATACCCTTGAGGAAAGGCGGGAGAGGGGGGACATGATAGAAACTTTCAAGTATCTCAAGGGAATTAACAAGGTACAAGAGGGTAGTATCTTTCAGAAGAAGAGAAGTGTAAGAACAAAGGGGCACAACTTGAAGATGGAGAGGGGACGGCTCAGAGGTAATGTTAGAAAGTATTTTTTCATAGAGAGAGTTGTGGATGCATGGAACAGCCTTCCTGAGGAGGTTGTGGAGTCAGGAACAGTGGGAGAATTCAAGAATGCATGGGACAGGCATAAGGCAATTCTTGTGGGGGGCAGGAGGAAGTAAGCTGTTGATTAACTAGAATCTGCAGCTTATCCATCAGGTAGGGAAATAGGCAGATTGGGTGGGCCAAGCGGTCCTTATCTGCCGTCAAATTCTATGTTTCTATGTTTCTAGCCACCCACATCCTATGCGTTCAGAACTTCATTTCTGATGTAAGAAGATGTGTCCCATTCAGTACACATTGTCAAACCCAGTGTTCTGCACCATGGTGCTGAAAGGTGAACTGGTACAGTAGGGCGTTTGGAAAAGGTGTGTTTTAAAATCACTGGTTTATGACTTTAAAACAACAGATCCACACAGACATATACTGTATGTTGCTTTGTCTCTGTACTCTGCTATGTGTACCAACTCCTTCTCACCAGTCACACCCACTTTGAAAGTGAGATGAGACTACCAAGGCAAACATCAGAGCAGCAGCGACCTTTCATCATTATTCAGGGTTCTGAAGTGGGAGCAGTCTCTCATCAATGCTTGCATCACTTATAAAGCTGCAAGACATTATCTGATTTTCCCTCCATTCCGAGAGAGAACTTTTTAAATAATTAAATTTTGATTAAGTTTTCAAATGTTTAGCAAGAATCAAAGACATAAAAGTTATCATATAAAGTTCTATAGATGCATATTTATAGTAAATTGTTTTCCAACAGTATCTCAAAAGATGTTAGGTGTACTATATTAGCTCTAATGTAGAGATAGCTTATTATTAAAGGAGAACTGCAGTCAACATGTACAAAAACATATGCTGTGCAGAATGTTTTGATTTGTGTGTGCAGTCCTAGTACGTCCTTTTCTTTATTTGCTGTTAGTATTTGTTTCTAAATTTTCCTTTTTCTCCAGTTCCTTCGGCCCCCCCCCTCCGAGAGCCCTCCTCCTGCTGGGATGGTAAGCTACCGCCCTTTGAGGGGTTTGACCCCAGAGGGATTTCTAGCAGTGGCAGATCTATCCAGTGTGAGTAGTGTATGCGTAGGGGGTGTGGGCAAGGCTATTATCGCCTATAATAGGGTGATGTCGGCTGTGCTTGACTGTCTTGCACCAGTCCATGTAAAACCAAATCTTCTCACTTGAGGTCCCCGTGGTTTGATGGGGAGCTCAAGGCAATGAAGACTGTGGTTCAGAGGTTAGAGCTCTGCTGGTGGAGGTCCGGTCTAAACGTGGATAGACTGGCCCTGCGCTCTCATTATGAGGAGTATCAGGGGGCAATCTCCCATAAGAAGGCAGAGTTCCTGTCCAGGGAGATTGCTTCCAGGAAGAATCAACCAACTGTGCTCTTTCAGACTGTGGACAGGCTGCTAAATCCAGCCCGTCTGCAGCTGAAAAAAGCCTTTTCCAATATTTTGTGTGAAGAGTTTGCTCGTTTCTTCTCAGACAGGTGTCCACTATCTGACAGGGCGTTCCGCCAGTGTGCCAGATCGTGGCTGACAGTGGTCGCCTTTGGCATTTGAAGTGCACTCTGCCTAGTTGTGGGGAGTTCAAACCAGTGGAGGTGGCTGAAGACATTGAGGTTGCCCTTGGGCTGAAGCACATATATTGTGAACTGGACCTGGTGCCGACATGTTTTCTGATGAGATGTGTCGACTTCGTTGGCTCAGTGTTCACCTTGATTGTCCAGTGTGCTATCTCAGAGGGGGTCTTTCTGGATGCCTTGAAGGAGGCTCTGAAAAAAAAACATTGTTAGACCCTGACATCATGGTGAATTACCGTTAAATCTCCAACCTCCCATTTTTGGGGAAGGTTGTTGAGAAAATCGTGGCACGGCAGCTAGAGGAGCACCTTGTGACCTTTGACCTGTATGAACCCCTCCAGTCAGGGTTTCGGGCAAGGCATAGTGTGGAAACCGCATTAGTTCAGGTGCATAATGACCTCCTCAGGGCTTGAGATCGAGGAGAAGGGACAATTCTTGTTCTCCTCGACCTCTCTTGAGCATTTGACATGGTAGACCGTGTGTTGCTCGACCACCTGAGAGAATTTTGTGGACTCACCGACACTGTCATCTGCTGGTTTGAGTCCTTTCTCATGACCAGGAGGCAGCGGGTAGTGATGGGGAATTCTTTCTCCTCCCCTAGCCTCCTGACGTGTGGAGTACCTCAGGGCTTGGTCTTGTCACTGATGCTGTTTGTCATGTGCTTGCTGCCCCTGGGAGAACTCAATAGGAAATACAGTTTGGGTTTTCATTGCTATGCCGATGATACCCAGCTATATCTTTCCTTTGCCCCAGGAACATCCAATGCAGTAGAAATGCTAAATAGATGCCTTGCTGAGATTAGTGACTGGATGACCTCTAGCTGGTTGCAACTGAACCTCGATAAGATGGAGGTACTAGTGGTGGAGTCAAACAGAAGGCTTGATAAGAGGGTCTCTGCCACAGATACCGGGTTATTCCTGGGGTCTGTGTCATTGAAGGCCTCCTCTAGGGTGTGCGACCTTGGCATGACCTTTGACAGCGGATTGACATTTGAAGATCAGGTGTCATCCGTTGTCCGGATCAGCTTCTACCATCTTAGGAACATCACCAGGATCAAGCACTTCGTTCCACCTATGGACCTACCCACTTTGGTGCATGCTTTTGTAATGTCTAGGCTTGATTACTGTAATGTGCTCTGCTTCAGGGTCTCAGGAGGCACCCTCCACAGGCTGCAGCTAGTGCAGAATGCAGGGACCAGATTGTTGATGGGGCAGCCTAGATACTGCCACATCACGCCGGTGCTGCGTGAACTGCACTGGCTGCCAGTCAGGTGGAGGATCCTCTTTAAGGTGGACTTGCTCACATTTAAGGCCCTACATTGTCTAGGCCCTGGATACTTGTCTGACTTTCTGACACCCGCTGTCTTGACCCACTCCCTCCATTCTTCCTCCAGGGGCCTCCTTGCGATTCCCAGGATGAGGTTAAAGACTTCCGGCAACAGAGCTTTTAGCGTCGCCAGCCCCATCCTGTGGAATTCGCTGCCACCATCTGTAAGGGAGGCCCCTTCAGTGGAAGTATTTAAGGCCCGCCTCAAGGCCCTCTTGTTTAGTCAAGCCTTCCCAGACATTGTCTGGTAATATTAATTTTTGGGGTTGTCTTTTGATGATTACTGTATTTTAATTGTTTTATACTATCTGGCCTATTTATTAGTGTTTTATTTATGTATGCATGATTAGTTTCTATTAATTTGTACGCCACCCAGAGCCTCTGGGATTAGGTGCTTTGAAAAATAAACTTTGCCTTGCCTTACTTGCTTTATGACCCCTGGGGATCTCCATGCCAGTATCTTTTATTGCCTTTCTTTTTCCCACAATGCCTCCTGTCCCATGTGACCATAATGCATTGGAGATCACTAATTCAGTAAGTGCTGACTTTCTGTTCTGCAGCAGCACTGTACTGTTAAGATCTTGTTGTTCTGGCCTCAAATAAATAACGCTTTCTAATCCAATCTTTTTGTCTATGTGTATGTCTAGGTTTAGCCAGTAGGAGTGAATGTTTTGTTTTTAAAGCTTTTCCTTCCATCACACCAAACACAGCCAGAAAGAAATCACACAAATCACCCCAGGTCATCAGTACTCTAATAAGTGAAAACTCCAGCCAAGTAATAGCCCACTTGATTATCTCTCAGGTGTTTGCCAAACTGTGAATATAGCCTTTGTTAGTGCTCATTTGTATAAGGAGAGGTACTTGAAAGAACACATTATCTTCAGTTCTAGACTCAGGTATCCCCTTCATGGACTAGTGAAGCTCCAGTAACATTGCAGAGGTAATGTGCCCAAGCCTGAGTGACGGCAGCAGAATCATCTTCTCATTTCAACACCTCCTGCAGGTGGACGCATGAGCAGACTTGACAGTCAACAATGATGTATTGATACATCTGCCCTCATGGTCAATGGAGCTGCATGTAAGATGGGCCATCTTGTCACATCTAGGAGAAGACAGAAGATAGAATGTGGACCTTCATGAAGTCACTAGATAACTCTCCTCAATGCAGAATGCATGATGCCACTAGGCTGACTGCCTGAAGGACCTTCCTGGTAGTGGTAAACAGCAGGTACACAACAGGGTGACGAGGGCCCATGCTGGATGACATGGGGTGGTTAAAAACAAATAATATAAAATAACAGCTGGACTCATGTGCCCATACTCTCATACACTTCAGACCTAAACCAGGCATTACTTAAGCAATAAGGACAGACACTGAGATCCATCACTAGCAGATAATTATGAGCTGGAAGAGTTTAGGGCCAAAGAATGCTGTACACAAGCCCTCCATCTCTTTATGTCCAATAAACTAATCGCACTAAGAGACTTTGTCTCAGAGAATATTTACATGTTTTTTGGAGTGGTGTTAGCCACTGCTAAGCAATTTAAGTCACAAATTGTAGTAAGAAAAAAAGAAATAATGTGACCTACTGGGAACTGAACCTAGGCCTCTGGAATATCATAGAGAATACTGGGAGAATTTACAGGATGTGTAGTGCTTAATTAGGTCAATGGCACTGTGTATACTGGCCTTGAGGTTTTAGAGATCAGTACCATGATTTGCCATTCCCTAAGGTAAATATTGAACAAGGCAATGTACTGTACCTCTAGGATCAATTAATCTATATATTGACCTGATCCAAAGTCAGTATTTGCTTAAGTTCAGACCATGCAGAACATCTTGGTAACTCAATATTCTGTATATGGACTACCATCTGAGAAAGACAGAACAGGGCAGGTAGCCCTAGGGCTGGAAGTAAATTAAAGTTCATATGCAGCTCTACACGTCTAGCTGAAGCCTTTGGAATGGCTCTTATGTAGATTGTTACCTCAGCACTACTTAAGAAATTAGCCCCTATTCTATTAGATTTTCTCAGCAGATAAGTTCCTGCTGGGAAAGGAAAAGGCACAAGTCACAGACGTGTGAACATCTCCCAGAAGGCCCTAAAAGGCAAATAAACCATGTTGGACAATGGTAGTACTGCAACTAGTCCTTCCAGTGGTGAAAACAATAGTTTAATAGATTTAACTTAAAGAAACAAGCATTTGTCCATGCCAACTGTTAGCCGCTGATATTGCTGTTTTACCGGGTCTTGCTTGTACACATTTGTACTATATATTTACCCAGGAGAGAGCAGATGAGATGCAATGTCTAATTTTCAGTTTCATTTTCATGGGAAGATGGGGTGGTACCTGAGGACTGGAGGAGGGTGGATGTGACTCCTCTTCACAAAAGTGGGAGCAGGACAGAGGCAGGAAACTACAGACCAGTTAGTTTGACCTCAGTGGTAGGGAAAATGATGGAATCACTTCTGAAGGAAAGAACTGTTGAGTACCTAGAGGCCAGTGGGACACAGGACCCAAGGCAGCATTGATTCATGATGGGAAGGTTGTGTCAGATGAATCTAATAGAATGATTTGACTGGGTGACCAAAGTAGTAGACCAGGGAGGGGCTGTGGACATGGCCTACCTAGATTTTAGCAAGGCATTTGATACAGTCCCACACAAAAGATTAATACACAAGTTAGCCAGCCTTGGAGTGGGTCCTAAGATGGTAGCCTGGATAAAAAATTGGCTAGGCAACAGGACGCAAAGGGTAGTAGTAAATGGAGTCCACAGTGAAGAAAGGAGGATTACTAGCAGGGTACCGCAGGGTTCAGTACTGGGACCAGTCCTTTTTAGTGTCTTTATAAGTGACATTGCAGAGGAAATGGAAGGAAAAGTATGTCTCTTTGCAGACGACACAAAGATCTGCAACAGGGTTGATACACAAGATGGAGTGGAAAGGATGAGAAGGGACTTGGCAAGGTTGGAGGAATGATCAAATGTATAGCAGCTCAGATTCAATGCAAAGAAGTGCAAGGTAATGCACCTGGGAACGAAAAACCCAGGGGAAGAGTACACAATGGGGGGTGAGATACTGACAACAGTTAAAATGGAAAGGGACCTGGGGGTAATTATATCAGATGACCTAAAGGTGGGCAAGCAGTGTGAGAAGGCAGTAAGGAAGGCTGGTGGGATACTGGGATGCATAGGGAGAGGCATCAATAGTAGAAAACAGGAAGTTGTTATCCCTCTGTACAGACAGTTGGTAAGACCCCCACCTGGAGTACTGTATGCAGTTCTGGAGACCTCATCTCCACAAAGACATAGACAGAGTGGAGGCTGTCCAGAGGAGGGCAACCAAAATGGTGCAGGGTCTGGACCAGGAGACATACAAAGAAAGATTAAAGGAGTGTAATATGTATACCCTTGAAGAAAGAAGGGAGAGAGGGGACATGATAGAAACTTTCAAGTACCTCAAGGGAATCAACAAAGTCCAAGAGGGTAGCATATTTCAGAAAAAGAGATGTGCAGAACAAGGGGACACAATTTGAAGATAGAGGGGGGATGGCTCAGAGGTAATGTGAGGAAGTATTTTTTCATGGAGAGGGTTGTGGATGCATGGAACAGCCTCCCTGAGGAGGTCATGGAGTCAAGAACAGTGGGGGAGTTCAAGAATGCATGGGACAGACATATGGCAGTCCTAGTGGGGAGTAGGAGGAAGTAAGCTGTTGGTTAACTAGGATCTGCAGCTTATCTGTTAGGTAGAAAAATGGGCAGACTAGGTGGGTCAGGCGGTCCAAATCTGCTGTCAAATTCTATGTTTCTATGTGTCCTGCTTTTACACTTTGTTACATTGTAATTACCCAGGATAAGGCAGCTGATAGGTAATATCTAATTTTCAGTGGGCTCCCACATTTTGACCCCAAATTTCCAATGGTCGTTTTATGACCTGACGTTACAATTAAGACCGGTGTAATTTTTAAAATCCCATCCAAAAGGTGATTTCGCTGTGCCACTATAGAAACAAGTTTCGGAGGGGATTTGAAAAATGACACCTGCCATGTTCAGGAGGTGGGATAATACAGGGGATATGTTGAACATCAGGGGCCAAAATCTGCAAAAATAAAGTTATGAGTAAACGTTGGAACAATTCAATGTTTCCTCATAGCTTAGTTGTTTTTCACATTTGTACCCTAAATTTTCAACATTGTCATTTTATGACCAATCCTTTTGAACATGACAGGTGTCATTTAAAGCAATGGTCGAAATGTCATTTTGCACCACAAGTGTGAAAACACATTTTGGCTAGGATTTGAGAAATAACAGCAGTCATATTTATAAGGAGTTATAAATAAAAATGACTATGTTAAAAATCTGGGGTCAAAATACTTAAAATTATCGCATTTACGAACATGCATTGAAAATTTTCAATGTATGCTCATAACTTTGTTGTTTTTATAATATTTTTAGCCCAAATTTTCAACAGAGCCTTCTTATGGCCCACATAGCCTTCTTATGATCCCACCTCATGAACAAGGGCAGAGAAAGTTTTCCCATCCTGCCTGAAAGGCGATTTTGTGCCACAAGTGCAAAAACACATTTTGGCCAGGATTTGAAAAATGACAGCTATCACATTCATGAGGTGGTGTGAAAAAATAGCTATGTTGAAAATCTGGGGTCAAAATAGTGAAAATGACCAAAGTTACAAGCGTTTGTTCATACATTTCAATGTAGGTTTATAACTGTCATTTTTTTTCATTATTTTCACCCAAACTTTCAACATAGCCTTCTTATGATCCCCATCTCATGAAAAAGGGTGGAGAAAATTTTCTAATCCTGCCCAAAAAGTGATTTCATACAGCAACCTCGAAATCACCTTTCAGGACAGATTTTCATAAGTTCACTGTCATTTTTCATGAGGTAGGGTCCCAAAAAAAGCCATGTTGACAATCTGGGGGAAAAATATTCAAAAAGGATCATGTTGTGATAATAAGAGGTGTTGGACCCCCAGTAGGTAAGTAAGGGATTGGGGGGGTGTGGTGTGGTGGGTGCTGAGTGGGAGGATTAGGTGGGAGAACAGTAATGGTGGTGGCAACAGACAGCAATGGAAGGTTTTCTTTTCACAGGGTATATGTAAAAAAAGAAACTATGAGGGATGGTTTTATTTCAGGTACTGACACTGGGGCTTGGGCACCCCAGTGTCGGTGTTATGTTTGGTGGCACTGGGGGTAGGCTCCCCAGTGTCATGGAATGAAAATGGACAGGGTGGGGGGGTAGCAGCCAGCACCAGGGATTGTGCACCCTGGTGTCAGAAACTTAACATGGAAGGGGCAGAAGAGATTGAGGGACGGTTTTCTTTATGTTTGCCAGCACCAGTGGTGGACTCCCCAGTGTTTGCACAGAGAAAATGGGCAGGGGTGGGGGTTGTTGCCAGCACCATAGATTGCGCGCACCCAATGTCAGAAACGTAAAAAGGACAGCTTTGTTATGTTTGTCAGCCTTGGAAGTGGGCTCCCTGGTGTCACACACTGAAAAATGGGCAGAGTGGGGGTAGTGGCCCACACTAGGAATTGGGCACCCTGGTGTAAGAAACATAAAAGGTCAGCTTTGTTATGTTTGGCGGCCCTGGGGGTGGGCTCCCTGGTGTCATACACTGAAATTGGGCGGAGTGGGGGTAGTAGCCAGCAATGAAGATAGGGCAGCTCGGTGTTAGAAAACAAAGAAGCAAGGGGTGGGAGGGATCAAGGGAGTTTTCATTATTTCACATTATGTTGGGGGGGCACAGCAGGCTGATCATGACAGATCAGCTGTGCTTTCTGGGCAGCGTTATGTAGAGCAAAGGAAAGAGCCACCCTATGATTGGTCCAGCTCTCTTCTTTAAACTACATGAAGTTTCTGCCCAGCAAGCCAGAAAAGTGTCATGATCAGCCTGGCTGATTATTGGTGTGACACTGATGAACCCCTTGCAGACTTCCCTGCATTGGACCACAGTGACACGCCTCTCAAAACCCAGTATCATAATAATATGTGGGCTCGCACCTGTGTACAGCAAACATAATAAAGATAGAACAAAAGATTTCCAAAGAAAAAAATGAGCAGAAAGATACCCCAATTTAAAAATGGCTAATTCCACAATTATCTATATGTAGCAACAGGATCTGCCATAAGATAAAGCTTGCTAAGTTTGCAGTCTGATCAGTGGATGTAATAAGGCAAATATTTGAGAAAATACATTTGCTCATCAGCTTTTTCCATATAATTTAAATCTGCATTTGCTGAAGTCAACAGTAAATTAAATGTACTACCTACGCAGCTATGGGATGAGAGTTGAGTCTGCTTCTTTTACCATTTGTACAGAATTCATAGAAACACCATTAGTCATGAAAAGAAAGTCATCATATTTACTGACCCTTTCATCTGTTTCTCTTCATCTGCTGACAAACGCCCAGTGAAATGCACTTTATGTTCAATATCGTGTTCTCTGCCTAAATTGGATTTTTGGAAAAGCTCCATTTTTAGATAAAATTCTTTTCCCCTTTGCTTATGGAAAATAAGTAGCAGAGTTGTGATATTCAAAAAGTTAAATAGAACTCTTTTTAAACATAGGCCTCTGTTTTGGAAGTCACAGGAAGTGAGATGTGATAAAATGTGAAATGAAAATGCCTGGAGACAGCCTGTCATTAGCAATCCATGCCAGCATGTAAGCAGTACTTCTCAAGGGAAAGCAGCACCTTGGCCAAGGACACATGTAGCTATTCTTAGACTAAAGAGCATCACCTAGTGGTCATATGGGTGTTCTGTCTGAGGAACAGCTGTAAGACAACCCACATACGCAGAGCAACTGCAATGTCACAAAATGTGCACAGAGAATGAATCATCTGTAACAGGTACGGAAAGAAAACCTAAGGTTAGGCATTTGGAGGGCTTCTCTACTCTGATAAATCATCCAAGGTGCACTATATCCCTCTTCTGGTAAAAGTAACCTTCTACAAACAAAACTGGATCCATAGCATCCAAAAGCCCAAAATGCATGGAGGTAAACAAAACTACACTACAGATATCAAGCAATAAATGCATTTTCAACAGAGGGTCAGCTTTTTTCTGGTTAAAAAACTGGCAGCTCAGAGAGAGGATGAGAGTCCTGCGAAAGTGAAACCTACTCTTGTTATCAACAGCCAGTAATGTACAGCAAGCTTATTCAGGCTACTCTCTGCCCTGCCGGTGCACCACTGTCCTGACTTAGAGGAGTCTTTCTCCTGGGTTGATCTGGTACTCAGTGGGGTGATCTGGTACTCATTGGGATGACTTGGTACTCAGAGGGGTGATTTAGTACTCAGTGGGGTGATCTGGTACTCTGAGTGATCTGGTACTCGTTGGGGTGATTTGGTACTCATTGGAGTGATCTGGTACTCATTGGACTGATCTGGTACTCATTGGGTGCTGCTGCAGTTTTTTAAGTAAAACCTACCAACTATGTCAAAATAAATGGTGATTGTTACAAGAGGAATTACTATGCAGTGAAACCACAGAAGTGTCCAGCACACTCAGAATATGTACAAGCAGGAATACACATCATAGATGCAACATTTGGTGGCCATGTACATGCAAAGAAAGTAATTAGCTGGTCTTTTCCTTAATTGTCCTTTTTATCCCCCGTTAATCCTCATGTGGATCCTTTTCTCCCATCCCAGTGGGGGATGTCTCGGCAGCACATTTCCTATGACTGGTCATTCCATCAAGACACTCATCTTCCATCTGAACTGGGGTAATCTTGGTAGCGCTCTTCCTCTGATAATGACATGCATCTCGCATACCAATCGGGGCAGTCTTGTCAGCACACTTCCTTTAATAAGGAAAAAGCACCTTCATGAATGACACTAATAGGGGCTACTTGACCAGCTGGCATGGGGTGCTCAAATGTCAGACAGCCAACACCAACTCTCCCTGGGTAACAGAAGCCTTACCTTCACAACACACCTAACCTCCCTAGGAACCAGGCGTCTTACCTTCACAACACACCCACACTCCCCGTGAGTTACATGCGTTACTTTTCCAGCATACCCACCTTCCCTGTAAGCTAGGTGTCTCACGTACACAACATGCCCATCCTCCCCTGCAGCAAAGGGACTCACCTACACAAGACATCCACACTCCCCCATAGCTTGATGTCTCACCTACACAATATGCCCATCACCCCAGGGAGCTAGTTGTCTTACCTACACAACATGCCCACCCTCCTCAGGAGCCAGGTGTCTCACCTTCACAAAATTTGCATCCTCCCAGGGAGTCAAGTCTCTCAGCTATGCAACATGTCCACCCTCCTCAGGAGTCAGATTCCTCACCTTCCCAATAAGTCCACCCTCTCCAGGAGCCAAGTGCCTCACCTTCACAACAAGCTCATCCTCCCCGGGAGCCAGGTGCCTCACCTTCACAACAAGCCCATCCTTCCCGGGAGCCAGGTGCCTCACCTTCACAACAAGCCCATCCTCCCCGCGAGCCAGGTGTCTCAGTTTCACAATAAGCCCACCCTCTCTGTAAGCCAGAAGTCTCACCTTCACAACATGCCCGCCCTCCCCAGGAGCCAGGTGTCTTACCTTCAAAACACACCCACTCTACCAAGGAGCCAGGTGTCTTAACTTCACACCAAGCCCACCCTTCCAAGAAGCCAGGTGTCTCACCTTTCAAATATACCCACCTCCCCAGGAATCAGAAGGCTCACTTACATAATACACCTATCCTCCCAGTTAATCAGGTGTCTTACTTTCAAAACACGCTCACACTCCCCGGGAGACAGGTGTGTCACTTCACAGCAAGCTCACCCTCCCCAAGAGCCAGGACTCTCAACTTCACAGTACACCTATCCTCCCCTGAAGCCAGGTGTTTCGCCTACAAAACATACCCACCATCCCAGGGAGCCAGGCGTCTTATCTTTACAAAAAGCCCACCCTCCCAGGAGTGAGGTTACTCACCTTTACAACAAGCCCACCTTCTACAGCATCCAGGTGCCTCACCTTCACAATAAGCCCACCCTCCCCAGGAGCCAGGTGCCTCATCTTCAAAGTAAGCCCACCCTCCCCAGGAGCCAGGTGCCTCACCTACAAACCAAGTCCATCCTTCCCGGGAGCCAGGTGTCTTACAAAACAAACCCACCCTCCCTGTAAGCCAGGTGTCTTACCTTCAGAACAAGTCCACCCTTCCCAGGAGCCAGGTTTCTCACCTTCATAACACATCCAGCCTCTCCATGAGCTAGGAGTCTCATCTTCACAAAACGCCTACCCTACCCAGGAACCAGGTGTCTCAACTTCACAACAAGCCCACCCTCGCTGGAAGCCAGGTGCCTCACTTTTACAACATGTCTACCCACCCCGGGAGCCAGGTGTCTCACTTTTACTACAAACCCCCAACCCCTGAAGCCAGGTGTCTTACCTTTACAACACGCCCACACTCCCTGGGAGCTATGTGCCTTACTTTCCCAACATGTCCACCCTCCACATGAGCTAGGTGTCTCACAATAAGCCCACCCTCCCCTGGAGTCAGGTGTCTTACATTCACAACATGCCCGTCCTCCCTGGGAGCCAAGTGTCTTACATTCACAACATGCCCACCCTCCTTGGGAGTCAAGTGTCTACCCTACACACACACACACACACACACACACACACACACACACACACACACAAACTTCCCAGGATCCAGGTGTCTCTCTTTCACAAGCCCACCCTCCCCAGGAGCCAGGTGCCTCACTTTTACAACAAGCCCACCTGCCCTAAAAGCCAGGTGTCTTACCTTCACAGTCTGCCCACCTCCCCAGGAGCCAGGTATCTTACCTTCACAACACACCCACTGTCTCGATAAGGCAGGTGTCCCATCTACACAACAAGCCCACCATTCCATGGAGCCAGGTATCTCAGTTTCACAACAAGCCCACCCTGCCCAGGAGCTGGGTGTCTCACCTTCACAACAAGCCCACCCTCACCAGGAACCAGGTGCCTCACCCTCACAACACATCCACCCTCATTAGGCACTAGCCATCTCGCCTTCACAACACACTCACCCTCCCCAAGAGCCAGGTGTCTCAGCTTCACAACAAGCCCACCCTCCCCAGGAGCTGGGTGTCTGACCTTCACAACGCACCCACCCTCCCCAGGAGCCAGGTGTCTTACCTTCACAACACACCCACCCTTCTGGGGAGGCAGGTGTCCCAGTCCCACCTACACAGCAAGTCCACCCTCCCGAGGAGGCAGGTGTCCCACCTACACAACATGCCCACACTTCCCGGGAGTCAGGTGTCTCTTCTATGCAACACATCCACCCTCCCCAGTAAGCCAGGTGTCTCTCCTAGATAACACGCTTACCCTCACTGATAGCCAGGTGTCTCACTTCACAACATGCCCACCGTCCCTAGGAGACAGGTGTTTGACATTCACAATGTGCCCACCCTCTCAAGAAGCCAAGTGTCTCACCTTCACAACAAGACCACCCTACCTGGGAGCCAGGTGTCTCACCTACACAGCACATCCACCCTCCCAGCGAACCAGGTTCTCACCTTCACAACATGCCCACCCTCCAAGGAGTCAGATGTCTTACCTACACAGCACATCCACCCTCCCAGGGAGCCAGGTTCTCACCTTCACAACATGCCCACCCTCCCAGGAGCCAGGTGTGTCACCTACATAACACATCTACCCTCCCCAGGAACCAGGTGTCTCAGCTACACAACAAGCCCAGTCTCTCCAGGAGCCTGGTGTTCTACCTTCTCAACAAGCCCCTTCCCTGGGAGCCAAGTGTCTCACTTACACAACATGCCCACCCTTCCCAGGAGCCAGGTGCCGTACCGCTACAATGTGCCCACTCTCCTTGGGAGCCAGGTGTCTCAGCTTCACAAGCCCACCCTCCCCGGGAGCTAGGTGACTCACCTTTACAATGCATCCCTTCCCGGGAGCCAGGTGTCTCAGCTTCACAGCAAGCCCACCCTTCCCAGGAGCCAGGTGTCTTACCTTCACAACACACCCACCCTTCTGGGGAGGCAGATGTCCCACCTACACAGCAAGCCCACCCTCCCAAGGAGGCACATGTCCCACCTACACAACTTGCCCACCCTCCCCGGGAGCCAGGTGTCTCCTCTCTGCAACACATCCACCCTCCCCGATAGTTGGGTATCTCCCCTACACAAGACCACCACCCTCGCTGATAGCCAGGTGTCTTACCTCACAATGTGCCCACCCTCCCTGGGAGCCAGGTGTCTCAGCTTAACAACAAGCCCACCCTCCCCAGGAGCTGGGTGTCTCACCTTCTCAACGCACCCACCCTCCCTGGGAGCCAGGTGTCTCAACTTCACAATAAACCCACCCTCCCCAGGAGCCAGGTGTCTTACCTTCACTACACACCCACCCTTCCGGGGAGGCAGGAGTCCCACCTACACAGCAAGCCCACCCTCCCAAGGAGGCACGTGTCCCACCTCCACAACTTGCCCACCCTCCCCGGGAGTCAGGTGTCTCCTCTCTGCAACACATCCACCCTCCCCGATAGTCGTGTATCTCTCCTACACAAGACCCCCACCCTCACTGATAGCCAGATGTCTTACTTCACAATGTGTCCACCCTCCCTGGGAGCCAGGTGTCTCAGCTTAACAACAAGTCCACCCTCCCCAGGAGCTGGGTGTCTCACCTTCACAATGCACCCACCCTCCCCGGGAGCCAGGTGTCTCAGCTTCACAACAAGCCCACCCTCCCCAGGAGCCAGGTGTCTTACCTTCACAACACACCCACCCTTCTGGGGAGGCAGGAGTCCCACCTACACAGCAAGCCCACCCTTCCCAGGAGGTAGGTGTCCCACCTCCACAACATGCCCACATTTCCCAGGAGCCAGGTGTCTCCATTATGAAACACATCTACCCTCCCCTGTAGCCAAGTGTCTTCCTACATAACACACCCACCCTCACTGATAGCCAGGTGTCTCACTTCACAACATACCCACCCTCCCCAGGAGATGGGTGTTTCACCTGCACAACATGCCCACCCTCTCCAGGAGTAAAGTGTCTCACTTTCACAACAAGACCACCCTACCTGGGAGCCAGGTGTCTCACCTACACAACACATCCACCCTCCCAGAGAGCCAGGTTCTCACTTTTACAACATGCCCATCCTCCCAGGAGCCAGGTGTGTCACCTACACAACACATCACCCTCATTGAGAACTAGCTGTGCCACCAATACAATAAGCACAAGCCCACTCTCTCCAGGAGCCAAGTGTCCTACCTTCACAATAAACCCACCATCCCCGGGAGCCAACTGTCTCACCTACACAACATGCCCACTTTCCCCAGGAGCCAGGAGTCTCAGCTTCACAACAAGCTCACCCTTCCTGGGAGCCAGAAGTCTCACCTTCACAATAAGCCCACCCTCCCTCGTAGGCAGATGTCTCGCTTACACAAAACACCCATCCTCCCCAGGTGCCAGGTGTCTCACCTTTACAACATGCCCACCCTTCCCTGGAGCCAAGGGTCTCACCTTCATAGAAAGCCTGCACTCCTCGGGAGCCAGGTGTCTCACCTATACAATGAGCCCACCCTCCCTTGGAGTCAGGTGCCTCACCTTCTCAACAAGCCCACTCTCCCAGGAGCCAAGTGTCTCACCTTCACAACATGCCCACCCTTCTGCAGAGCCAGGTGTGTTACCTTTACAACAAACAACCCTCCCTGGAGTCAGGTGTCTCACCTTCATAGAGCACCCGCTCTTCACTGGAGCCAGGTGTCTCAGCTTCACAACAAGCCCACCCTCCCCAGGAGCCAGATATCTTACCTACACAACACGCCGACCCTCCCTGGGAGCCATGTGTCCCACCCTCACAACAAGTCCACCCTTCACAGAGGTCAGGTGCCTCAATTTCACAATACACCCACCCTCCCAGGGAGCCAGGTGTCTCAGTTTCACAACATGCCCACCCACCCCAGGTGCCAGATGTCTCACCTTCACAATGAGCCTGCCCCCAGCACAACCCAACTAAGGATCTTTGCAGTTCTGTGCAACTAGACTGCTTTGTAAGGGTATGGACAGAACTCCTGGTTGTGGCTTTACATATCGTAGCAGGAGGCTGTACCTCAGATTATCTGCTGATGCAGTCATTGTATGAATAGACTGTGCATTTACAAGCCCCTCTGTACTCTTTCCCACAAGATAGTAATGATGAAAAATGACTATAACTGGGAGGGAGTTTTAATGCCTTTTGTCCAGTCACTGTAAAAATGCAAAAACCTTCAACAACTAAGTGACACAACAAACACCCTCCTGGACTGGCATGATGCCTGGGCAGAATGCAACAGTAGATTGTTTTTTGTGGAATTTTGAAGCTACCCAAGGTAAACATTAAAAGTAGTGCACTAGTGGTTGATTTCCAGTGGCACTATGGAGCACTAGACAGGACAAAATGAGAGCTCCCTCCTCAAATAAAAATAAATCTTTAAATAATTAAAACTTCAGGCTCAAAATAGAGACAAACTGAAAGTGCTAACCTTCGGCTACAAACCAGGCTACAGAAATGTCTCAAAATACAAGAAACTGCTTTCAAGCCTTGGTGGCTGAAGGTGAAACAATCGAAGACTCCTCCGACACAGAACTCACCCCACAGCCTGCCAAGGAAAATAGAAAAGGCCGCCCGCCCAAACAGCAACACAATAAAGACTCAAAAAATACTGCTGGCTATACAAGAATTTAGAACAGAAATGCAGGTAGCAATAAGAAACTTATGATCAGATCTGGGGTCGCTGCAGAAGAGAGTGGACGAGAAGGACCGGCCGATATCCACAAACATGGCCCGACTCGACTCCCTGGAGGCCTCTGCCACTAATCTTGTTAAAACACAGCTGCAGATTGTCCTCCGACAGGATGCAGAGAATCGAGGTTGATGAAAGAATCTCCACTTTTACAGGATACCAGAGAATGAGGAAGGCCATGACATGACGGCCTTTCTCGATAATTTTCTACGCACCATACTGGAGATGGGGCCAGATTACCCCATTGACATTGAGAGGGTCCATACGGCGCTAGGACCAAAATCCTCTGCACCAGATGCCCCCCCCCCCGGTCCATAGTTGCTGTTATTTAAACTACACGGAAAGGACAAACTTTTACAAAAAGCATGGGAAAAAATAATTAAATACATTGGGCAGCGCTTTCTAATAGACAACGACTATGCACCCACAACACAAAAACTCAGAAGGGAATATATCCCATTATATCCCTGCCCCAGGCAACACCAGCTTAAATTTAAAACCCCATACCCCTCCAGGATGATTGTGCAGTATCCCACAGGCCAAAAAACTTATGAAACAGCAGATGAAGCAAAATTAGACCTCCAGGCCCGTGGTCTATTGGATGGCAGTCATGATCGAGCAACAGGACACAAGGGAAGAGAGCAGAGACCCTCTCGTCAGAATACAGTAAGCAACTGATGAGAGACACAGGCCTAGTATCTCACCTTAGGAGAAATAATGAAACAACGACAGCGTTTCTGACTGCAGTCATCTTGTCGCTGAGGAACAAAGATTGAAATAGGACCTTGGATATCTTGCTTAAGAGGCTTTGTAAGGTTTGTGACTTTGGGTGATGGGTGATGGAGGGGGGAGGAAGAATTATGACTTGCCCCTCGTTGGACTGAGGGTTTTCCCCTCACACTTCAAACCCAGAAACAACCACTCACCAACCAGGCAATAGAAAATCCAAACAGCATAAAGCTCGATCATATAACCGATTGACCAGACAGAATATAAACTATTTTCCCCTCTCAACAAGTCATCAGGGAAACCAATTTTTGTAAAATATTGACTGCTCCCCCCCCCCCACTGTCCCCCCTTACAAACATTATCTTTAGTTCTTTTAATGGGCTAAGAAAATGTATTTGGCTCCTTTGGTGGGGTTTTCCTTCTAGCTTTTTGTACTTCTCTCTCGAGGAGAGGGAGGGATAAGCAAATGATAAGGGCAATATATTTTACTTGAGGCAATGATCAAATACAGCCTGTGACATTATTACAACAAGAATTTAGGTTGAGAGGCTGTGCTTTTGAACTGTATAGATTTGGGACAAAATAGAGGGATGGGAAGGGGTGAGGGAAGGGGGAGGGCACCCAAGATTAAAATCCTTAAATTTTAATAAAGATTGATCAACAGGGGAGAACAACAAATTAATGCAAGTAAAGCGGGGTGAACTTAAAAGACATATTGGGGGATAACAGGGAGTGGGGGGGGCATCCTAGTGGTGAGCGGTTCCCAAGGAGACATGCGTAGCAGGAAGAGTGCCCCTCCTTCTCTTCTGAGGGGCAATCGGGGGACTCCATACCACACTGCCCTAGATAGAAAATCATCATGCCCAAGGCAAAGAAGGTACAATTGGGGGACTGGACAGATAAAATAACCATAATAAAACCCAACAACAAAATGGGTAAATAAAATTAATAATACAGAGACCCCTAAAGACACTAGATTTGGGGGGGGGGGACTCAGAGTCCTAAGAAGGGCAACCATGGAGCCATTATGTATATTTAGTTTTGCCCTTCAGGCACTTCTTTTGTTCTTAATTTGGAACCATTCAGTTCCTCAGAGGACTGACTCCACACCACGTGTGGCCCTGGTCCTCTGCCCCAAGGGGGACAATAACGGGTGAGTTAAACCCAAGAGGACAAAGGAGGTGGACGTATATTCCTACCTCCACAGTGGAAGACCATCTGTTAATAAGTTTAGGATTTACAAATATTTATTACCGTCTTCCCACTAGGGGGAGGAAAGTTTACCAAGTTAAAGTGTTTATTCTAAATGTGGGTAGGAAAAAGGGAGGGGAAAGGTTCCAAGACAAGATAAACCTGCTAACGACTGCTTTACTGAGACAACTACATCTAGATTTTGTCTGTTGTATACTTAAATTTATATCTGAATGGATTGTTAATTGTTTAGAAATCTTGAACTGGGGGGTGGGGTAAGGGAACAATACTAGCGTATTTAATGGTTATAGATTTAAACTTTAAATGGACCTACTTACAGGTCAAAGTTAGAAAGTTAATAATAAGGGAAAAAATGAAGCACAAACAGTCAAGATTGGTCACAGCTTGTTCTTTATTACAGAGGATGGAAGGAAGGGCGATGAACCGATCGGCGGGGGAACCCCAGTCCCACGTTTCCTGTCTTCCACCCATACTGCAGCGATGACACCTATGGGAGGCTTGGGCCACGATGGATGTTGCTTGGGCTCCTTCGACTGACTCGGATAAGGGAACAGTGGAGGGAAGAAGTTCCTCTTCACAGCTGGTAAGGTACCCTTCCCATCTGATATCACGATGTCTATAAACCCTGTAAAAATATTCACACAGAACATTAATGGGCTTCATAACCCCATTAAAAGGTCACAGTTCATGCAATACATACATAAATAGACTGCGGATGTATTCCTCATCCAGGAAACACATTTATCAGAGATGGAACATGCCAAGTTGATTTGGGGGCAACGTTATGTGATTTATGCTTCTTCCGATCCGAGTGGTCACAAGAGGGGTGCAGCCAATTGGATACCCTCCTCAACACCACTAGATATTCAGGAGAATAACACAGACTCACAGGGTCGTTATATCATTTTAAAGGGAAAACTATACTCATAGGATGTGACACTGGTGAGTGTATACCTCCAACCCCAGTCAAAGCTACCAGTAATCAGGTACTTTATAAACAAGGTCCTGGACATGCTCCAGGGTAAGTTTTTTTTTTTTAAACTTTATTTATTAAGGAGTCGTTAGGTAGCTTGAGGCAGAAAATACATACTACTTCAGTATACATGAAAGCGGGTAATCTCATATTGCCATATGCAGAGATATATATATATATATATATATATATATATATATAGATATAGATATAGATATAGATATAGATATAGATATATATATATATATATATATATATATATATATATATATATATATATATATATATATATATATATATATGGTTCAGAGGCAGAGGAGCAAAGGACATATACACAGACCAGTCCTTGGCAGCTAAGGAACTAAACATACAACTTTTCCCATATTGTACATATTTCTTTAGGCAGTAACTTTACATTTTTCATTAAACTTAGGTTTCCTTCCTAATATAAGGGAAACCATTTCTCACCCAGGGCTCTCTCCATTGGTGACCAGATTTTATCATAACTTTTCTGACGACCCAAAACTTTATGTGTTCCAGTTTCATATTACTTAATAATGTTTTTACCCATTGAGCAATTGTGGGTGTGGCTTGAGCCATCCAACTCTGAGCCAAAACCTGTTCACCCACAGCAAAAAGGCCAATTTCCTCAAAGGATGTGAGGCTTTAGTCCGACCTGCCCCCCCCCCGTAAACTCCCAACAAAATATCCACTGGATCTAAAGGGATATTACATTCCAAGGATCTATTAATCAAACAATGTATCTTCTCCCAATAAACCAGTATCCTTGGGCATGCCCAAACCAGATGAAAGAAAGAGCATCCCTGTAATGAACATTTTGGGCATTGATCTGATACCTGGGGATTTATTTTGTGGGCCAGGACCGAGGTAAAGTAGGTCCTATGTATAATATTGTAATTAATTATTCTAAGCCTATTATTTATCAACACCGACATACTACCCCTCAGAACCAGGTTCCAGCCTCCTCCCGATAAGGTATGCTCCCCCAGGTCACTGTTGCACTGGTCTGTCAGTTTCCCTAGTACATCCGGCTGTGCTCCCATCAGGACCCTATATAGTGCACTTAGGGGGTTTAACCTTAGTATGTGTTCTGCAATTTTGAAGGACCTCTTCAAGAGATGTCCTAGATAGCGGGGAACTCTCATCTCCCATGTTATTACACCTATGCAACCTGGACTTCACCTGTAAATATATAAAACAGTGGGAGGGATAAATGCCATAGAGCTCATACAGGTCAGAAAAAGTCAACAGACGTCCACTTTGAAACAAATGGGATAAAAGAACTAATCCCTTACATTCCCACTGGAAGAGTGCTTTCCTAACTGGGAATGGAATGCGTTCTTCCCCCCATAGGCTATATAGAATTGATCCCTCAGTGGATAAACCCCCTTCCTCTCTTATGGTTAGCAAGGCCTGCTTCCAAGATCTAAGGGTAGTCTTAGTAAATGGGTTTCGAATCATCCTCCCTTCCCATAATCCACAACCCAGTGGCAAAAGGTACTGAGCAAAAGGAGAGGCCCTGGAAGAACATGATTCCCTAGATACCCACGCCCTGGATTTGACCCTGTCTTCCAAACAGTCCACAATCTGGGCTAACTGTGTTGCAAGGGCATAAAGCTTCAAACTGGGGAGTGCCAGGCCCCCCCTTTGGATAGGTAGCCATAATACTTCTTTCCTATTTCCAGGTTTACGATGAGCCCACAAAAGGGAAGCAATAGAACCTTCTAGTGACTGCAAATATTCCCCTGGGACAGCTACAGGCATAGCCTGAAAAAGATATAAACATTGTGGTAAGATCTGCATCTTCACCAAGTTCACCTTTCCCATCAGAGACAAAGGGAGAGCGACTTCCATCTATTGCACTGTTCCTTTATTTTCAGTGCCAGGGGCTTATAGTTTAAAGGGCCTATTTCCGTCACCTTTCTAGGAAGTTGGATGCCGAGATATTTTATAACCGATTTTGGGGGTATAACTACATCGTCAATCTGAATCAATCCATCAGAATTACCCTAAGGAAGCCACTCACTTTTACTCCAGTTTATCTTATGGCCAGACAAAGGGCCGTAGCATTTGAAAAGGGAGGTCAGCGCAGGCATAGCCTTTGCTGGGTCGGACAGAAATAACAAAACATCATCTGCAAAGAGAGAGATAACATGTTCTTTGTCATTAATCACATAACCCTTGATTTCCTGGTTTCCTCTAATGGCCACCGCCAAAGCCTCAATGGTGAGAACATATATTAAGGGCGAGAGGGGGCAGCCTTGACGAGTGCCCCTAAAAAAGCCAAAAGGGGGCCGACAACGTATTGTTTGTAAATATTCTTGCCCATGGAGAAGAGTACAAATGCCCCACCCAGCAACAAAAATTCGGATGCAAGCCAAATTTCTGTAAAACAGCAAATATAAAGGGCCATTCGACCCTATCAAAGGCCTTCTCCGCATCTAACGCAAGGAGACCACCGAATCCAGCCCTTCCCTTTGATCCCAGCCACATAACGTTTGGGACCCGTCTCAGATTATGCCTGGCCTGCCTTTCTCTGACAAAACCTCCTTGATCTGAATGCACCACCCTCAACAAAATACCCTCCAATCTCCTTGCCAAACTTTTTGCTATAATCTTGCATTAAGCAATGAGATGGGATGGTAAGCTCTACACTTTTTGGGGCCCTTACCTCGTTTAGGGAGGATCGTTATTGTGGCCAGTTGTTAAGACAGAGTCAAACCCTCTCCCTCCAATACCTCCTGGAGCATATCCATAAATAACGGAGATAATTCTCCCCAAAATTGTTTGTAAAACTCCAGAGGCAGTCCATCTGGGCCTGGAGCCCTACCTGTTCTTGACTCCCATATTGCCTCCCTTACCTCCTGGGCTGTGAGTCCCCAGGCCAGTCTCTCATTTTCTACTACCGATGAGTTAGGCAGGGAGATACTGGCCAAAAAGCTATTGGGATCCTGGCTTAGGGGAGCCTCCAAGGCATATAACTTTTCATGATACCATTTAAATATATTATTTATCTCCTGACCAGCGGAAGTGCTCTCCCCATCCTCTCCCTCTACAGCAACAATAGTTCTCTCCATTCTTTGCTTTTTAATTAACCATGCCAGCCACCTTCCCGATTTATCACCCTCAAAATATTGCCCCTCCCTTGACATCAGCATATCCCTCTCAATACGTTTAGAACACCTTTGATTATATCCCCCTTTAACCTTTTCAACCGTGTCATCTCACCATTGGGCTGACTCTTCATGATCTGCTTCTCCAGTGCTGTTATTTGCGTCTCCAACTCATGTTCCTTCTTCTCATCCTGTTTTTTCTTAAATGCCGCATAACAAATGGCTTCCCCTCTAATGTATGCTTTAAGGGCTTCCCACGTAACCCTGGCTGAGGTGTCCTTCACTTTATTCACTTCTAAAAATTCTCTCAGCCGCTTCACCATTTGTTGAATAAAGTAAGAATCTCTCAATAAGGTAGGATCAAGTCTCCATTGACAAGCCCCTCCCCTTCATCTCCCCCCCCCCAATTCTAGATAAAGGGAGGCATGGTCCGAATTGAGAATAGGGCCATAGTGAATCTCCTTAATTCTACTCAGAAAAATGGAGGAGGCCAAAAAGTAATCTAGCCATGTATAAACTTTATGGGCATGAGAGTAAAAAGAGAACTCTTCTGTATCAGGGTGTTTAAAATGCCACAACTCCTGTAAAGCACTCTCCCCTGCAAAATTTCGTAAGGCCAAAACACTTTTGGGGAAACGACTCCAACGTGGAATAGAGTGATCCAACACTGGATCCCAGTATGTGTTAAAATCTCTCCTTATAAGTAGCTTCTCAGGGAACTTGGCTATGGTCAGGGCAAAGTGCTCAAAAAATACGGGGCAATCAAAAGCGGAGCCATATAAGGAAACCAGTACTAACTGTTCTTCTTCCACGTAGCTTGAACTATAACAAATCTCCCCTGATTGTCTATCTAGGAGGAATGAATCTGAACCCTGAGGCCAGGTCAACACCAGTGCAAGTACCCCGTGTCTTCGATGTAAAGCGTGAGACCATCAAAATACCCCCCCATGCCTTTCCCAATTGTTTCATCTCCTCTAATGTCAGGTGTGTCTCCTGTAGCAACACCACATCTGCTCTTTTTTTCCTTGCATATGCCCAAATCCTTTTTTGCTTAGCTGCTGTCCTCATTCCATTTATGTTCCAGGACAACAACCTTCAACTAGCTATTCCAATTAAAACCGTGATGTTCCTGCCGCATGACCCTCACCTCCCATCCAATATTCTCTGTGTACGCCTGCCCCACTCCACACGACTCGACAAACTTTTTCCCCTTTATTTGTAAAATCCCCATTAAACTAAGCAAAGCCTGCCCACCTTCCTCCCTCCCTACAACCCCTAAAACTCTTATCACTATCCCCTTGTGAGGCATTAAAACCTCCTAATATCCCCCCTTGCGCAACTAGCGCTGAAAAATAGAAAAACTATAAACTAACCGTTTAACCCAACTAGTAACAACAAACAACTATTTGCAACTTTAACCCTCTTATCCTTCCCCCCGATTTGTTACCTTCTTAGTTTCTTCCCCCTTTAGTATCTTGGGTAAGCCTCCTGTCCCCACCATCTCTGACCACATATTTAAGTCAGCACGTGGAATCCATAGAAACCCCCCAGGGCCAAGCCATTCCATTAATATAATTATGAAAAACCAAAAGACATGATCCGGGTATCAATCAGAAGCTGTTACAAAAGCATTAAGCTACGTATATATAAGAGTAGAACTCATGGAGAGGCACCTTGAGGTCAGAACTGCTCAGGAACACTCCGGAGTGAATGCCCTAAGGGGTAGGCCCTTTCCCCGATGCATATATATTTTTTTGTTTTCAGTCCCATTAGTGTTTAGATGTCCCCTTAGAACCCAGGCGCCCCTCTCTCTCCCAGTAGCCATTATGCATAGATTAACATCCCAATCCATGTCTAACAATGATTTTGAGCTTCCCTTCATGGCCTCCGGGCACCACAGCTGATACTAATCAAAATATTTATATCTCCTGTTTTCCCCTCCCTGCCCCCCCAGAGACCCACCCGAATCCTTGGCTTTGAAATAATAACTACTCCTCTGTATAGTGAGTATATCAATCTATCATTGTCTTTAAACATGCCATCTAGTTCCAAAAACAAAGATCTGTCATGTAAGTCACTCAAAAGTTAAGAACATAAAGGAGTAGAGTCTCAGGCATATCAGACCTGCTAAAAGTTTAGAGGAAAGAAATGAGGGGATACGGGGGAGGACACCAAGTCTCGCCATTATAGGCCTCCGAAGAGTTATGGACCTGGCGGAGTGGTAGCCAACTCTCCCCAACCCCCCGACCCACCTCACTTGCCAAGAACAATCCAGGAATCTCTTGGCACAACTTTGTAAGGACTAAACTTTTGTTTAAATATTCTCAGTCAGCGACATTGTCATGTCGGGAGGTCTTCTGCTCGATGTACTGCAAGGCCACTTCTGGACTGGTGAAAGCCTTTTGAGGTGCATTTTTTCATCAGATTATTAGGCAAGCTGGATACACCAATGCAAATGGCCAATCAAGCTGGTGTAGTCTTCTCTTCACTGGTAAGAAAGCATTCTTCTCCAACTGCACAGTACGTGAGAAGTCTTGAAAAATACTCACAGGCCGCGAGTCAACTCGAATTGGGCCTCCCCTCCGCGCAGCTTCCAGCACCATCATTCTATCCTGATAACCCAGGAAACTATCTGGGAGCAATGATCCTCCTGTGTGCTCACTCGCTCCTCCACCTCCGTAAGACGTGCCACATGTTGTTCCGTTGTTTCCCCCATTGAATTTACTGTGGTTTGAAGGTGTGCTAACTGAGTGGAAACGTTTTCGAAACCCACATTCATCTTGCAGGTAAGGTCATATTTTAAATCATTGAACAGCTTCTCTAGGGCCAAAAGTGGCAAATTTACTGGGCAGTCCTCCGTTTCATCAGCTGGTCACAACCCTGACTTGCTCGCCATATTTTCAGTTCATGGTGGTGTAGCCTCAGATCCCGATACTTTAGGCGCTGTACTTGTGTTTTTAAAAGGTAGTTGCCTCTGTTTTTGTGACATCTTTGGCAGCATATCAAGTAGGTCAAGCACTAATTACAATTTCTTGTCAGGACGGGTCCCAGGGAGTCAGAGAAAACAAGAATTTCAAAGGTGGGACACAGAGCTCCAGATCTATGCTTCCATACTGGATGCCGGCTTGGCCACGCCTCTGCTCCAGGGTAAATTGATTATGGGGGGGAGATTTTAATGTTACCCTATCAACTCAACTAGATACATCAAACCCACAGGCCCATAGAACCACAAATGCAGTACGATACTTAAAAAACACCCTGGAGCATCTAGGCATAATAGACAAATGGAGAAAAATATTCCCATTAGCTGTAGGCTATACATACCATTCAGCCCACAACCACACCTATTCAAGACTGGACTACTTTTTTATGACATGTGAGCACTTTTCAGATGTTCAAGATATTTCTATAGGACCCAGATTACTTTATGACCACAACTCTCTGCTTTTAAAAATTAATTTGGGCAAAGCAGTAAAGCAGACACTGTGGTGTTTTAACCCATCCCTGCTTCAGGACTAGCAATACAGGAATCAAATCCAAACATGAATCCCTCAAATCCTCCAGGAAAATAAAACAGCTCAGATCTCGAGACCCATCTTATGGGACACATTGAAGGCAGTAGTGACGGGGGAAACGGTGGCATATGTGGCTAAGAAGAAACACATGCTAGAGACAAAATACAACTCTCTGCACCAACACCTCCAAAAAGTATCAACTTCTATACAGGGAGGGAGATAAAGAATTACAGAAGAAAGTAAAGGACACTAAAGCAGAACTGCAGAGAATTATGGACCAAAAAGTCCAACAAACGTTAACATACCTTAAACAAACAAACCATGAGGGAGAAGCAAGAGGAACAAGAAACTTGGCACGTAGGCTTAGAGCACGCAAGAAAACTGCCACTATTTTGAAAATCAAACACCCAGACACAAAAAAAATTGTTCATAGAGAGGGGCAAATACATTCCGCTTTTGAAACATTCTACAAAAATTTACAGAAGAACTGTTCTCCTACAACATTGCAAGAAAGAAAGACTTTCCTATCCAAGTTACAGCTACCAAAATTAACCGAGGAACAGAAGGCAACCTTGGAGGCACCAACAGGGGCAGAAGAGGTGTTGAGGGAGATCCAAAACTCAAAGATACAAAAATGTCCAGGACCTGATGGCTTCACAGCTGAATGGTACAAGATATTTAAGGGGCTGCCAATCCCAACCATGCTTCTAGCCTTTAGAGCAGTCACAGAGGGTGATCCCCTCCTCCTTCATGGGAGTACGCAGTTATAACTCCCTTACCTAAACAAAGAAAGATAACATAGACACTGCATCATGCCATCCAATTTCTATTTTAAATGTAGATTACAAAATCTACATCACAATCTGGGCAGCCAGACTAGAACTTCTTCTCCCATCACTGATATAGCCAGACCAAACAGGATTCATTAGGGGAAGAAATACAACAAACAACATACATAGATCCTCACTGTTATTAGAACATCTGCAGGCTCTAAAAATTCCGGCAGCTTTTCTTAGTTTGGATGCAGAGAAGGCATTTGACAGGGTGTCCTGGGAGTATCTCTGGGGCACTCTGTCTGCCTTTCTCTTCCCAGACTATTTCCTAAAATGGATTAAAAATATCTATAATAACCCTAAGGCATATTTTCGAATAAATGGGTCTCTCTACTCCCCTTTATCCCTCCATCGAGGCACGCACCAAGGATTCCCCCTTCCCCTCTTTTGTTTGCCCTATATTTGGAACCACTGACAGTGGCTATTAGAGCAGAAAAACGAACAGAGGGGATTCCTCTGGAACAAATGTAATACAAAATGTCCTTATTCGCAGATAATATATCGCTAACCCTGCTATATCTGGAGAAATCAATATCAGCAACTTGGGAAACTCTACTAGAATTTAATAGGGTAGCTGACTATAAACTAAACATCTCCAAAACAGAGGTTCTCTTATTAAACTACACCCCCTCTAACACCTTGAAAAAGACACATCCCTTGAAATGGACATGAACAAAAATGAAATATCTGGGTATACAGATACCTAAGCTAGCAGATACACTAGAGATAATTAACTATGAACCCATATCGCTCCAAATACAAACTGACTTAATTTAATGGTGTAAGGCCGGCCTGTGGCACTGAGGGTTGAGGTGCTGGATGCCACACCTCCCACCATGCTGGTGACCCGGGTCTGGAAACTCACCCGGGTCATCAGGGATCGGCAGGGGTGGGATAGGATTGAGCGTCCGAAGGACTGCTCTTCTATCCTGGGGAGGGTCAAGGGCTTCCACCACCCTGCAGTGCCCCCTGGTGATGACCGGGGGGAGCTACAGGGCTGGTGTAATGTAGGGGTGGAGTGTGGCAGACGTTGGCATGTCATGCCTTGTGATGTCATTACATCTGCACACTCCAAGGGGCTGTAAGAAAGGAGGAAAATGGCTGGGCACGACCATGTAGCTTGATGGCCAAGCTCTGCATCACCAGGAGGACTGTCATGGAATCGCACTGGGGATCCGGGGCCAACCTGGCTCAGCAGGTATGGGGAGGCCCTCCAGTGGGTCAGTAGATGGCCACACTGGACCCCACATCATGTGAGTGAGCCTGCTGCTCTCCCGGCAGGCAGGGCCGGCGGCTGGATGCCCCCACCGATAATCGCCGCAGCAGATGAGAAACATAGTGGTTAAAAAAAAATAAAAAATTGAGTAAATTGTATTTCACATTTTTTAAATGCATAGAAATAATCAGGATGAACGTACTACCACGTCTCTTACACATGCTTCAAAATAGCCTAACTTTCCCACAGGGCTTTTACTTCAATTCTTGGAACTGATTAATATCCAGTTTCATATGGGCAGGTCAGGCTGGCCCGGTGGCACTGAGCATTGAGGAGCTGGACGCCACACCTCGCGTCACGCAGACGACCCGAGTTTGGAAGTGAGCTTGGGGGTCAGCAGGGACGGAGATGGATCGAGCGCTCGTTGGGCTGCTCTCCTCTCCTGGGGAGAGGGCATGGGAATACTCAGTGCTCTGGCAGCCCCTGGTAGAAACCGGGGGTACCACAGAGTGAAGAGCCACACGTAAGGGAGCGTGGCTGACACGGCAGTGTTGCTGTGTGCCATCAGATGTGCACCATGTACAGAGGGGAGGGAGGAGGGAGGGACTTTGGGTACCTAGAGAGGAAGAAATACCCTCCAGCTCGGATGAGGCGATGGCCCTGCCAGTGCCACCACCACAGACCCAACGCTGGTTCCCGTCACTGCTCCTGCAGTCTTCCCAGGTTGCCGTCCCCCGACCTGAGGAACCGTGATGAAATTGAAGATGTAGGAGAACACAGTGGGCGGCAGAGCGAGTTGGTGAGTGTAGTGGCCCAAGAGAGTTCCGAGCAGGAGGGCCAGAAAGATAGTTGAGAAGAAAAAAAAAATATGGGCAGGTCAGAGACCTAGGATACGCTTATCCATTTTTCAGTTATCCATTGCCCAGGGAGGAGTAAACCTCCCTAATTTGGAACACTATGCTACAGCAGCATTCCTTAAACTAGCATTTCTCTGGATGACACCCACATATACAGCCCCATGGAAGGACATTGAATTTGTAATCAACAACTTATATGATGTAGAAAAGCTGCTGTTTCCCACAATAGGTCAGACACCCCAACTCCGCTTATAAACACCTTACACGGCTAACGTCCTTAAAATCTGGAACCAGCTCAAAAAACGTCCAGGCCTGCAAGATATCTTTTTCTTCCATAGAATGTTATCTGAGGATGAATATTTCTATCCTAATCAATTCGATTTAGTGTTTTCACTATACAGAAGATTGGGCCTAAATTACATATATCAGTTTTTGTCCCCTAAGGGGATAACTCCTTTTAATATCTTACAAATAGAATATGGGCTACGGGAACAAGACCAATTTAGATACCTACAAGTAAAAAGCTATATCCTACATCAACGCACAAACACCTCACAATTACCAACACCTTTTTTTATCATTATTGCAGGATTCAGGAGCAGGCCGTATATGGAATTGCCTAATAGGTTGGCTATACAAAATAATGAGAGAAAACTTGGGAGACTCCACAGGGTCAATACTAGAGGCCAGGAATAGAGATTTAGACATATTGGTGCCTCAAGAACAGTGGGATAGGTCTGCTCTGGAGGCCATAAAGATTACATCTTCCAGTGAATGGGGGGAGTTTGCATGGAAGTGCCATAGCAGATTCTTCTGCTCGCCAGCTACTTTAGCAAAATACCTTCCAGCGACTTGCGGTGTATGCTGGAGAGGTTGTAGATGTAGCCTGGCAGACCATGCCCACATTCTCTGGCAGTACCCCCTACTGATGCCTTTTTGATGCTCCTTAGAAACACAGAAACATAGAATTTGATGGCAGATAAGGACCGCTTGGCCCACCTAGTCTGCCCATTTCCCTACCTAATGGATAAGCTGCAGATCCTACTTAACCAACAGCTTACTTCCTCCTACCCCCACTACAATTGCCTTATGCCTGTCCCATGCATTCTTGAATTCCCCCACTGTTTTTGACTCTATGACCTCGTCAGGAAGGCTGTTCCATGCATCTACAACCCTCTCTGTGAAGAAATACTTCCTCACATTATCTCTGAGCCATCTCCCCTCTATCTTCAAATTGTGCCCCCTTGTTCTTACACATCTATTTTTCTGAAAGATGCTACCCTCTTGGACTTTGTTGATTCCCTTGAGGTATTTGAAAGTTTCTGTCATGTCCCCTTCTCCCTCCTTTCCTCAAGGCTATACATCTTAAGCTCCTTTAGTCTTTCTTCATATGTCTTCTGGTGCAGATCCTGCATCATTTTGGTTGCCCTCCTCTGGACAGCCTCCACCCTGTCTATGTCTTTGCTGAGATGGGGTCTCCAGAACTGTACAAAGTACTCCAGATGTGGTCTTACCAACTGTCTGTACAGAGGGACAACAACTTCCTGTTTTCTACTGGTGATGCCTCTCCCTATGCATTCCGGTATCCCCCCCAGACCTCCTTACTGCCTTCTCACATTGCTGGCCCACCTTTAGGTTATCTGATATGACTACCCCCAGGTCCCTTTCCATTTTTGTTGTTATCAGTATCTCACTCCCCATTGTGTACTCTTTCCCTGGGTTTTTGTTTCCCAGGTGCATTACTTTGCACTTCTTTGCATTGAATCTAAGCTGCCTTACAGGAGGAGGTAAAAGAATGCATAGATGAAGTGGTGGAGCTAACAGCAGAAATTTTTATTTTTTTTATTTATTTCAATCTAGGATTACAATACCTTTGAGCCGAGGCTCTTTTACAAAGGTTCCACGTCAACGTGTGCAACAGTCATCATTTTTAGTTACAACCATATAGTCATTAACTACAGACATGTAATAACCGGTACAAAGACTTGAGCTATGAGCAAGACAAGGGAAGGGGGTGGGTGGTGGGAAAGTGAGGGTTGGAGATCGAGGGGAAGGAGGTGCAGGGGTAGGGAAATGCAGGTGGTTGGGGTGGGGCAGGAGTGGAGATATGGGGGGAGGTAGGCGAGGTGGGAGACAGTGCAGCCAGGGAGCCTTGTCGAGGGAATATGACAGGTAAGGTGCTAGGGGTGCAAAGACTGATTGTAAGTGCTGGGTGCTGGGGCATTTGCAGCTGGAACGGTAGAAATGTTAAGATGGGCAATCGCAGGATACAAGCCTACTGATGCCTTTTTGATGCTCCTTAGAAACATAGAAACATAGAATTTGATGGCAGATAAGGACCGCTTGGCCCACCTAGTCTGCTCATTTCCCTACCTAACGAATAAGCTGCAGATCCTAGTTAACCAACAGCCTACTTCCTCCTAACCCCCACTAGAATTGCCTTATGCTTGCCCCATGCGTTCTTGAATTCCCCCACTGTTTTTGACTCTGTGACCTTTTCTGGATGTCCATGTATCCGGAACATTGTCCATCATGGCACAAAACACTGTTACCCTGGTATACTCTAGCAGCCAAAAAAACAATAACATGTAAATGGATGACCACTACAATCCCCACTGTAATAGATGGGAGACAAGTAGTCTTAGAAATATACAGGCTGTAATGTTTCACAGCAGGGATTCATGACAAACTCACTTCACTCCGAGACAAATGGCAAAGCTGGATATAGTACACAGTGCACGTCGATGGAGATTGTATGCCATAGCCAGGAGAAATCAAGAAGGATATTGCAGAGCAGCAGGGTACCTACTGAGCAGGGGAAGACTCCAAAGAAATTAGGGGTCAGCAGGAGAGTAAGCATAGAGGATTAATGAAACTAGTAGCGATCTAAATAACATAAACAAGACCTGTGTGAATGTTAAATGACTTCATGAGTTTTTAGGGGAAAATGTCAGAAAGTTAAAGGGCAAGAATAACTTATGTATGCTGTTCCTGTATTCTGAACGAAAAAGTGACCATTCTGGACTATCAAGATTGGAAGGTATGTTGTATAAAATGTATAAGAAACTTAAAAGCATAATGTAACACCAGTAACTGTAACTGCTGCTTCACCCAATAAAAACTATATTTAAAAAAAAAAAGTAGTGCGCTAGTAATAATGGTCTGAAACTTACTTTCCATTCAGGCTTAATTAATGACCACATGAAAAGTAGTTTCTAAGTGGGAAATTTTAACACGCACTCACCTACGGACTCTAAAGGAGCTTCTTCTAGTTTCTTCAAAACTTGATTTATTCAGGAGGGTAACTAGAGCCTTCAGTGGAGTTCATTATTTTGCTCTGGCAAAGTCTTGACTGCTCCATGCACACTCTGGTGGTTACTTTGATTTTCCAGTGGTTAACTTTATCCCGGGTACTTCTGCGAGTCACAAAAGTCCTATTTTTGGAATAATCTTTTTTATCTAGGGTTTATTATTTATTTTGGAGTACGTTATTCTTGAAAGAAATGCCCAGATACCCCAGATTATAATTACTTTAGACTAGGGGTGCACAATGTGCAGCCCAGGAACACAAATGGCCCCCACAGCAGCTGTCTGTGGCCCCGAGGACCTAGCAGCTTCCACTTGCAGTCTTTGCTTAATTTTTTTTGTTGCTTTTAGTTTCAGTAACATGTTGATAAATAAATAAACAAACAAATAAATAGATAAATGTGTGCTTTGTTTTATGTGTACATTTAATAATGTCTTGCTGGACATTTGTCACCTCAGGTCATTTTACAGTGGCCCTTGGCCAGTAGCTCTTGGCCTTGACTCAGGTCTTCAGTCTGGCCCTCTACACAAAAAAGTTGTGCACCACTGCTTTAGATCCACCTTTTGTCTGCTTTTTGGAGAGGATACCAAGGTATCCAGGTTGTTATCCAGATGAATTACCTAGATTATCCAGAACAACCCTACACAAATTATTCACTATCAGGGTTGCAAGTGATAGACAGTGCAGGAAAGGTTTTCCAGCAGTAATGATCTATTCCAGACAAAGTTATTCACGTCCAAACTGGTGGCTCTGTTTTCTCCGTACCGAGGAACCACACTGATCATTTGCCTCTCACTCACTCTAAATACAGGTAATTTTTTATGTTTGCATGCGTGCACATGCAAGAAACATTATGCGGCAGCTAAGGAGAGAAGCGGGTTGTGGAGGTGCGGCACTGTGGCAGCCAATGGCAGCACTGCATTTGGGGCTTGGCACTGCTGGACCAATGCAGGCACACTGTGCTGATGACATTGATTTCCAAAAGTGCCACCAAGTTGAAATGATTTTACCGCTGCAATGAGGGTCCGCCTCATCATTGCAGCATCAGTCATTGTGCTGCAATGAGGGAGCGACCCATCATTGCAGGGCAGTACCTTGCTTAGTGTAACATTTGCCGACCAGTAACCCACTCCGTCGGCATAATGCCCCCCCATTTGTTGTGCCAAGGGGGCACCCAATCCCTCTCAGCATCATGCGCCCCCCCAAAACAGTCTCTCTTTGCTGATTGGGGGCCCAATCCCCATTGACTTCATTCCCCCCCTCCCAATTTAATTTGCTGATGGGGGAGCCCAATCCCTGTCAGCATAAGGACCCCATGGTCATGTTTTGCCTGTGCCAACGGGGGCCCAATCCCCATTGGCTTCAGTCCCCCTCTTCCCACTTCCAGTTGCCGAGGGGGTACCCAATCCCCCTCGGCATCATGCACCCCCCAATCATTTCTGTGCCAACGGGAGGCCCAATCCGCGTCAGCTTTGGTCACCCTCCCCACAAATGCAGGTGGTACACTGGGAGACCACCCCAGTGTACCAAACAACACCTGCAAAAAAAGAAATCCAACCCTCGTTGTCTTTTTATTTTTCCCTATAAAACAAAGCAGGTCCCTCGCAGTCTCTCCTACCCCTCCCAAACCCGCACCACCCTCTGTGCACCCTGCCTCCCCACCCCCCTCACCCCATACTTACCTCCAGAGCCCAGCGCGATGATCTTCGTGGACTGAACACGTCTGCACTCTTCAAAGCCGACCCATGAACTGAAGAAATGCCGTAAGCTGTACAATGGCATAAATAGGGTTTTTTCAACTTTGGTGCATATCTGGGGAAGTTTTGGGAATTTTTACACCAAATTTTCAACACAGGGTTATTGGGACCCCTCCTCATGAATTCAGTCACTGTCATGGTGTTATTCGGTCCCAAAAGTTGATCTCACAGTCACTGTATGGAATCACCTTTTGGGACTGATTAATGAAATGACAGAGCCACTGTTCATGAGGTGGGCTCTCAAAAAGTATGTGTTGCAGATTTGGTGAAATAAATCCAAAAAATGACAGTTTTACGAGCATGCATTGTGCAGTTTCCACGCACACTCGTAACTTCGTGAATTTGTAATATTTTCACTCCAGATTTTCAACATTGCCATTTTTCCACACCTTCTTATGAACAGTACAGCTGTCATTTTACACATCCTGGCCAAAATGTGTTTTCGCACTTCTGGTGCAGAATAGCACGGTTGCTGTGGGAAATCAGGTTTTCAGACAGATTAAGAAAATGACAGTGACACTGTTCATGAGCAGAGGTCCTAAAATGCCTATGTTGAAAATTTGGTGATGAAAGTCCAGAAAATGACTGTTACAAGTGTGCGTTGCGCAGTTTCTACGCATCCTTGTAACTTCACAAATCCGTAATATTTTCACACCATATTTTCAATACTTGCATTTTTTTCCACACCTCCTTATGAATAGTACAGCTGTCGTTTTTCACATCCTGGCTAAAATGTGTTTTCACACTTCCGCTGCAGAATAGCGCGGTCGCTGTAGGAAATCAGTGTTTGGGACAGATTAAGATCGAGCGAGTGAGAGAGGGGGAGTGAGCAAGCTCAAATGAGCTCTGTCGGGACTGCTGCAGATTTCTTTGTGGGCAGAAAAAGGTGCCAATGCAGGCAGGAGCCCAGTACAAAAGGGCAGCCTGCAGCGTCAGGAGAAATAGAAAAAATGAGTGAGAGAGGGGCAGTGAGCGAGCTCAACGGAGCTCTGTCAGGACTGCTGTGAACTTGTTTGTGGGCAGAAAAAGGTGCCAATGCAGGCAGGAGCCCAGTACAAAAGGGCAGCCTGCAGTGCCAGGAGAAACAGAATGAGCGAGTGAGAGAGGGTGAGTGAGTGAGCTCAACGGAGCTCTGTCGGGACTGCTGTGGATTTCTTTGTGGGCAGAAAAAGGCAATAACGGAGGCTGGAGCCCAGTACAAAAGGGCAGCACTGGGAGAAACAGAATCAGCGAGTGACAAATGGGGAGTGAGCGAGCTCAATGGAGCTCTGTTGGGACAGCTGTGAACTTCTTTGTGGGCAGAAAAAGGCACCATTGCAGGCAGAAGTCCAGTATAAAAGGGCAGCCTGCAGCACCGGGAGAAACAGAATGAGAAAGTGAGAGGGTTAGTGAGCGAGCTCAACGGAGCTCTGTCGGGACTGCTGTGGATATCTTTGTGGGTAGAAAAAGGTACCAATGCAGGCAGGAGCCCAGTACAAAAGGGCAGCCTGCATCACCAGGAGAAACAGAACGAGTGAGTGAGAGAGGGGGAGTGAGTGAGCTCAATGGAGCTCTGTCGGGACTGCTGTGGATTTCTTTGTGGGCAGAAAAAGGCGCCAAAGCAGGCTGGAGCCTGTACAAATGGGCAGCCTGCAGCGCTGGGAGAAACAGAATGAGCGAGTGAGAGAGGGGGAGTGAGCGAGCTCAACGGAGCTCTATCAGGACTGCTGCAGATTTCTTTGTGGGCAGAAAAAGATGCCAATTCAGGCAGGGGCCCAGTACAAAGGGCAGCCTGCAGCACCGGCAGAAACAGATGAGCGAGTGAGAGAGGCGGCATGAGCGAGCTCAACAGAGCTCTGTCGGGACTGCTGTGGATTTCTTTGTGGGCAGAAAAAGGCACCAGTGTAGGCAGAAGCCCCGTACAAAAGGGCAGCCTGCAGCACCGGGAGAAATAGAATGAGCAAGTGAGAGGGGGGGAGTAAACGAGCTCAACGGGACTCTGCCGGGACTTTAGAGTTGCCCACCCTCCGCCCAGTGTCCTCTGTGGTCCAATATTACAACAGGGCCTCTGGGGTGGAGACAAAGCAATGACTGGATACTTTTAGGATTGCTATAATAATAAAGATTTAGTTGTTCTGTTTCTTTCTATAACTGAGCTAAGTACTGAGCTATACTGTTATGATTGCTGTAATAATACATATTTATTTGTTCTGTTTATTTCTCTAACTGAGCTGAGTAATACTTGGAGTGCAATAGGATTTCTAACTGAGTTAAGTGAAACTATGTGAGAGCTGAGAACAAAAAGTATGGTAGCTGAGGGGTGAAAAACGGACAAGGAGGCTTTAGAATTACTACAGTAATACAGTATCTAACGGATGAGATTTGAGACTGAATTAACCTGGTCGTCAAGGGGGTAGTAGGGGTACTAGTATGGGGGGGCCAGGAATTTGAGTAAATAGGGGCCTAACAGTTGTACTGGGGTACAGAAACTGGGAGTAAGAGCCCGTAACATAAGATGGGGACCAAAATGGAGCAGATGCCACATGTCAATAGGGCGGGCATCTTTGGAAGGGTGGTGGGGTGTACAGGGTGTGGGTCCGCCATGATCCTGGACTGGGCTTGGAGGATGGGGGGGGTATGGTCTGTAGATGAGTGGCTAGTTTGAGGGAGGAATTGTGGAGGTTAGGGAAGAGTCTAAGTGGCAGGGCAGATGAGTATGGTAGACATCCTGGCTGGGGGATAGGGGATAGCAAGGGGGACAGAGAAAGAACAACTAGGGACTGAAACCGACCCCAGTATCACAGGCACTAGCAGAAAAGAGAGGAGAAGGAAGGGGCTGCCCGAGGTGGGGGGGGGGCCTCCTGATGGGGGAGGAAGAGGCCACGAGGAGTACCAGGGGAGAGAGAAGATGGCTGCAGATAGGGAGAGACCAGGGGTCGGAACAGGGGTGGCACGGAGGGGAACAAGTAGGAGGGGAAAACCTATAGGGGAAGAGATATAGGAGGGGTATCAACTAGGAATAGATTCAAGCCTCTGCTATGGGAGCAAGAGGGGGAGCAGGAACATACTGAATGGGGGGAGGACAAGCGGGGCATGAGAGGGATGGCAACAGGTAGGGGAAGACATAGCGAGGACGAAAGGGTAGAAGGAGGGCTAGTAAGGAAGGAGGGGTGGAGACTGGAGGAGAGAAGGCTACGGGAAGGGGGAAGGATGGGAGGGGCATCACTATTGGGGTAGAAGGGAATGGGGGCTCTAAATCGACAGCAGCGGGAATAGAAGAGGGGTTGGAAATCAGCAGAGGAGGAGGGGAGGTCGACATGGGAAGCCCGGTAGGAAGTAGCCAGTCTGGGAAGGGGTTCAAGGGGGATGGGAGGAATAAGGCAGAGAAAAGGGGTGAGGCAGAAGTAGAGAGTACAGATACAGAAGTCATAGAGGGTGCAGCTGATGGGGGTAAGGGGCAGGGAAGAATGAATACTGGGGTGGTGGAAGGGGCATTAGAAGGGAAAGTGGGTAAGGGACGGGGGGGGGGGGTACTCGCCCTGGAGGATTCTATACTGAAAGGGGTGAGATGGGGTGGAAGGGGAGAAAGGCACAGCCGTATTTGGGTTGAAGCTATCCCCAGGTTGACTGCAGGAGGGGCAGGGCAGGCACTGCTCAAGTGTGCAGCAAGGGGGGAGGAAGAAACCTCATTTAGTGTTGCATGTGGGTACAAATGACTTAGTTGGGGAGACTGTGAAAGTAGTGAGGGGGAGGTTCGAGTAGTTGGGCAGGCAGTGTGAAGATGTGGGGGAGTCAGTGGCATTCTCGGAGGTACTCCCGCTACCATGAACAAGCATGGGGAGGAAGGGTAGGATTTTGGAGTTCAACAAGTGGCTGAGGGATTGGTGCCACACCAAAAAGTATAGGTTAGTGACTAACTGGGGTAGGGTCTGGGGGAATAATGACTTGTATGTGAAGACAGGCTACACTTGAGCAGGAAGGGGAAGGGAGTATTTAAGGCAGGATTAGAGGGGTATATCTCTACTAAGGTGGACTTAAACTAGTGGGATGTGGCCAAAAGACTGAGGTTGGTAGAAAGGTCCGGACAGGGGAGCCTAATGAGCTCACCCCCTAGATATAGGTAAAGGCAGAGGCGTAGTAACCCTGGGAGGGGGTGGGCAGAGTGGTCCGAGTGTAATGCAGGAGGCACCACCACTCGGTAAGAATAAGGAGGAGAAAGGGTGCAGACTACTGGGAGGAAGGACACAGGCCAAGGAGGAGAAGAGTGAGGAGAAGTAGGGGTATGGGTGGAAGGTGGTCTCTTTCAGCGCAAGAAGCCTGAGGAACAAAACCACAGAGCTTCAGGTGCTCCTTTCAGAGGAGAAGGTGGACATTGCTGCAGTGACAGAGACTTGGGCCACAGAGTACCACGAGTGGGACTTGGCAATCCCAGAATACAGGATATACAGGAGGGACTGGGTGGTTGGAAGGGGGGTTGTACTCTATGTGAGGGAAGGGCTTAAGTGCATAAGGGATGAGGAAGAAGAGGAGAGGACAGAGGTGCTTTGGGTGCAGCTCCTGGACTCCAAGGGCAGAAAGCTGAGGCTGGAAGTGGTGTACAGACCACCAGCCCAATCCCTGGAACTGGATGGGATGTTGGCACAGCAGATAAGGAGGGTGTGTTGAAGGGGGAGTGTGGTGATAGTGGGAGATTTTAACCTACCACAGGTTGACTGGAGCATCCCGGCCACTAGCAGTACCAGGGAGCAGGTGCTCCTTGATGCATTCCAGGATGACCTTCTGACACAATTGGTAAGTGGGCCTACAAGGCTTGGTAGCACTCTGGACCTAGTACTGACAAATGGAGAGGCGGTGAGGGAGGTAAGGGTGGAGGATCCACTAGTAGGTAGCAACCACCAAACAATGTGACTCGTTGTCACACTGGGCAGGGAGACAGGAGGCACGGGCACTAAGGCGGTGGACTTTAGTAGGGTGGACTTTGGGAGGATGGGAGCAGTACTGCGAGGGAGACTCCATGATATAAGGCTGGGGATGGATGCAGAACAAAAGTGGGGAGTCATAAAAACTGAGCTAACAGAAGCCACAGTAGCCTGCACCAGGGCCAGGAGTAAGAAGAGCAGAGCCAAGAAACCATGCTGGCTGAACAAGGAAGTGCTGCAAGGAGTGAGGGCAAAGACTGCTGCATACCGGGAAGTACAGGAGAACAGGGAAGGGCGAGGATAAGGAGGCTTTTGGGAATTGGTCAAGGGAGGTTGCCAGGAGGGTGAAAAAAGCTAAGGCCTCCAGGCAGTTAAGGTCCGCATAGGGCATAAAAGGGAGGGAAAAGGACTTTGTTAGGTACATCAGGGAAAAGAGGAAGTGCAATGAACATATTGTGAGGATAAAGCAGAGAGGGGATTGGGTGGAAAAGGGGGAGGACCAAGTGGGAATTCTAAAGGAGTACTTCTGCTCTGTTTTCACTAAGGAGGGGGATGGTCCACTACCAGAATGGACTGGGGGGGTGGGGAAAGGGGGGAAGGAGGTGATGGACAAAGTGATCACAGGGAGTAGGGTACTAGAGGGGCTGAGGGCAGTAAGGGTGGACAAGGCACCAAGTCCCGATGGCATCCACCCCAGGGGGCTGAGGGAGATGGAGCTGTTGACTGAGCCACTGGCAGATCTGTTCAACACCTCCCTGGAAATGGGGTGTGTGCCCCAGGACTGGAGGGTGGCCCATGTGGTGCCCATACACAAGAATAGGCATAGGGAGGAGCCAGGAAATTATCAGCCGGTAAATCTCATGCCCATAGTGGGTAAGCTTATGGAGGCGATACTGAAGGAGAGGCTGGTGGCATTCCTAGAGACCAATGGTCTCCAAGATGGGCGGCAACATGGGTTTGTCTCAGAGAGGTCTTGTCAAACCAAACTAATAGAGTATTATGACTGGGTGACAAGGGAGTTGGACAGGGGTCATGCGGTACATGTCCTGTACTTGGACTTCAGTAAGGCATTCGATACAGTGCCTGGTGGGGGGGGAAGCTGACAGCAGTGGGGGGTGGGAAAAAAGCTGACTAAATGGATAGAGAACTGGTTACAGGGGAGGGTGCAGAGGGTGGTGGTGGTGGGGGAGCTCTCAGCACCCAGAACAGTGACAAACAGTGTGCCACAGGGGTCAGTGCTGGGCTCGGTGCTATTTGGGCTCTTTATCTCTGATGTAGCACATGGAGTGAGGAGCAGGGTTAGTCTGTTCACAGATTATACCAAATTGAGGGTGGTGGTGGACAAAGAGGACAGATGGGAAAAACTGCAGGGGGACCTAACCTAACTAGAGATATGGTCTGTGGAGCGACAGCTAGGATTTAATGCTAAGAAGTGTAAAGTGATACACTTCCTTCGGTGCTAAGAACCAGAAGAGGGACTATTGGTTAGGGATCACAGAGGAGGAGAAGGACCTAGGGGTGTTGGTAACTAGGAGCATCAACAACCCGGCCCAGTGCAGAAGAGCAGCAGTGAAGGCAAACAGGATGCTGGGGTGCATCGCAAGAGGGTTCTCATCCAGACACAGGGATGTGATCCTACCGCTCTACAGATCAGTGGTCAGACTGCACCTAGAGTACTGTGTGCAATACTGGAGGCCATACCTGAGGAGAGATATAAAGTTACTGGAGGAGGTGTGAAGAAGGCCAATAAAAATGTTAAAGGGGATGGAAGGAAAGGAATATGAAGTTAGGCTGAAGGAGCTGAACATGTATACACTGGAGGAGAGGAGGGATAGGGGATATAATTGAAGCATTTAAATACTTGAGGGGGTAAATAAACCTAGCACTGAGGGGGTGTTTAAACTGAGGAGTGGAATAGAGACGAGGGGGCAGGGACTAAGGTTGGAAGGGGGACGTTTCAAGAAGGAAATGAGGAGGTACTACTTCTCTGAGAGGGTGGTGTCTACTTGGAATGCTGGGGTGGTAACATGTAGAACATTCAATAGCTTTAAGAAGGAGTGGGATAAAGCAAGAGGAAGAGTCAGGGGGCAGCGGCTGGGACAAGTGGGGGAGGAACTGAGGAGGAGGAGGCTGGGGCAGCTACAATCTAGGGTGCTGGCTGCACACTTGGGCAGACTTATATAGACCGATTGGTGTGTTCTGCTGGCAGATTCGTATGTTCGTATGTATGTTCGTGTGTAAAATCACAGCAACTCTGTTCATGGGCAGAGGTCCTAAAATGCCTATGTTGAAAACTTGGTGAGAAATGTCCATAAAATGACTGTTACAAGCGTGCTTTGTGCAGTTTCCACGCACCCTCATAACTTCGCAAATTTGTAGTATTTTCACTCTAGATTTTCAACATTGGTATTTTTTCAGGCCTCCTTATGAACAGTACAGCTGTCATTTTTCAAATCATGCCCCAAATATGCATTTACACATCTGGCACAGAATAGCACGGTTGCTGTGGGAAATCAATGTACGGGACAGAGTAAGAAAATCATAGTGACAGTCTTCATGAGCAGAGGTCACAAAATACCTATGTTGAAAATCTGGTGACATAATTTCACTAAATGACTGTTATGCACATGCGTTGCACAGTTTTCACGTACGCGTGGAAGTTTGAACATTTTTACTATTTTCACTACAGATTTTTAACATTGCCATCTCTTCACACTTCCTTATGAATGGCACAGCTGTCATTCTTCACATCCTGTCTGATCTGTGTTTTCCTACATCTGGCACACAATGGCACAGTCGCTGTGGAAACTCAAAGTTAGAGACACATTCACAAAATCACAGTGCCACTGTTCATGAGAAGAGGTCCCAAATGCTTTCTTGAGGTGGGGGTCACAAAATCACCATTTTGTAAATTTGTAGTGCAAATACCAACAAATGCCTGGGGCGTTGGGGTTTCTAACCATAACGTTTCACCCTATACAGACTGACAGGCATCAGGGGTGTGCCTTTGGATTGCCGACTGTAATGCGCATGCCATTCCACCCCCACCCTACCACCCTGCAGCCAGTGACAGGCATCAAGGTTTGCCTTGGACTCTTCAGCCCCAGCGTTCACCCCATTCTCCTATATTGCACCCATTTCAGCTTATGTCCTTATGGAGTGGGATGACTGTAAAGCTGAACACCCCAAGGCACACCTCAACATGTGTCGGTGTCTGCTGGATAAGGTGAAGTGAAATGGCATGAATGTTATGGGCGACAACACAAACGCATACCCCAACGCCTGTCCGTCTCTGCAGGGTGAAGGTGGGATTGGCGTGAAGTTCAGTAGTTCACTGCCATTCCTATTTTGCATCTCTCTAACTCCTGCATTTCCAATGCTAATACCAGCAAGCAAACATTTACCATTGACAAATGCTTGTTAATATTTTTTTTCAGTATTTATCTGGTTGATCCTGCAGTTCGGACGCTTCGGGCAGGGTTACAGTAGACAGCGACTGTAATTGGGAACGGACCACAGCTGACTACTCTCATCATTTTTTATTGCAGTTCCACAATGTAACTTGAACAAAAACAAGGGAAAAAAAAGGAAAGGAATGTCTGTACTGGAGAGAGGGAGGGAGGAGGGAGGGAGAGAGAGAGAGAGAGAGAGAGAGAGAGAGAGAGAGAGAGAGAGAGAGAGAGGGAGAGAGAGAGAGAGAATATGAATGTATCCGAGTGTCTCTGACAGAACTGCTTCACAAACTTCAACATTCACTCCCTGCACCAGCAATTATAACAAGTAAAGGATAGACAACTGTGTTCTTATGTATTTTTTTTTTTACACACCCTCGGCATGTGATGACCTCATAATATAACCTCTGTGTGTCTTTTTAGAGGACACCTAATCAAACATCTCTGTTCAATTGTGCTGAAAGTCTTGAGTATGTGAACAAATGAGATCACGTTCCCTCTCCGCCTCGTTTTCTCTCGTGTGAACACAGTAAAGACCACGAGCTTCTAGTTTTTGCCTTCCATACACATAATCATTATAACGGTCCTGCATTGCACCCTCTTGATTGCGTCAATGCCCCATTTGTATTGGGGAGCCCAGAACTGCACACCGTACTGCAGTTGGGGCTGTGGCCATGATATCACTTCAGTTCTCTGTTCAAATGTAACTATCCCGCTCAAGGCCTACAATACTCTAGTTTACTTTTAAATGCCACCATATTTTATTCTTTCTTCTAAGAACTGGTCCTAAAGAAAGTACTTACAGCTCTCCAAGGATTGTTACTGCTCCCCTGGTGCCCTGTAAGGTGCACAGCTTAAAACAGAATTGAATTGCATTTAAATGTATACAGCTCTTTTCAAGAGGTGAACAGGGTGCAGGACGGGAGGCAGCATGGCTTCATCAAGGGCAGGTCATGCCAGACCAACCTGGTGGAATACTATGACTGAGTGACTAGGCAAATTGATGGGGACCATGCAGTGGATGTCCTGTACCTAGACTTCAGTAAGGCTTTCGATTCAGTACCACATGGAAGACTTGGAAACATGCTATGGGGCACGGGGCAGGGGCGGGAGCACAACTGGTGGGGTGGGTGGAGAACTGGCTAAAAAATAGGCAGCAGAGGGTGGTGCTAGGTGGGGAATACTCAGCCCCTAAGCCTGTGACAAGTGGTGTTCCACAGGGTTTGGTGTTGGGCCCAGTGCTGTTTGGCATATTTATTGTAGACATCTCAGAGGGCATCAGCAGCAAAATCAGCCTATTTACGGATGACACCAAGATGGAAGTGATGGTGGATGACCAGACTGGGTGGCGGGGGCTACAGGAGGATCTGGCAAGGCTAGAGATGGTCTGACAGATGGCAGCTGGGGTCCAATGCAACAAAATGCAAGGTACTGCACTTCGGAAGATAAAATCCGAGGAGAAGCTACCATCTTGGGGGGAGCTGGAGGTAACAGAAGAGGAGAAAGATCTGGGGGTGCTCATCACAGAACAATAAACAATTATTAACAATGCAGAAAGGCAGCAGCAGTAGCCAACAAAATGCTGGGGTGCACTGCAAGGGGCATTACCTTGAAAAGAAGGGAGGTTATTCTAAAGTTATATAGATCATCGGTTAGACACCACCTGGAATATTGCATGCAGTACTGGTACCCATACCTACAAAAGGACATTAGGCTGCTGGAGGGGGTGCAGAGTAGGGCAGCAAAGATGATTCAGGGCCCTGGGGAATTGCCATATGAGGTCAAACTAAGAGAGTTAAACATGTACACACTGGACGAGAGGAGGGACTGGGGGGGACATGATTGAGACCTTCAAATACATGAAGGGTGTAATCAAAACAGACACAGAGAGTATATTCAGGAGGAGTGTGGGAGAGAGTCACTAGGGGTCATGACATGAGATTGGAGAGTGGTAGATTCAGGAGGGAGGTGAGGAGGTATTTCTTTACGAGGGGGGGTGGTGGCAAAGTGGAATGCACTACCAGCTGAGGTGGTGGCATGTAACACAGTGGAATGCTTCAAGAAGGGGTGGGACAGGGCAAAGGGAGGGTAAAGGGAGGGGAGGGAGGTGGGGCTGCTGCTGAATAGGGAGCTAGCTGCAGTCTCAAGCAGCCTAGCTAGACCAGGATGACCTTTTGCTGCTGGCAACTTTTGTATGTTCGTATGTTCATATACTCACTATACAGAAACACCAAACAGAGACTGTGTCAGCTGAAAAAGTCCCATTGGCTCTTTGTATCTGCCCATTTGTACTGAACTAATGTTGAAAGACAGAGCATTGGGGGCTCAACACTCACCCCATGTCCCCTTCCCTTTCTGTTGCAACCTTTACCAAGCCCTAGTTTGTAGCCTTAGTAGTTACCCCACCCTCGTTTGAATCCTCCATTGATTTCGCTCAGAACAGCTCCTCTGGCAGCTGGTTCAAACCCTCCACAACACTGTAGTTACAGTGTAACTACACTGTAACTGCATTGCAACTGAGATGTAGTTACAGGCAACAAGCATGTAACTACAGTGTAATTATCCCTGCTGCATGTAAGTAATGATTTCCTATCATGCAGTTACACTGAAACTGACAAAATAAAGTGTTCCCCCAAAAAGTCCTTCCTATTATCTCTTTTAAACTTACCCCCCCCCCAAACCAGCTTCATGGAGTTACTCCTGCTGTTTGTGCTCCCGCTCAGCCTCAGTACCCCAGAGTGCTTTGCAAACCAATGAGTTTGACACTGGTAGCACTGGGATTTATGCAGTATAAACACTGCTGCCAAAATGCTCCCACTTGCATGCTTTGTAACCCTGAGCAAGCCACTTAACTTCTTTGTGCTCCCAGGTTGCACCTGGAAAGAAGTTCCAGCTTAGTGTGACTATCCTGGTTAAACAATTTCCCCTTACTATCATACACATGGCCATACTGCATTAGAATCTTAGAGAGGGAATGCTGGCAAGAACACTGGGGATAACTCCCATCCTCATTTGAAACGTGTCATGGAATCTATCAATTCTACATGGGTAACCATGGGGGGGCAGGGAAGATGGTACCTTACTTTAACAGCTCATTTGAAGGCTGGCTCTTCCAAGAGTGTAACATCCACCTCCCCCATGCAGCACTGCATCGTTAATGTTCAGTATCAGTCCAAGTGGCTGATGCAGGACTCAAACCCGTAGTTATCCAGTCGCCTTGGCCCAGAGGAAGGATTGCTACCAACTGAGTCAATAATGCCTGCTAGATAGAGTTTGTTTAAGCTTGTGTCCAGGTTGTTCAGTCTACGATGAACCCCGACAAGACTGAGGTACTGGTAGTGGAGTTGAACAGAGTCCGTGATGGGATGGCCTTTGACTCTGGGATTGGCCTTGTGCTAGGAGCTGTGTCATTGATGGCCTCCCCTTGGGTGCGAAATCTTGGTGTGATTTTTGACAGGAGCTTGTCTATGGAGGTTCATATATCCTCCGTAGTCCGGTCCTGTTTTTTCCATCTTAGAAACATTGCCAGGATTAAGCCCCTTGTTCCGGCTCTGGACCTCCCTACTTTGATACATGCCTTAGTCACTTCTAGGCTTGACTACTGTAATGCCCTCTATCTCGGGTCTCTGGAGGTTCTCTTCAGAGACTGCAGCTAGTGCAAAATGCTGCTGCCCGGCTTTTGTCCGGCAAAACAAATTTTGCCATATTACTCCTATATCGCGCAATTGCACTGGCTGCCTGTCAGATGGAGAGTACTCTTCAAGGTGGGTTTCTTCCCATAAGGCCCTACACGGCAGGGCCCTGGTTACCTGTCTGATCTCCTGGTATCTTCCACCACTGTCCATAATCTCCGCCTCCTCTAGCGGTGGCCTCCTAACTGTCCCAAGAGCGAGACTAAAGTCCCACGGGGACCAAGCTTGGTGTCGCCGCTCCCGCTTTTTGGAATTTCCTGCCTTCTGTAGTTAGGGAGGGCCCCCACCATAATTGCCTTTAAGGTTCGCTTGAAGACCTTCCTATTTTTGCAGGCTTTTGGGGATTAATGTTTGATTATATGTATGTAGTAATTTTAATTTATAATTTATATGGTATGAAATGCTGTATAGTTTTTGTGCGGTGCCCAGAGTCTTTGGGATTGGGCGTCTTTTTAAATAAATCTGACTTGACTTGACTTGACTTGTTGCACTTGTCTACGTGTGTGTGTGTGTATCTGCATGATGCATGCGTGCATGCATATGTGTGCGTGTGTGTGCATGTATTTGTCTTATTGAGTATGTATCTTTTTTTATATTATTTACCACAGACAGCCTGACTGAGGTGCAGCATCTTGTTTTCAGTGGGGTCCTGTGTTTCCCATTTCCATAGTTGGGTGGACTAAGGGGCTGAGAGGTTAAGTAACTTGCTCACAGACAGCTCTGGTGGGATTTAAACTAGGTCTGCTCTGTCTCCAAATTCCTGAGCCTGTCCTCTAGGCACCAGACCATGCTGCATCTCTCTCTGTCTAGGTCACATGCTCTAGCCAACTTTTGCTCATACTGCCTAAGTGAAATAGGAGGACCTAGATTAAAATAGATATCTTCATTCCTGTACCTTTTAGAAGAATCCTGCTGTCTTTTCAAGCATCCTGCCAAGTTTCCAGAAAGAGTTCGACTCCTGTAAGTGCACTATGTAGAGATGAAACAACTAGAATGGTGACACTTCTATAATTCATGGTTAACTGAATTACTGAAGTGCTTTGAATTCAAAAGCTGCCAATGATACTCTCAGAGCTCAGAATGCTTGGCAATACTATACTGAATATCATGACTATGGAGATAAAAAATAGAGGTGAAAAAGGGGCAATGCAAACAGAAAAAGGATACTGTGAGAGCAGCTATGAAATATAAAACAGATTAAGACATTATGTGCCACATGTTTGAACATGGGGAACCCAAGTGCAAAGCAGCCAGCTAGCACTGGCTGGTTTGTGCTGAGGCCCAAAGAGCAATACTGCTAACAGGTTGTTTCAATACAGGGGGCCAACGCCCCATGTTGTGACTATGATCCTTTTAAATGTGCAGATGCAGAAGTCTAGAGGGTAACTCAGGGAGCTACTACCCACACACTAGATCACATATGGGATTACAATTATGACCCCCTATATGGGGGGGGGGGGGCATGTCTCCAACACCTTTTTATTAGTTTTGGGTGCTATGGGATCATGTGTAGATACTGATCTATATTCGTACATGGGTAGAGGGACAGTACATGGAGCACAGAGTCCCCAAAACCACAGACATGAACTGGGACTACTGACCTTTGGGTGTGTTATAGGTCTGGGGCTTTTGCACACCCCCGGCATAAGGGGGCATTGGCTCAATGTCCCACACCTCCAAGGAGAGCACTACAACCTCCACCTCTAATGCCTAATCAGGAATATGGAATGCTTAGTTCATGCCCGTTGGTCTCCTTGTCAGTGAGGGAGGCACAGTTCTTACATTACACAGGGCAGGATAACAGTCCTTACATTGCTTGGGGGAGAGTAACAGTCCTTGCATTGCTCAGAGAGGGTAACAGTCCATACATAGCTTGGGGCAAGGTAACAGTCCATACATTTCTTGGTGCAGGGCAACAGTCATTATATTGTTTGACAGAGGGTAAAAGTCCTTGCATTGCTCGGGGCAACGTAATAGTTCTTAAATTGCTCAGGGCTGGGTAACAGTCCTTACATTGCTAGTGGCAGAATAACAGACATTTCATTGCTCGGGGAGGGTAACAGGCCTTACATTGCTCATGCAAGGTAACAGCCCTTACATTTTTTAGCCAGGGTAACAGTCCTTACATTGCTCTGCAGGGTAACAGCCCCTACATGGTTTAGCCGGGGTAACAGTTCTTACATTGCTCAGAGCAGGGTAACAGTCCTTACATTGCTAGGAGTAGTGCAACAGTCCTTACGTTGCTCAAGGCAGGGTAGCAGTCCTTATGTTTTTCAGGCAGGGTAACAGTCCTTCCATTGCTTGGGGCAAGGTAACAGTCCTTCTATTGCTCTGAGGAAAGTAACAATACGTACATTGCTTGGCACAGGTTAACAGTCCATATATTGCTCAGGGTATGGTAAAAGTCCTTACATTGCTTGGAGCAGGGTAACAGCCCTTACATTGCATGGCACAGGATAAGAATCTTTATATTCCTCGGGATAAAATAACAGTCCTTATTTTGTTCCTGCAAGGTAACAGTTTTTACATTGTTCAGGGCAGAGTAACCATCCTTCTATTGCTCAGCGCAGGGTAATAGTCTTTACATTACTCAGGGCAGGGTAGCAGTCCTTACATTGCTCAGGGCAGGGTAACAGTCCTTACATTGCTCAGGGCAGGGTAACAGTCCTTACATTGCATAGGGCGGGGTAGCATTCCTTTCATTGTACAGGGCAGAGTAACAGTCTCTACATTGTTTAGGCAGTGTAACATTCCTTACATTGCTTGGGGTAGCGCAACAGTCCTTACATTGCTCAGGGCAGGGTAACAGTCCTTACATTGTTCAGGCAGGGTAACAGTCCTTATATTGCTCAGAGAAGGGTAACAGTCCTTACATTGCTTGGGGTAGCATAATAGTCCTTACATTGCTCAAGGCAGCGTAGCAGTCCTTACAATGCTCAGGGCAGGGTAATAGTCCTTAGGATGCTCAGGGTAAGGTAACAGTCCTTACATTGCTTAGGCAGAGTAACAGTCTTTACATTGCTTAGGCAGGGTAACAGTCCATATATTGTTTAGGCAGGGTAATAGTCCTTACATTGCTCAGGGCAGGGTAACAGCCCTTACATTAGTCAGGGCAGGGTAACAGTCCTTACATTGCTCAGGGCAGGATAAATGCCCTTACATTGCTTTGGGTATAATAACCATTCTCATATTTCTCAGGGCAGGGTAAAAGTCCTTATATTGCTTTGGACATGGTAAAAGTCCTTTTATTGGTCAAGGCAAGTTAACACACTTTTCATTGCTCAGGTAGGGTAACAGTCCTTCCATGTGGCGAGACATACTTCTCTACCTTTGAAGAGTGTATCACTATGAGGCACTGGCTTGGAGCTGTACCTTGTGCTTTGGACAGGAGAATATAGGCTGGAGGGAGGGGGAAGCATTAGAGTTGACAACCCCAAGAAAGACCCCACTACTGATTCATCAAGACTCTGGAGATTCAAAACCCTGATGCTTTTTGCCTTTTGCTTCATGAGGGTGGGGGTGGTGAGTTAGGGTTGGAAACCCTAGCGCCACATTTCCCTAACCTTTGTGGCAGCCCTAACTGGTACATTAACATAGTTTTCCAAACAATTTTCTTTCCTTTTGGGCCTGGGTAGTGGAATCATATCAGGACCTGCATGAACAGATGCAGGCATGCTGGGCCCTCTGGGCTCTGCATCAAAGGAAGACTCTGCCTACCTATGGAAGTGCAGGGCCCTGCAGAACCTGCACTTCCGTTCAGCAACAAATGTCAATAATTCACGGGGCTATCTGGTGGACTGAAGAAGTTCAGAGCATTCTGGGTCCTGTGCTTCCATGTGGCAGCAGACACAAATGCCAGGGCAAAGAATCTATCTCTCAGCTGAAGAACAGGGCCCTCTGGCACCAATGGGTATAGAGGTGCAGGGCCCTATGCTGACAGAAGAGTTCTGTTCACTCAATGTTACTTGGGCCCATGTGCGCTCCTCTGCATCTACCTTTCTCAGGCTGGGGGGTTGTGTCGCATGACAGTGCCATTCCCTCAACCTCGCCCCATCCAGCTGGATCATTTGCTTGCCCTCGAGCTCAGCTCACTGACATGGGATCACAAAGGACTACCCTCTGTGGTAAAGGCTGGTACTACACACAACATTTCTCAATGAGCTAGTGGATGCAAAATAGGCAGACAGGAAAATAATACAAATTTTCAGAAGTAGTCAATTGTAAATTTCTATTTTTAAGTATTTTCCTTTTTCCTTTTACTCATCAGAAAGTCTTCTATGTGATAACATTACGCTAGATGCATGGAACAGCTCTTAACCTGTCAGCTGACTTGTCTATTTCTATCACCACGCCCCCATCATCAGTATTGTGATTTCACTGACAGTGACATTACAGGTCACTGACCTGGCAGCTGCTGAGCGGCTGTTCCTAAGTAGCAGTGAGGTCACAGTGCTAAGGATGTAGTGGGGAGAATAGAGATAGATACGTCAGCTGCCAGGCAGAGTGCTGTCCCGCACATCCCACCTACTAACATCAGGTAAACAATCTTCTAATTAACCAAACGGAAAAGAAAAAGTACCTCAGATATAAAAGGTATTGGTTGACTGATTTTAAAAACTAATATTAGTTTTAGGCAGTACACTAGTTCTTTAGTAATAAATATATATTTTTTAAGTTTTGACCCCACTGCCGGCCCACCAGCGCAGTGGTAGCACTACCGCTTGTGACGTCGATGGCCCAGGTTCACAAGTGAGCCTGGGGTATCAGAGGGGCCAGCCGGGGGGGGGAATGAGGATTAAGTGTCCATTGGACTGCTCTGCTCTGCTCCTCCAGGGGGGAAGAGCCCAGTGCTCAACTAGCCCCTGTCAGAAGTCAGGGGAGAGGCAGCCCAAGCTGGAAAGTTGGGGAGGCGTGGGAGACGATGGCAGATGTGCCATGACATCATTGTATGCCATGTCTCCCACAGGATGAAAACTGGAAAACACCTTGGCCACCAAAAGGATGATCCCCATCCTCCACAGACCCAACACTGGGTGACTCAGGCTCCTCCAACAAATCTGGATCCAGTCCTGGTGGCTCAAGGGACTCCCCACCACTCTGCCATGAGGGACTACTGGAGAGGTAAGCCCTGGGAGAAATCAAGGTGACGGGGTTGGGAGGACTGGTGGGAAGGAGGGCTGGCCAGTGTGATGGGGAGCAAAAAAAAAACTTTGATCCCAAATTTTCATCATTTTACGACTCCCTCTTACCCGCCCGGTTCAATGTATTGGACACTGCTTCTACCGGACGTGAGTCAGGATGTCAAATTAGTCCAGTACAAGTGACGCATACTGTATAAACACGACATGTGGCATTAATAGAATACTGGCTGAAATGTCATTTTGCACCACATGTGTGAAAACATGTCTCTTCCAGGATTTGAAATCTAATACCTGTTACGTTTTTAACGCAGTGTGCAAAAATGGCCATGTTGAAAGTTTAGAATCAAAATATTGAAAATCAGCAAATGAATACTGAAATATTTCAATATATGCTCCTAACTTGGTCCTTTTACCAGAATTTCATACCAAATTTTGAGCGTGGTCTTCTTATGACCCCACCTCATGAATGCGGTAGGTGAAAATGTCCAAATCCTGCCCAAACTGTGATTTCATGGAGTGACTGTAGATCACCTCTCTGGACGGATTTGAAAAATTTCACCAGTCTTTTCCATGAGGTGGGGTCCCATAAAAATCATATTGAAAGTTTGGTGGAAAAAAGTTAAAAATGAGCACAATTATGAGTAACCATTTAAATATTTCAGCAGTTGGTCATAACTCAGTAATTTTACCACATTTTTACACTAAATTTTCAACATTGCCTTTTTACGTCCCCACCTCATGAAACCAGAAGGTGAAAATTTTCAAATTCCATCTGAAAGGTGATTTCATGCAGCAACTGAAAAAATCACCTTTTGAGATGGATTTGAAAACTGTTTTGTTTATGAGGTGGTCCCAAAAAGGGTAACAGCCAGGATGAGCACCTTAATAACAGTGTGGTCTCTGGGGGCGAGCCTCAAAGTGCCACTACAGAAAGAGCGAGCGCTCCATATGCCCGACACACAGTAAAAGGGCAAAACGCACAGCAGCTCCATAGGGGCATCCCTGACAGCTTCCCTCAGCAGAACCATGAGCTCCAGCAGGCCCACTGACTGAGGAGGCGCAACTGACTGTGAGCCACAGCAACACAGCGAGCCCAGGATGGCTCACACAGCAGGCCACGGCAAGCAGTGGCAGGAAGAGACATAGGGTGAGCACCCAGGACACACCACAGGCGGAACTACCGCAGTGGGGGCACACAGGGACAGGGTAAACTGGCGGCAAACATAAACAGAGGGGCAGTGGCATGAGCCTGCACCACCAAACAGCACCAAGGCCGGACAAGGCAAACCAGTAGGCATGGTGCAAACGCTCCCCCCGGGACCCATAAGCTTTCAAAAACACTTATCGTAATGGGCACCGCATGATAGGAAGGTGCAACAAGCAGCTGCATGGACGACAGTGGTGGACTGCGGGGAGCGTGGCACACAGACATCACAGCCATGGGGAAGGGGGCACAGCACAACAACACCCGATATGCAAGACAGGCAGGAAGGGGGCGTGGCATGGCAGACACTGGGCAAGGCTCACAGTGCCTATAACACTGCCAGCCACACTTGCCCCTGCAGATGTGACAGCATCACAGAGATGGAGGTGCATTACATGCAAAGCCAGAAGGGCAAGCCCATGGCTGTCCACAATGGCTTTGTGTACCTCAAGGATAAGGAGGGAACTCAAAAGTTATACTGGAGGTGTGCCGAGGTGAGGAGATACCACTGCAAGGCCCTCCTGCACACAGCCAATGACATAGTGGTGGCCACCATCAGGGAGCATAACCATGCCCCTGATGCAACGGATGTGGGTGTGCGGTGCATCCTGGGAACACTGCGGGACAGGGCATGGTGGACCATGGACAGCACCTTGCAAGTCATCATTGCGAGCACATCGGGCATCCCTACTTCAGTGGCCGGTTGCCTACCAGGAGTGCATCTGCTTTATCGGACAGTGCAGAATGTGCGACACGTGGCTCATAGCTGGCCAACCACCCCACAGTCCGTAGAGAGCCTCACCATCCCCAAGGAGTATACGCTTGCCTCGGATGACACATGCTTCCTCCTGTATGACAGTGGGAGGGAGCATGACCGCATTGTCTTCTATGCCATGGACCATGGCATGCAGCAGCTGGCCAACTGCACTGACTGGTTTATGGAGGGCACATTCAGGGCATGCCCCACCCTGTTTGACCAGCTATATACCATACATGCCATCCAGTCCGGCACAGTCTTTCCTGCCATCTATGCCCTGACATGCACCAGACAGGCGCAGACACACATCTGACTGCTAGGCCAACTCAAGTTTCACAACCCAGCCACAGCACCGACCATGGTCCTGATGGAGTTTGAGCATGCCAGCTGGTGCAGGGTCACCACAGTATTCCCAGAGGCATGGGTCAGGCGGTGTTTCTTTCATTTCTCCCAGGCCCTGTGGCACAAAGTGCAGCAGCTGCCAGACTTCCTGGCACGTTACACCACCGATGAAGACTTTGCACTACATGTGTGGATGCTGCTGGCACTGCCATTCCTGAGACCTGCCGATGTGCCAACAGTCTTTGAGGAATGCTGGGAGTGGGAAAACATGTCCACCAATGAAGGATGTCCTCCAGCCCATGCTGGACTATGTGGATGACAATTGGATTGGCTGCCCCACCGGGCACTCTGGGCGCAGTTGAGCCCCATTCCCCATCGAGCAGTGGAACTGCTATGAGGCAACCCTCGAGGACCTTACGAGAACCAACACTGCAGTGGAGGAATGGTACAGGGCCTTTAAAACCCGGGTCGATGCCTGCCTCCCCAGTATCTGGTGCCTCCTCGAGTGCCTGAGGGGAGAAGAAGCGTTTTACCGCCGTGAAATCCGAGATGCTGGTGTCAGGGGCAGAGGCACCACAGCCCCAGCAATGCTATCGGGACCTTGAGGCCAGGATCTGTGCCATCGTGGATGAGTGCAACACCAGGAGCCACTATGACTATCTACATGGCCTGGCACACAATTTCATGTTCCACGTGTGACCAGCCACATATTGGCCCCTGGCATGCACCAGCCCCTGCAGCCAATGTCCAGCTCTGGGCTGCGTACCCTGTGCAGCACTGCATGGTGCATAGCGTGTGACACTCCAACACTACCCAGCACAGGTATGCCCTACTGGGGTGCCCGGCTCATCCACCATCCCCTGTAGTTGCCCTTTTGACCCAGTACACCTGCCGGGGTCTCCTCACATGTGCCACATGCCGTCAGCCACTGTGACCCCCCCTTGCTGGACAACAGCCTTGCAAGGCAGCCTGTTGCAGTTCCCCCAGGTGGGGCTGTGCCAATGACTGTCAGAGCCTCCCTGCACAGGATGTTGTGAAGCCCTACCTCCCCACCATGACAGCAATGTAACATGTAGCACACATACACTGTTTAGCATATACGTTCCTCTCTGTAGCAGTCCTGCTGGGTATCCATCGGTTATCTATGCTGCCCCCTACCCCCTTGCAGGCATTGTGCTCACGGAACTGAACATGGACATGTGTCCCAGTATCAGGCTTGCATGTTATGTGTGATGGTCCCTATGGCATCTGTGTTCTGCACCTCCATGCAACTAAACTGGAGCTGGACTCTGCAGCACAACCCCGCATGGTTCCAGTAGACTCTGCACTCTTTGACTTTACATGGGTCTCTGGCACTACGGCCATTGTACTGCTGTCCTCTGCAGCAGTGGGACCACTGGGGGTGTGGGCCCTACTGCCACCATGGCTCTTACACCCCCCTGGTCACTGCTCTGCCCCCAGGCTGTGCCCTCTGGTGTGCCACACATCCACCTATGTCACTGCGCATGCCCATGTGCCATGCGCCACCCGGTCTCTTCGTGCCAGATGCCTACCGCTGCCACTGCCATGCCCTGCCCTTCACCATCCCTGGAAGTGCCTGCCGCTCACACACCCAGCCACTCCCTCTCTCTCTCTCTCTCTCTGTGGTGCCCTTCTCAGGTGGCCCATGCCACGGTGTGCTTTGCCCCCTCTGCATTGCGAGGCGCACCTTGTGCTTGGCACCCTTCCATCTGCCTCCTGCTGCAGTTGCCCTGTCTGCCAGACAGCATTTTTGAACAGTCACCCTTGCAGCGTTCACTCTTTCCCCCTCGCCGTTGCAGGCGGCGCTATTTCAGATGGGCCCTTATCACATAAACCCCCCCAAAAGGCTATGTTAAAAAGTCGGTGTAAAAATATTAGAAATTGGCAAAGTTATGAGTAAAAGTTCAAACCTGATGAAATACATTAAATTGGACTTGAAAAAAGAAATGCTATGCCAACTGAGTCACAATGACTGACAACAATGGTAGGTGCTTAAAGATAGTGGTGAAGTGACATGTCCCAACATCTGCAGGGACCAGAGTGTCTGTGCTTGATAAAGGGTCACAGCAAATCTGCATCTGTTTGGACACTAGGTCCTGTGGTGAAGGGAAAAAGGGAACCAACTGACTGAATGGCCAGGAGGACCTATAAACCCTTTGCTATATCCTCCGCAGAGGGCAGCTTAACTGTCTGCTGGGAGCTCTTCTCCTTCTTCAGCAGGAGGTGCAGCGACATGCTTTTCTTTTTGCATCTTTTTAGCAGGAACTGACTCTGGAACCTGCTCAGGAGGCCTTTTATGTTTACTGTGCTCAGAACCCCCCTTGTTGGGAATTTAAGTGTCTGAGGAGTCCTTAAGGGGTCTCTACTTCACCCTCCCATTGGAGGAAGAAGGGCCCTCCTCAGAGTGCTTTGGTGATGTTGAGGTGGACGAGGAAACCATCTCTTTAAATGAGTAGGGGAGGAAGCGATGGAATAAGCAAGCTAGGCCTGGGGTGGGCTTTTATTGGACAGTACGTGGAGCTAAAATTCAAAGGAGCAGTGCACATTATAGTAAACATATTGATCTATACTTTTTCATGACATTTTAGATCTTGTCTCATCTGCTCTGATACCATCCTGTTCCCACTTTGAGTCTGCTTTAGCAATTCTTTGTACTTTACAAATAAAATAATTGATTCCTTTATGCACTCAGACTAGATTTTCATCAGTATTCTTAGCTGTTTTAGTACAACCATTATGCTGTACAGTCAGGGAGCACTGTCTGCTGCATGCTAGTTAATTTTAGTCACCAGAAGCAATCAATGTCAATGAGTGCACAAAAACAATGGATTGCAAAAGTAGAACGGATTGAAAATAATGGCTTGAGAATACTGATGAAAGCCAATGGAATGCTCCTTTTATGTTGTTATTTTTATTCTTTGGTAACTAGGTATGGCTCACTAAGTTGAAAACCTGTTTTCAGGTGCTACCTGGAATTGGGAGCAATGGGGAAGTTAACTGACTTGCTCAGGGTCACACAGTATGCAAGTGGAGGCTGTGAGAATCATAACTCCTTACTCTAACCTCTAGGCTATACTGCCAGCTCGGCGTTGGCAGTGTAGCCTAAAGCAGCAGAAGTGATAAAGCAGACCGACAATGAATAAAGGCTGCAGTGTTTATTTCAGACTGGGGGATTGGTACAAGTGCCATATAGTTTTCAGTTTTGACCCACCTTTTCTTCTCCATTGAGAAGAACCTGCTCTTATAACCAATGTAACAGTTTTAGGTTGATGTTTTACAAATCTGGGCATGGCTTGAACAATATGTAATGACCTTTTTTTTCCATTTGACCTTTACTTTTTATTCCCTGTGGGTCAGAATCCCACATAAATAAATTTGCAAATTAACCCTTTAAGGGCATGGTACAACATGGGGATAAGGGGCGATCAAAACTGGAATCAAAGTATTGGGGAACATTTGTAATGCTTACATACACTGCAGCTTTATTAGAAGCAGTCCACTCAAGCCTTTCAAAGTGTGGCCCTGCATGGCGAAATTGGGAAAATTCAGTTACGCAAAATGTCTGCAGCAGAATGAATGTAGTAATTCGACAGGCCAGATGTTACAGAAACAGTAACATGGCATTTGTATTACTTTTAAAAGTTTACAAAACAGCCTGTTGCTGTCAGTAGCTACTGTTGGCTGGTGGGGGCACTGTAGCTAATGTATAAAATCACAGCACGGGAGAACTTGGTTTAGGTATTGCAAAAGATAGAAAATGTAATTTGTGGGTTTCAAGGGGGTGGGGGCTGACCAGATCAACAGAACTGGTGAACTGTGGTGGGTACTGAAGTAATGGCACTTGGGGAAAGGCTTCCTGACTCCTAGAATAACTGGGAAGAACCAACAGGTCTGGAACTAGCCACCTCAATGGCTTTTTGCAACCCTGTGCACACTAATAAAGTAGTGTGGATTAGGGGAATAAAGCTTACTTAAACTCTTGTGTCAGGGAAAGGTGACACATATGAAAATACACCCCTCTGAATTGGCTAATAACCTGAAAACAGTGGTATACCATGAAGCACTGATTGTATCGCACTTCTCATAGACTAATATTGATAATGTGACTTCCAAGACTGTGAATCTGTCATTTTGTGACATCATTCCTTCTGACCCTCCAGTTTTTAAACCGCTCCTCCAAATATGGGTGAGTAAGGATGTGTGGGGGTTGGGGGTGGAGGGTACTGAGTTGGGGCCAGGGGTGGGGTGGGTTGGGTTGGGCTGGGATGTGAGGGGGAGATTGACAAGGAACTGTTTTCCTTTTTACCAGTTTCTAACAGTAAAATAAAAAAAAGATAAACAAGGGACAGTTTTCTTATTTCACAAGCAAGCTAACACTAGGGACTGGGCACTCCAGTGCTGGGATATTGTTCGGCAGCACCTATGGTGGGTGCTCAGGTGCTGCCACCTGTATATTTTGGGTGAGGGGTTACTAGTGGGGTACCGCAGGGCTCAGTGCTGGGTCTAGTCTTTTTTAATGTCTTTATAAGTGACATTACAGAGGGACTGGAAGGAAAAGTATGCCTCTTTGCAGATGACACGAAGATCTGCAACAGGGTTGATACACAAGGAGGTGTGGAAAGGATGAGAAGGGACTTGGCAAGGTTGGAGGAATGGTCAGAAGTATGGCAGCTTGGATTCAATGCAAAGAAGTGCATACAATGCACCTGGGAAACAAAACCCAGGGAAGATTACACAATGGGGTGGGGGAGGTAGTAACAACAACAAAATGGAAAGGGACCTGGGGTAATCATATCAGATGACCTTAAGGTTAGCAAGCAATGTGAGAAGGCAGTAGGGAGGACTGGGGATACTGGGATGTATAGGCAAGGGCACTTCATCATCAGAAAATAGTTGTTATCCTCTGTACAGACAGTTGGTGAGACCCCATCTGGAGTATCATGCCCAGTTCTGGAGACCCCATCTCTGCAAGGACATAGACAGGATGGAGGCAGTCCAGAGGAAGGCAACTAAAATGGTGCAGGGTCTGCAAGAGAAGCCATCAATGAGGGAGACTAAAGGAGCTTAATATGTATACCCTTGAGGAAAGGGGGGGGACATGATAGAAACTTTTAAGTACCTCAGTGGAATCAACAAAGTCTAAGAGGGTAGCATCTTTCAGAAAAAGAGATGTGCAAGAACAAGGGGACACAATTTGAAGATGGGGAGATTGGGGGGGTTCAGAGGCAATGTGAGGAAGTACTTTTTTTCACAGAGAGGGTGGTAGACACATGAAACAGCCTTCCTAAGAAGGTTGTGGGGTCTAAAACTGTGGGAGAATTCAAGAATGCATGGGACAGACATAAGGCAATTTTTGTGGGGGGTAGGAAGAAATAGGTTGTTGGTTAACTAGGATCTGCAATTTATCCTGTAGGTAGGGAAATGGGCAGACTAGGTGGGCCAGGTGGTCCTTATCTGCCATCAAAGTCTATGTTTCTATGTGAGGAGACCTGGGTTACAACAAAGCGGTACCAGGATCAGGTATATATCTGTAGGGATCATCAAAGAACAAGGGAGGGCTGGCTCAGCTGGGAGGGTGAGGGTATAAAAATGTTAAAAAAAAAAATAAAGCTTTATATATAGAGAGAGAGAGAGAGATACAAAAAAGGGAAAGGGAAAAGAAAGAGATCGCCAGCTCACTGCTGGCACACAAGTCGGCAGCGTTCCTCCATCTGTGGCTGCAGATGTTAACAAAATCCGCTGTTCTCAGACTGAGAATGGGGGTGAATGACTCCTCTCATTAAGCTGGGCACCCTGGATTTTGGGGTGCCCAGTAAAAATATTTCTGGTAATTTTTAAAAACAAACAGAATCTAGCTAAACCAGCCCTGTTTAGCTAGGTTCAGGTGTGTTTTTTTTTAATACATAGCTTCTATGTATTTTAAATATTTTTATAGTTTCTATGTATTTTAAATATTTTTAGTTTTGAAAAAGAAACAAAATGGTAGCCATCATAATCAATATTTTTTCTCACGACGGATAAATCATGAACAATAAACTCTTACAATAGATGTTTGTATAATTTGTATCAGACGGTTAACTGAAACCCTACTGAGCATGCTCAGAAACTTAAAATCCTTACAACTTTGGAACAATTTAATATTTTTTTACAACATTTTCAAAAGACATTACTTCAGCATATACCACTTCTACCCTGACAGTTTCATGAAAAAAATCCATACTGTTTAGGCTGTACATGAGAGTAAAAAAACCTATGTTAAGTGTAGGGGGAAAAAACGTAATTCATTACAAATCAGTGCTCAGCATCTCAGAAACCTCACAAGATGCCATCATGAAACTTTTCTTGTCTTGAGACACTGCCTGCCAGACTGCACATGCAAGATTTTGGTCTATTTTGTCAAATGTCTAAGTTATTATGATGCAAAAATTGAGGTTTAACATTAAACACCTTACTCAAACCTAACTATAACTGGCGCTACTGCACCAGTACAAGATATCTGTGTGTGTGTGTATATATATATATATATATATATATATATATATATATACACAAATAGAATAATAGATAGGCGAGTGTCATTATAGGGAATTATACCATTGGGGTTTGGGGACAAGAGAAACCCCGAGAGCTGAGCTCGAGAGGTTCCCTTGCCCCAGAACCTTGAGATGGTATAATCTCCGAGTGTGAAGCAAATGAACAAATCAAACGAAAGAAAAAGCCACTATGGTTCTCAAAAGAGGTGGCTGTGAAAGTCAGGAAGAAAAGATACAGTATCTGAAGTATAAGGAACACAGAAGGAGCAGGACAGAGAGCTGTACCAGTTAAGGCAGAAGGAAGCAGGGAGGAAGTCAGAATAGCAAAGGCCCAAACTGAGGAAAAGATAGCCAACTCAGTTAAGAAGGGGATAAAACCTTTATAGGTACATCAGCGAACGAGAAAGACATAGGGAGGGATAGTGAGGCTGAATAGAATGAACAGTGGGTGGGCAGAGGGGACAGTGAAAGCAGGAATACTGAAACTAATATTTCTGCTCAGTATTCACAAAAGAGGAGGGGAAGTGCCTAATCCAATTAACAGAAGCACTCTTGATAGGGGGTCGATCCAGTCCTTTCACAGAAGAAAGGGTTCTGCAAGAACTCCTAAAACTGAAGATGGACAAAGCAATGGGTCCTGATGGATCTCACCCCAGAATTCTAAAAGAATTAAGGAGGAACTAGTGAAACCACTGGCTACTCTTTTTAATAAATCATGGGAGGATGGTGTGGTACCCAAGGACTGGAGGAAGGTGGATGTGATTCCTTCACAAAGTGGTTCCAAGACAGAGGCAGGAAACACAGACCTGTCAGTCTGACCTCTGTGGTAGGCAAAGTGATGGAGTCACTTTGAAGGAAAGAATAGTCGAGATACCTAGAGGCCAGTGGAGCACAGGACCCAAGGCAGCATGGGTTCAGAGCGGGAAGGTCATGCTCAGACTAATCTAATAGATTTCTTTGACTGGGTGACCAAAGTAGTAGACCAGGAGGGGCTGTGGACATGGCCTACCCAGACTTTAGCAAGGCATTTGACACAGTCCCACACAAAGATTAATAGTCAAATTAACCAGCCTGGGAGTGGGACCCAGGGTGGTAGCCTGGGTAAAACATTGGCTAGACAACAGGACACAGAAGGTAATTGTAAATGGAGTCCATTCTGAAGAAAGGGGTTATAGTGGGGCACCGCAGGGTTCAGTATTGGGTCCAGTCCTTTTAATGTCTTCATCAGTGACATTGCAGAGGGACTGGAAGGAAAAGTATGCCTTTGGCAGATGACACAAAAATCTGCAACAGGGTTGATACACAAGGAGGTGGAAAGGATGAAAAGGGACTTGGCAAGGTTAGAGGAATGGTCAGAAGTATGGCAGCTAGGATTCAATGCAAAGACGCGTAAAATAATGCACCTGGGAAACAAGAACCCAGGGGAAGAATACACAATGGGTGGGGAGGTAGTAACAACAACAAAAAAGGAAAGGGACCTGGGGGTAATAATATCAGATGGCCTTAAGGTTAGCAAGCAATGTGAGAAGGCAGTAGGAGGGCTAGTATACTAGGATGTATAGGGAGAGGCATCAGCAGCAGAAAACAGGAAGTTGTTATCCCTCTGTACAGACAGTTGGTGAGACCCCATCTGGAGTACTGTGTCCATTTCTGGAGACCCCATCTCCGCAAAGACATAGACAGGATAGAGGCAGTCCAGAGGAGGGCAACTAAAATGGTGCAGGGTCTGCAAGAGAAGCCGTATGAGGAGAGACTAAAGGAGCTTAATATGTATACCCTTGAGGAAAGAAGGGAGAGGGGGGACATGATAGAAACTTTTAAGTACCTCAGTGGAATCAACAAAGTCCAAGAGGGTAGCATTTTTCAGAAAAGAGACTTGCAAGAACAAGGGACACAATTTAAAGATAGAAGGAGGGCGTTCAGGGCAATGTGAGGAAGTATTATTTCCAGAGAGGGTAGTGGATGCATGGAACAGCCTTCCTGAGGAGGTTGTGGGGTCTAAAACTGTGGGAGGATTCAAAAATGCATGGGACAGACATAAGGCAATTCTTGTGGGGGGTAGGAAGAAATAGGCTGTTGGTTAACTAGGATCTACGGCCTATCCTGTAGGTAGGGAAATGGGCAGACTAGATGGGCCTAGCGGTCCTTATCTGCCATCAAAGTCTATGTTTCTATGATAGACACTCATCTATTTTTTTATAATATATGGATGCGAGTTTACTTTGCAGTTTGTGAGGTACTGTGACTCCACAGCAGGCTGCTGTCGCAGGGAGTACTCAGATGGTGACTCTCTCCATCTCCACACACCCACCCACCCACTCGCTCGCTGTCTCTATTGAGCTACTTATTTTTTAAGGCAGTCCTACCTTTCATTGATTTCTTGCGATGCCGTATGAAGGATTATTGAAACAGTTGTGCGGCAAATAAACGGCAGTAGAGAGAACAGATTATTATTTCTCGCTAATCGAGAGACAGACGCAATTTTTTTCTAACTGTTTTGCCCACCCACAGAGACACTGTGTCTATAGAGGAGGCACGATTTGTGGTATGTCAGCACACAATAAGTGTATAGTATTGGAGGGTTTTGAGATTGTGCTGTTCTGGTTTGGTGATAATACTATTGCTGCGCGTCATCTGCCCCAGCCACCCAGCCACCCAGGGGCGGCCCTCAATTTATTGGCCCACCCCCATTACATCACTTCCTGTTTGCCGGAATACTAAGTCCCCACTTTCCCATTTGCAGGTTATACCTGCTAGCCACTAGGGGCTACTGTGTTCCCCTCTCTAAATACATTCTTTGTCCTGTTTGCTCCCTGCTCTATCCCTGTGGCTCCTCTACCCACCTACCCCTCTCTCTCCCCTCCTATTCCTACTACTCTATCTCTCTTATCTCTAGGCCCCCTCTATCCCCTCCCACTGTCTCCCTCCCTGCCCTGTAGTTCCTGAGCTCCCATTTTAACTTTCCCCATAATAGCCTATTTGTATCATTGGCCACTAGGAGTCGCTACTTAGCACCCTAGTTTCGTGCCCGCTCACTGCCGGTGGTCTGCATCTGGACTGTGGATCATAGCCACCATCCTGGGCCATTTCCTATCACCCCAGGTGAGCCTTGATCCTGCTACCCTGTGCACTAGAGGCGGGAGCTCTACCACTGTACCAAAGTGGCGCCTACACTTATGGGTAGGCCTTTCACCCTCTTCTATCCATTTCTTTACTGCTGTCTGCAGACCCACCTTAAGATGCCTGTCCACCTCTTCTTGTCGTGCCTCTCCCTCCTCCTCCTCACGTGGCCTCCATCCAACCCAGGTGTCTCCATGGCCCCACAGGTCCTCCATTCTGGTGCCCCTGAGTCGCCTCCCTCCTTCTCTACTATCTCCTTGCACCCTAACGTATCGTACCCTCCCCCCAGTCACCACCTAGCTTCCCCTTGCTCCCTACGGGCAGCTTATTGTACTAGCCTGCCCATCCTGTACCTCCTGCCCTCCTTGTTTCCCTAAGCTCCCTACTCATACTATACTGCTCGTGAAACCACGCTTTCCATGGCCTCCTGTCCAGGGCTGTACTTATCCTCCTGCTCCTGTCCGGGAATATTCATCCCAACCTCTGGCCCGACCCACAATAATTCCTTGACAAGATCCCCAGGGCTTCTTATTGCGTCTATGAATATCTGCAGTCTCCTGAAGAAATTTGACTTGCTCCAATGTTGGGTTACTGTCCACAAACCTGACATCATCTCCCTAGTTGAAACCTGGCTATCTGACTCGACCCCCGACTCCCTTGGCTCACTCCCTGGCTACTCCCTTTATCGAGAGAACCGGGTAGGTAGACGAGGTGGGGGCTGTGCTATTTATATCAAAGACTCTCTTTCAGGACTAGCCCTCCCAGCCCCAGTCCTTAACCTCAGGGCTCAGGCCCTAACCCTAAAACTTACCCCTGATCCTCCAGAGGCCCCTCTTTCTAACCTCCACCTATATTCCCCAAAAATCAAGCTCAGGCCCTGGTCCCACTAATAGAGTATCTCACCTCTACCACACCTCTGAGCATATCCTTATGGGTGATCTAAATATCAACTGGCTTAGCCCTCATCCTCCTCTACCTGTGACTCCTTCACTTCTATTGACCTAACACAACTTGTTGCCCAACCTACAAGAGTGAATCCCAGAATGGGGTCGAACACTCTTCTTGATGTGGTCCTCACTAACCGACCTAGCCAAATTTGCAATCTACAAGTCCTTCCGGATGGAATCAGTGACCACTCTCCTATTCTTTTCCGTTGGATAACATCCCTACCCAAACCCATTGCACAGCCCACCCTATGGTGGTGGTTATGACCAGGTGGGCTGAGAGGCCTGAAGCAATTCCTAGCCCAAGTTGACTGGTCTCCCATTGAGACCGCCTCCAACCTTGATACAGCCCTGGCCTTCTTCACCTTAATGTTTAACAAAGCCTGTGATATCTTCGCCCCCCCTAACCAAACTTTGTTCCAAAGCATGGCATGCTCCCTGGGTTACTCCTTCCCTGCTCCAACTTCTTAAGCACAGGGATAACCTGTGGCACCTAGCCACGGAAACTGGCCGTCCTGCAGACAGGCAGGTGTATGCAGCTGCCTGTAACAAATGTACCTGAGCCATATGCAAGGCTAAGGCTGACCACTATCGGGCCTCACTTACCTCATCCTGGGGGAATGCCAGAACCTTCTGGGATAACATCAAACAACTAAATGGAGGTACGCGCCCTCCTCCGCCATCCCAAATCAACATTGAGGGCTCTATCACCACCGAACCTACCATCATCGCCAACCATCTCAATAAATCCTTTACTGACCTTAGCCCTGTACTCCCTAGCAACTTCTTTGACCCCCCCCACACTCCTGACCCTGTTCTCTCACACCCATGTTTCCACTTTCACCGGGTCACTGTCAATGAAGTCAGACCGTATCTGACCAAGGCCTTAAGGAGCAATACCACTGGCAGCAACTCCTTGTACCCCAGACTCCTCTGCCAGGTACTGGACCTGGTTATCGCTCCAATCACCAGCCTCTTCAATAAATCACTCTGTCTAGGGCAATTTCCATCTGCCTGGAAAATCGCCACTGTCACTCCTATACATAAGGGCGGGGATAGGTCTCTTTCTGGCAATTATCATCCTATCTCCATCCTCTCACCACTCTCAAAAGCCTTAGAAAAAGTAGTATCCTCCCAAATCTTAGAGTATCGTACCAAATACAGTATCCTCTGCCCTGAACAGCATGGCTTCCGTGCTGGACACAGTACCAACACTGCCCTCATTAAGTTTTCTAACTTTCTTCATTCCTACCCGGACTCGGGCTCTCTAGCTGGCGCAGTGTTCATTGATCTGTCAAAAGCCTTTGACACTGTTTCCCATCCTCTCCTGCTGGATGCACTCAGCCACACTGGCTTTGCTGCAGGGCCTGTCTCCTGGTGCTCCAGCTATCTGTCTGCCTGGTCCCAGCGTGTTAAAATCAATGGGACACTCTCTGACCTCTGCCCTATTTGATCTGGGGTTTCTCAGGGCTTCATTCTTGGGCTTTTGCTCTTTTCCCTTTATCTCAACACCCTGTCAGGTGCCTGTACTGGTAAACTCCTACTTTATGCAGATGACACTGTTATCTTTGCCTCTGACCATAACCCCACCACCCTCCATGAATCTCTGCAATTATCTTATAAAGACACGGATGCCTGGTTTAAAGAGCATAGACTTGTAATCAATCTTAAAAAGACTAAATCTATGCTCTTTGCCCACCCCCAAAACAAAGCTAGTAATTTCACTCAAGTCTTCGCGCTCTAAGTTCCCACTGAGCAAGTTTTACATACAAGTACTTTGGGATAACCTTTGACCCTGCCCTCTGCTCCATGCCCATATCTCCGCCTAGCTCGCCACCAATATTAGGTTGGGTATCCTTTATCGCTACAAACACTGTCTCCCCCCGATGCCCTCCGACTCGCAGTTATGTCCTCTATTCTGTCACTAGTAGATCATGGTTTACCAGTCTATGGGGCTGCTGACCAGACTTCGCTAAACAAAATCCGCCTCACCTTAAATAAGGCCTGTAGGCTAATCACTGGGGCTCCCAGACTTGCGCGTACCTGTCGTCTATATGCCCAGGCAAATCTGCTCAATCTTGATGAACGTCTTAGGTACCAAACCTGCCTCCTTACAAAAAAAACTCTCCTTGGGCTATCTCCACCTGGTTTGTCTGCCCTTATCCACCAAGTAAATTATTCAGTTCCAACGGTCCTCCCAAAACCACGTTGAAGGTACCTAGGGCAAGGACCTCTCATGGACAAAGGGCCTACCACTACCATGCCCCATCCTGGTACAATACCCTCCCTGCCAGTATTGCTGATGCCCCCACGATCTCTCATTTTAAAACCACCCTCCGGAATCACCTTATCACTACTCGTAGCTGCTGCTGTTTCTAAGCTCTCTTGCTCCTTTGTCTGACAAAGCTCCCCGAGTGGCTGCTCAAATCCTTTACCTCCTCTACCCTTGGTTCCTGATACCTCTCTGCTGACTCTGCCACACTGTACTATATTGTCCCTCCTCTGTTTTGCTTGATGTTCAAGTTATTTCTTGACCAATGTTAACTTCATCAATCCTGTAACCTTGCAAATTGTAACTTTCTTATGTACTTCTGTTCCCTCAAAATTTGTACATTGTTTTTCTGTAACTGTTTGTTATCACTGTTTTGTCCTCTCTGTGACGAGGTACCTTTGTAAATGAGCCTCTGGCTCAAAGGTTGTAAACTGATGTTTAATAAATAAATAAATAGTATTACGAGTTTTGAATGATAGTATTATCACTTGGCAACAATAGTATTATCACTTTACCTGCAGTGTATTACAAGGAATTTTTTGTATGCATTTTGGGGATATAATTTTCATACTCCATATATTACATATATGTAATAGATAACGCACTCTTAGGTGAATGGTCGCGCTCTGATATACACACACCTTGGTGTGTGTTGTACGCACTGGGCCGCAGGCCGAGTGTGTCAACCACCCAAGGCATGCATATATCAGAGCGTGACTGCACATCCTAGAGTGGGTTATCTGTCTTATAAAATGGTAAAATTGTTTTTTGGGGGGGGTAAAAGTGCAGGTGTGTGGTCGTGCTCTGATATACGCACGGTCATGTGATGTGTTTTATACAATCAGAACTTTGGATTTGGAGGAGGATGTTCTCCATTTATAAATATGTATATATATGTATATATACACACACACACACTCACACACACACGCACGCACACATACAAACACATACATGTAAGTACATATATGTGTATATATATATATATATATATATATATATATATGTATGTATATAAAATAAAAACACAGTAATTACAGTAGAAATATCTATACCATCTTTCACTTTCCCAATGATCAGTGCCTGATATACAGGTAAATTAAGTTTGATTTCAGCTGCCAACAAATCTCTTTGAGCAGCATGTAATACATCACACAGTTGTTTTCAATATAGTAGGAGTGTTATTGCCCTGTGTAGACCTTGAACTGTAACTTGGATCTAAATTGATATCATACCTGTGTGGCCCATAACTGCAAAAGCATAGCTCTGGTTTGCATATCTGCATCTACCCCAAGTTCCTCCAGGTGGCGCTGGTAGCTTTCCAGCCAGGAGCTTCTGTTTGTTTTGGAGTTCAGTTTCTCTGCTGACAGCAACTTCCAGAGATATTCCTTAACACTGGCAGCTTCCTTCCTTTGTGCTAAAATCCAATCAAAAGACACTCATGTGGTAGTGTAGGCACATTATTTCGTAGGAACAATACAAACAGGAACAGAAGACCATAGAGTTGGTGTCAACTAAAAGGGAAGGCAGATAAGTGGACTGTGACTTAAAAAGGCTTTACTCTGGTGATTTTATACTATAGAATATATTATATACATATGTACACTGGTGCGGTAGCTCCAGTAAAGTTACGGTTGACCAAGAGCTTCTATGTTAAACCCCCTAAATTTGCACCTTAATAGTTCTGATGACATTTGAAGAAATTGCTCCAAATTTGGCACATGTTGTCGAGGAGGCACGGTCTCATTATGTGGAACGTTTTCTGATGGCAGCTTGTGTGGTTTCTGAGATCCACATATGTTGCTTTTACATTACTATCTAAATTTTTTCCTATACAATACACTTGTTTTGCTCTCGTCTCTAGCCTAGACAGAACATAATTTTTTTTAGAAATTTTCAGGGTAGAAGCAGCTTATGACAGAGAGACCTGCACACAAAAAGTGTAACAAGTATAGATATACAAAAAGTGTGGTGAGTGCACACAAGGTTTTTGCATGGGGATTTAATGCAGGATCCCCTGTATGCACTCACAGCACTTTTCGTATATCTATACTTGTGGCTATTAAATCAGCTTTAAGTGCTTTTCGTGTGCAGGTATCTCTTTCTGTCTAGGGTGTTGAAGTTTTGGGACTGCACCTTAGACAAGCGGTGTGGGTTTTCGGGCTTTCTTGTTTTTGAAGTAGCCTGTGCCAAAGTAGTGTCTTTCGAAGGTTTTGTGACTTGCATTGCCCTGCACACTACTCCTTTGTGTCATGAGAACACAATATACTGTACTACCTAAGATCCACCCACACCAGCTTTTCCCATGAGGGTGGTATCATCCTTTCCCAGACTGGCCATGGCTGGTACCACCCTCCTAACCCTACTGTAAGGAATGGGTTATTACATAAGGTTGTGTTTTCCTTGTGTTACTGTGATGCAAGAGTGGGACATCTTATAGAAAATTAAAGGGGAACAGTCTGCACAAAGGGTCCCCCCCCACACTCAAGTGTAGGGCTGGTCCCAATGTGGACAATACATTTTGGTTCACTTACTGTTTATGGTAGTATAGTAGATTTCATCAGACTGATGTTGCTTAGTTTTAGGCTGACATCTTCTGTTACTACAAATCCCAGAATCCCCTGCAGCAGACAGCAGAGCAGTGGACAGCAGTGAGAGAGCCTGCAGTGCATGTTAAGAGACTTTATAATTTCCAATCAGATGTTTTCCAGGTCTTCTTTTCTCCAGGGGCTAAGTGCTGTCCTCTGTGCCTGTACGTAGCACAGGTAGGATTGCGGAACCAGCAAACAAAAGATCAGAGATTATAAAAAATATACTACAATAAATAGTAAGTAAACCAAAATGTTTCTGCACACAAAGTTTTATTTATTTGGAAAAATGTTTCACCAGGAGAGACAACATGAGCTATAAACAGCTCGTTTCCAGAAGCGTCCTTCTGGAAAGTCCTTATCGGAGTGCACATTGGCACCAGCCCCACACTTGAGTATGGGGGCCTTGATGGTGACTGCTTCCCTTTACGACCCCTCAGTCCCCTGTACAACCTAGCGCACACGTTACAATAACACCAAATAGAATCAAACCTTTCACGTCAAACTAATGCTGAGACGGCTGCTGTTGGCTCTAGCCAACTCTTGTTTAATTACTTAGCAGTTCTGGAAGGCAGGAACACCAGTTCAGCAGAAACCCTGCATACTCTAGATGCTTTACTCTAGGCCTCTGCTCAACTGATACCTCTGGGTTCTGAAACCCATAAGTAAAAAATAAATCATCAATATGGGGTGCAGCAATAACAAGGGAGAAAATAAGCCGATTTCAAAACAAAGACACAAAACAATACACTGGGCGTATCTGAGTTATTTGATTTATTTTTTGTATAAACGCTGGTAAGCCCATTTGCATGACCAGATACAATAAAACATATAAAACAATAATAAATTACAGAAAAAGACGTGTCAAGTGCATTTACATTCAGAGTTAGTAAAAAGATGCATATCGAACACCCGTCTAAATATACCTAACGGGTACAGATATTAAAAATGTATAAAACAAGGTGGATGTTCCCTTTCAGACATCTGGGGCCAAATATTGAAAACTTAGCCTGGGCGCTAAGGGGTGTTTGCCTGTGCTAACCAGGTTTTTTGCCAGATTTTTGAGTGGGGTCTAAATTCAGACACCCCCACAGTACGGGCAAAACCCATTAGCACCTGAGCGCTAAGGTCCCGCTGCACCCATGTAAATGAGGGGTCATCCCCTTCATATGGGTGCATCGGGATATTGAGAGGTTAGTGCAGGTGGTAACTGCCTCCCAAACAGGTGCAAATTACTGCCCTTTGCAAACCCTGACTTAATGGGGTGCAAGGCCTCTTTGGTAGGCAAAGGGACTGAGGACACCCACCCCACCAGTTGAAGCAATGATGTCCCTGGTGTCTAGAGGCACCCCCCCGCCTTCCAGTTCCTGTCCCCGTACTCCATTCTGTGGTCCCTGGTGTCTAGTGGCACCCCCCCGCCCTCCAATCCCCATCCCTGCACTCCATTCTGTAGTTCCTGGTGTCTAGTGGCACCCCATCCTCTGATCTCACACTGTTGTCACACAAGTTGTTCCTGGCATCTAGTGGTCCCCCTGTACTGCTGGCACCAAGCAAACCACTCTGCTACCACCCCTTCTCACTGTTGCCAGTGCTGTGTGGATCCAATATGGTGACCGGCACAGCCCTTCTCTCACCACCTCAGCTGGCCGCCACATGGACTGACAGGGAGTGCATATTATGTGTACTATAAAGGGAGCATCTGTAGTGTCTACACTCTATAATGGACACACCACCCCCAAAGAGGCACTCTCTACATACTGCTCTAGTGGGGGCTCAGTATTGGTCAGCTAAACTCCCTCAGGACCTCCTGAATCTCTTTACAGCAGCCTCAGATTGCATTTACTCCCTGAGGTCCAAGAATGATCAACATTTCCAGATCCCTCAATGCCGAAGAAATTCAGGGAAAGCCTCAATCAGCTACAGATGTCCCTCTGTTTGAAATAGCTTACCTGCCAAAATCACCACTGCCAATTCCTTTATGTCAAGTAAGCAACAAATAAAGGCTCATTATTCCTCCCTGATTACACGCCCCAACTGCCTCGGTCATGCCTCCTCTGAATGCAACAGTCACAGGTCTGATACCTCATAAAGGGTTATGGTGAGCCACAGACTATCTCCCTGTGACCCAAGCCTACTTAGCACACTGTCTGTTGTATGATACATTTGTTACATGATCCGTACATACTGCGAGTCACATGATCTGTACCTATTGTAAGTTACATGACCGTCCACACTGAGTCGCATGACCGTACATACTATGAGTCTCTTTTATAAGACCCTGATTGCACCTGCCTAAATATTGCACCTTGCATGCATTTGTGTTGTATTCCTATGTTACCTACTGCTGCTGTTTATAAGAACACCTGTGGCAGAATGTTTTCCTGTATCTTTTTGTAACTTACTATCTGTACCCATTACCTTCATACCCCCTCCCCATCCCCCAGGTCACAACTGGAAATGAGTCTTCTGGGCTCTGCTTGTTTACCTGGTAGATATGTTTAAATAAATAAGGCATATATCAGAATTACTTAAAAGTGGAAATGGACTGAGTTGAACTAAATAACAAGAAACACGGTTACAAACTGAAAATGAGGCAGTACCCAGATAAGGTAATGCTAGGATTACCTGTTAGTGGAAGTCAGCTATATCACTAGATAAGAGATTAGGTATCTGGTAAAAAAACATTTGGGTGAAGAGAGCAGAGCTGAACTAGTTAGCAAAATCACAGACTTGAACTTACAATGTGGCAATACCAGACAGAGTATAGCTAGAAGAGGGAAAACAGACTGAGCTGAACAGATAATTACAAACTGAAAATGAGGCACTACCCAGACAGGGTAAGGCTAGGATTGTCTGTAAGCAGAGGTAAGCTATATGGCCAGTGAGATGGCTAGGATTCAGATAAACAATATATACTTGAATGGGCAGGGTTGAACTAGATGGCAAAAAATCACAGACACAAACTTGCAATGTGGCAAAACCCTGATAGGGTATGGCAAGGATTAAGTGAAATGGATATGGACAGAGTGCAGTAGGTAGAAAATACCACAATTACAATTTAAATGAGACAGTATCCAGATAGGGTATAGCTAGGTTGTGAATATATGTGGAATATATGCAAACAGTCACCTTGAATTCACGAGTGTGGGGCCTGGAGAGCAGCATTGCTGACCAATGGCGAACTGTCAGCTCATTCTGGCAGTCTCCAAATGTTTGTCGCCCTTTGTACTGTGACCCTTAGCACTGAGGACCACAGCGTGGAGGACCACTAAAGGTCTGCTTGCTAATACAGGGAAACCTGCTTCCTGGTTGGCTAGAGAAGGTCAGTGGAGGCACAGCTCTTGGAAGGGCTCCCAGAGAATGAAGCCCATTTCCAACAGCGATCGACATTGGAGGGGTGGGCAAAATAGCTGTGGAAAAAGCCCTCATGTTCCCTTTAGCAGATCCCATGGTGATCTGGAAGAATGGCAGTCGGAGAGGGGCCATGACTCAGTTTGGATTTTGTCAGACTTATTAGCTCTGTCCATATCCACACAACCTGGTTCCTGGCTGTCTGAAGCAGATATGGGGACACACAGCTCTTGGAGGAGTTCCTGGAGAGTGATGTCCCTTTCCAGTGGCAGTCAGCATTGAGGGGTGAGCAAGATGGCTGTGGAAAGTGCCCTCATCTCCCCTTTAGCAGCTCCTGCGGCGATCCAGAGGAATGGCAAAGTTGGAGAGGGACCAAGGCTCAGTTTGAATTTTGGTGGGCTTACTAGCTCCACCCACATCCACAAAACCTGGTCCCTGGTTGGCTGGTGCAGGTCAGAGCAGGCATGGCTCTTGGAAGGGCTCCTGGAGAATGAAATCTGTTTCCAGCAATGATCAGCATTGGAGGGGGCAAGATGGCCATGGAAAGTGCCGCTGGTGCAAAAACAACACATGGGGCCCAATTCTCAAAGCATCCCTGAATTTCAAAAGGGGCTTGCACCTTAGGTAATGGTGCATAGTGTGGCTTGTTCCACAAAGTGCACCAAGAGCAATTCTCAAATGCAGCCTGCGTGCACCAAAGGGGTCTTGCATCATCCTTGCAGCACGAAAAGGGGTATACATGGCGCAGAGAGCCGTGCATCAGGGCAATGCTGCAAAATCCCTTTTCTAGAATTTTCTACTGTGTACCATGCTGCCAGAAACAAACACCTGTTAGACCAGCCAGGGCTAGTCTTATGGTCCGTGCACTACCTGCAAAGCCCTCCTAGGGCAGAAGGGTACATGATGATGGTGGGCACATGTCCCAACAGAGTGATATTGTACAGGTAGATTATGTGTCTATGTTAGTATTAAATATATAAATAATGTTTGTATATACATTTAATTGTTGTGTATCTGTTACTTGTATGGTACGATATGGAGGCATTGCATTCTGAATATCTGTAACCCGTGCAACCATGAAGGGAATGTGTGTGGTATATTTTGTATATAACATACTAAGTCCCTCTGTAGTTCATACTAATAGTTATACATCAATGCAATGAGCATGTGACAGAAGCTCTATGGGGATAGTGATGTCCATCACTAGACATGCAATTCCCAGGCTGTATCACAATGTATTAATGTGCCACCATTGGTGCATGCAACAGTATACAAGATGCAGGTAGCTGGATGGGGTTCTAAGCATCCAAAAGTGGTGCCTGACCACGCTGCAGCTTGCAGCAAACCCTCCAGATGCACCTTCTGTTTGGCCCATGGCCATAATTGCCGCAAGCTGCAGGAGTTTCCTGCTGGGACCCTACCAATACAGAATCGGGTACAGGGTCCCTGGTGCATTGGCAATCGGCAAAAGCCACTGCTGGCACAACTTGCTCTGAACTTTCAGAATCAAGCCCATGCTGTCAAATACGTGGGTGAAAGGCCTATCCTTTACATGCATCTACATACACTGTGAAAACATTAAGTGTCTGAAGTGTATCAAGAAGGTGTCTAATGTCAAATCAGAGAGCTCCGATGGACTTGGATAAGCTCTACAACCAGAGGCTCTCTTCCATTCAGAAGTGGGCCTGTCTTACCTGCTCTTTTAGGGAAACAGACCACTTATTACATCTACACATGGAAAATTATTATAATACTACAGTTGAGTCTTGCCCATTAGGAATAGGTGTCATATGACAGGAGCCCTGGATTTGTGTATATGTTAATATCGCAGCTGAGAACACTCTAGTGGCCTCATATGTAATCTTAAGGTCTGAGAACCGCAGACTGAAGGTGAGCAGTTCTGATACTTTAAGAATGTAAGACCATTCTTGCAACCAACAGACTGCTCTCTGCAGAAATATTAATGCTGCATATTGTTGATCGAGGTTGTTGAATAATATATCAACAATTTAAAAAAATATTCCTGAATGAGCCTGTTTCGAAGGCACCTGTGAGTGAGACACTTTTTACAGAATAAGAGTGTCTCACACACAGAAAAATGGAGTGATCTGATTCAGACCACTCCCTCTGTCTATAATCTCTAATATTAAAATACAAATTAATACTGAGGGCCCAATTCTCAAAGGGTCCCTGAATGTCACAAGGGACCTGCGCCTCAGGGAATGGCGCGTGGTGTGGGTTACACCACAAAGTTCACCAGGAGTGACTCTCAAATGCAGCCTGCAGAAAACACAGGCTGCATGTGCCAAAGGGGTCTTATGCCATCCTTACGGCACGAAAACGGGTACAACATGGTGCAGGAAGCCGTGCATCAGGGCAATGCAGCAAGATCCCCTTTTCTGGAATTTTCTACTGTGTACTGTGCCGCCAGAAACAAACACCTGTTAGACCAGCCAGGGCTAGTCTTACAGTCCATGCACCACCTGCAGAGCCCTCTCAGGGTGGGAGGGTACATGATAATGGGCACATGTCCCAATAGAGTGGTGCTGCACAGGTAGATTATGTGTCTATGTTAGCATTAAATATTATGCAATAGGCATGGACACAGAACCCATTGAATAAATCCATTTATCTTCACAGCCATTGAATAAATAAAATGTATCTATACAATACTGATGTCATCACCATTTACCTACATACAGTACTAGTCATGTCACGCCCCCCTCCCCGTATTCATATGTGAATCATTTTAAAATGAAAAATTATAGCATGGTACTGTGAGCACGAAAGTTGTTCAGCACAAAAATATCTACAAAATGAGTGGTGTTTCATATATATATATATATATATATATATATAATATATACACACAGGTATATATATATACATATCTTTTAGTTTTTTTTATACTTAGCAAATAACAGCAGAAAATTAAATTCTAGGAACATGGATATGTTGTTCAATCCACACTGTCTGGCAGGTTCTATGCTGCTTTAATTCTTGCCGGAAGATCTTCAAGGTGGCTCCTCCCACCCACCCGGGTGGTAAAACCCTTGGCTCCGCCCCATGACGCCAGATCTTCCTTACCACTTGGAAGCTCAGGTTCCCTCCTTAGCACTCTGCATTTTAGGCCTGGATCCAAACTCTTTCGGTTTTCCGAAAATTATTTTAAAGTTTTCAAGACTACAGTCTTCATCTTCCCTCGTGGCTGTGATGGACAAATCCACTCCCGGCTTCCGTCGGTGCCCTTGTGGGCAGAAGATGTCCTGGTGCTCCACGTGCATTTACTACCTGGGCCTTGCCCACAATCCGCAGGCCTGCGATCTGTGCAAGTCCTTCTAGGCTTCATTCTTAGAGGACTGCGCTGCCAGACTACAACTTGGGCATCCAGAGAAATGGTACCCGCCTATGAAGTCAAAGGAGGCCAGTTGGGTGGTGTCCACGGCTGCGGGCTCCGTGGAGCAGCTGGAGCAGTTGAGCACCCTCGAGGAGGAGGAGGAGGAGGAGGCGGCCCAGGCCGCTTCATCTTCCTCCTCAGCTGCAGCATTTACCCCACTCTCCCTGGGTTCCTCCTGCACTGATTCTTTTAAGGAGCTTTGTCAGTCCCTCTCCACCAAGGGAGAAGGGCCATTGGGACATACCAGTCGGTCGAAGAAAAAAGAACCAAAAGGTAAGTCCCACAGTTGCCGTTCGTGGGAGCAGGAGAGATCCCCTTCACCGGACCTTCGGCTCTCGACTTCGGTTGAGGTTGCAGCTAAGGCTGCTGGCTTCACGGTGTCCCTCTCAGGTCAGCCGGCCGAGACATCCGTCGATGTGGTCGAGATTTTTCTCGATCTATTGGATGGTTTGTCAACTGAAGAAGCCGACAACCCTTTTTCACTGGTTCCCCCAGTGGCTACTGAAGAGTTGCCCATGCCTCCTGTACCAAAATCCCTAGTAAAGGACCCTGAACCAGGGGATGAGTGGGTTTCTCCTGCCCCCTCCTTGACCCACCTTCGGCGACCCCGAAGGTCTCGGTCCTCTTCCAGGTTGAGTAGGTCCCGCCGACATTGGCGGTCTCGGTCTCGGCACCATGGAAAGTGGCGTCACTGCTCGTCCACTTTGGAGAATAGGCTCCGACGTAAGTTACACCAGTGCTAAGAGGACATGATGTGGCAGCAACTTTTGTTGACCGGTAACAAGCCGACTCAGTCACCTTCTCTGGCAATTAAGTGGCTGTCACCGGAACGACTGAAGCAACCCTTCATGGTTATCGAGCAGCCGACCCTGGCGTCGGTTGTTCAGCTGAAACTGGCTGCTCCACCCATTTTGTGGTGGAACCACCCCTTCCTCAACCGAAGACTGGGGCCCTGACCAAGGATTCTCGGTCGGGTCAGGGCTTGCCCCACAGGTTGTCAGTCACCCTCACTCCCGATCGACCTCGGCAGGTGGAGGGTGGCTCAGTTGCTCGGCAGCTGTTTGCAGACTCCTTGGAGTCTGACGACAACTCCTCCCTGTATTCCAGGCCCATTGACCTGGAATCTGCAGGGGGTCAGTCGGTGGACAAGAGCCCATCCTCGTTCTTGGGCATACTTCAACTCACCTCAGAGTCCACTGGGATGTAGCTCTAATCTGTTCAGAAACAGGCCAGGTATCCCCTCACGGAGATACTGAACTGAGAAGATTCCCCTACGGAGGCCTTCCCTGTTGCCGAAGCCACTGTTGGCCCAGCCCTAGAGTTTTGGCAGCGGCCTGCATCTTGTCCCGCACCTTCGGCCAGGATGGCTAGTAACTACGCGGTACCCAACGGTTCACTCTCCAGTTTCTCTGAGCACCCCTCTGCGGAGGGTCTGGTGACCGACAGTGTTTTCCAGCACTGCGGCAATGCTAGGGATGTGGACAAACCGCCTGATAAAGAATCAAAAAACTGGATTACTCAGGGTGGAAGGTTTACGCTGCTTCCTCCCTAGGCCTTTGACAGGCTAGCTCGGCTTTACTGATGGCATATTTCTCACATGCTCTTATGGGTTCCCTGGATGAGGTGATTCCTCATCTCCCAGCTGACCTTCAGATGATGGTCAAGCAGGTGCAGGATCAGGGAAGGGTGGTGGCTAAGCAACAGCTCCAAACTTCTTTGAACATCGGTGACTCTTGTGCCCGGTCAGTAGTGGCTGCAGTAGCCATGCACCACAGAGCTTGGCTACGGATCTCCACCTTCACGGCGGACACCCAGCACAAGCTGGCAGACGTTCTCTTCCTGGGCACCGACTTGTTCGGGCCGGGGGTGGAAAGCCACCTCCAGAGGATCAAGAAGTCCAATGCCACCTTGGACTCAGTCACATCTACCCAGAAGGACAAAGGCTACCAGCAGCAGCATAAGCCCTTTCTCCCTTCCGCTTCTGTGGCACATCTGGCCCAGCAACACCAGCAACAGGGCCAGCAGGCTCACACTTGGCACCCTAAGGCCAAGTCTGCCGCTTCCTCCAGTGGGAAGCCTGGAGGGAAAGGTCCAGGAGGTCCCTCGGCAGGCCCTTCCTCCAAGCCTGCCCAGTGACAGGTTGAGGGGTGTCACCCCCAGCCTCATCACTCCTCCCTGGGTTCTCCTTGTGGGGGATGGCTCCACCACTTCCTTTCTGCCAGGTCTGCTATCACCATGTACCGCTGGGTGCAAGAAGTGGTCAGCAGGGGTCTGCCTCTGGAGTTCGAGCAGTTCCCTACCTATCGAGCTGTTGCCCCACAGGGGGCAACGGGGTCCACAGCCTCTCTGTCAGCTCATTGAGCCAGCATTGCCCTGCTCCTCCAGAAGGAGGTGATCAGCAGGTGGTGGACCCTCCTCCAGACCCAGGTTTTGTGTCCAGGTACTTCCTGATCCCAAAACGGAGGGGGGGCTGGCACCCCATTCTCGACCTGCACGAACTGAACAAGTTCCTAAGGCCACGCACCTTCAGGATGGTTACTCTGGCTCAGATCATTCCATCCTTGGAACTAGGCATGTGGTTCTGCTCTCTGGATCTCCAGGACGCATTTTTTCATGTCCCAATCTGTCCGTTTCATCAGTGATTCCTCAACTTCAGAGCAGAGGGATATCTTTAAGAGTTCCGGGCCATGCTCTTCGGCCTCTCTCCAGCTCCCAGGGTCTTCACGAAATGCATGGCAGTGGTGACAGCATTCCTGTGGCACCGAGGGGTCTGGGTGTACCCTTACCTGCATGACTGGCTGATTGCAGCCCCCTCCAGGTTAGAGGTGGAGCTGTCCAGGGATCTGGCCCTCCAGATCTGCTCTCAGATTGGCCTCCTTATCAACAAGGCCAAATTGGAACTCGTGCCATCACGGGTGATTCAGTTCATCGGGGCAGAGCTCGACTCTCTGCAAGCCAGAGCTTGGCTCCCGGAAGACAGGACGGAGGTCCTTTCCTCCTTTCCCCAATCATTTCTGGTTGGGCAATTGCACCCTGCCCAGGACTCCTGTGCCTTCTGGGCCTCATGGCAGCCTGCACCAGCGTGGTCCATTGGTCCCACTGGCATATGCGCCCCTTGCAATGGGGACTGGACAGCCAGTGGTCTCAGCGCTCTGGTCCTCTGGATCAGCTGGTGACAGTGACCCAGGAGATGTGGGACAGCCTGCAGTGGTGGCTTATCCCAGCTCATCTACAGGATGGTATCCCATTTGTCCACCCCAAGCTGACGGTCATGATAATGACTGACGCCTCTCTGATGGGTTGGGGTGCCCATCTGGGGGATTTCCGGGCCCACGGCCTCTGGACCCCTCAGGAGTCTCGATGCCACATCAACCTGCTGGAGCATTGAGTGGTTCAGCTAGCCCTCACCACCTTTGCTCCATTTGTCTGTGGTGGTTCAGGTCCAGATGGACAACACCACGACCATGCACTACCTCAACCGTCAGGGCAGGATGCATTCCTTGTCTCTGTGCAAGGAGGCTCTCTGCATCTGGTCTCTCATGATCAGCCTGAAGGCGGATCTCCTAGACATCCAGGAGCCTCCAACAGTCTGGCCGATGCCCTCAGCTGGATAGGCACTGCATCTCATGAGTGATCACTCCTGCTGGAGGTAGTGCAAGAACTGTTCTCCCATTGGGGCACCCTTCAGGTGGACCTGTTCACCTCCAGGAAGAATGCGAAGCTGAGGCTGTTTTATGCTCGCCTCCCCCTCAGCAGGGCTCGCTGCAGGGGGATGCCTTCTGAGGCCATGGACCCCAGGCTTCTTCTACGCCTTCCCTCCATTTCCCTTGATCCACAAGGTGCTTCTCAAGGTGAAGAGGGACAAGGCACAGGTGATTCTGGTAGCCCTAGACTGGCCTCACCAGTTCTGGTACCCAGATCTCCTCAGCCTCAGCTCCAGGCTCCCGAGGCGGCTTCCAGCCCGCCCGGACCTGATCTCAGTCGACAAGGGGAAGGTTCTCCATCTGAACCTTCATTCCCTGCACCTGACGGCCTGGTTTCTGAGTGGCTAGAGTTTCAGGCCTTGGGGCTTTCCGACAAGGTCCTCAACATCGTTGAGGCATCCCGTAAGGAGTCGACCAAAAATGCTACACCTTCAAATGGAAGAGATTCTCCATTTGGTGTCAGGACAAGGGGTTGGACACCTCTTCCTGTTCCTTGGCTAGTATTTTGGACTACCTGTGGTCCCTTTCTCAGCTAGAGCTTTGGTCGACGACCCTCACGGTGCACCTGGCAGCCATCTCTGCTTACCGAGCATGGGCCAGCAAGCAGTTGGTGGTGCAGGAGAAGGTGGTCGGGCAGTTTTTCAAAGGCCTTGATCACATATCCCCTCCTGTGTGAGAACCTCCACCTCCGTGGGATCTGCTGCTGGTATTGGCTAAGCTCATGAGCAAGCCATTCAAACTGATGCACAGATGCGATGTCTCCTATCTGTCGTGGAAGACCATCTTCTTGGTGGCTATAACATCAGCCAGAAGGATAGGACAGCTCCAGGCATTTTCCATCGAGTCTTCTTATCTGGTCTTCCACAGGGACAAGGTTGTCCTTCGCCCCCACTTGAAATTCCTTCTGAAGGTGGTGTCGAAGTTTCACCTTAACCAGGTGTTGACTCTGCTGGTGTTCTACCCCAATCATACCTCGGAGACCGAATGTAGGCTCAATACTTTGGTCCCTAGAAGAGCGCTTGCTTATTATAAGGAGCAAATGGCTGAAGTTCGGGGAGAGGTTCTTCAGCTGTTTGTCACCTGCGCTGAAGCTGCATCTGGCAGACCTGCAACCAAGCAGGCGATAAGCAGGTGGGTCACCCCTCCTGCATAGATCTCTGCTAGGTTGGCGGGCATGTAGCCTCCAAGGATTCCTACCCACCATTCCGCTGACTGGCTGCGTCTAGGGACGTCCCTATCCAGGAAATCTACAGGGCTGCTACCTGGAAGTCAGCACACACCTTTATTTCCCATTATCACATTGACCTAAAGTCATGCCTGGATGCTGGTTTTTGGGACCTCGGTTTTCCAGTCCTCATTCCCTAAGTAGGAGGTGCGTGCCTTGCCTCCCTCCTTCCAGAGAACTGCTGGGAGTCTGCCAGACAGTGTGGATTGAACAACATATCCACATCCCTAGAAATACAAGTTACTCACCTGTAACAGAAGTTCTAGGAGTGGTATATGTTGTTCATCCACACGACCCACCGACCTCCCGGCTTCAACCATAACCCTGGCTTCAGCGGAGCTAGATCTGGTGTCATGGGGGTGGAGCCGAGGGTTTTACCACCCAGGTGGGTGGGAGGAGCCAGCTTGAAGACCTTCCGGCAAGAATTAAAGCGGCATGGAACCTGCCAGACAGTGTGGATGTGCAACATATACCACTCCTATAACTCCTGTTACAGGTGAGTAACCTGTATTTTTTATTCACCTTTTCGACAAACAAATACAAATAACTTTAAAATGAAAAATGATAGCATGGTACTTTGAGCACAGAAGTTGTTCAGCACAAAAATATATACAAAATGAGTGATGCTTCATTTAATAGCAGTCATTATGCTAGGCGGACCTACGCTAGAAAAGTTAACAAAACGTCACAGAACTTATCATTAACAAAAATAAAAAAACAGTCAAAAGCAAAAGTACCTACACTTACAGAATCCCTAATTGCATAAATGAAATATACAATGGTGATCTGTCAGATAAATGATTTATCTACACTCGTGCTATTTGACCTTGGACACCTCACTCGTGGCTTGCGCCACTTGTGAGGTTACCCGAGGTCAAACACCACTTGTGTAGATAAATCATTTATCTGACAGATCACCATTGTATATCCCTTATATACAGAATCTATGTATATACATTTAATTGTTGTGTATCTGTTACTTGTATGGTACAATATGGAGGCAATACCTTCTGAGCATCTGTAACCCATGCAACCATGAAGGGAATGTGTATGTTATATTTTGTAAATAACATACTAAGTCCCTCTGTATTTCATACTAATAGTTACGTATGAATGCAATGTGCATGTGACGGAAGCACTACGGAGACAGTGATGTCTGTCACAAAACATGCAAGTCCCAGGCTGTATCACAATGTATTAATGTGCCACTATCGGTGCATGCAACAGTATACAAGATGCAGGTACTTGCATAGGGTTCTACACATCCTAACGTGGCACCCAACTGCACTGCAGCTTGCGGGGAAACCCTCAAGATGCGCCCTCTGTTTGGCACACAGCCACAGCTGCTGCAAGCCACAGGACTTTGCTGCCAGAACCTTACACAATAGAGAATGAGGCACACGGTCCCTGGTGCAGTGGCAATCGGCACAAGCAGCTGTTGGTGTGGTTTGCCACAAGCCTTGAGAATTGAGCACTGAGTGTTTAGTAACAGCTATTGTTAGCGGTGAAGACCTACGAATGTTTGTGTATTTGGCAATATTCTGTTCCTGTGTGAAGGCTGCAGAATAAGGACACAACAAGGATAAAGAAGCAGCATTGCAGACTTTTAGAAGAAATCTGCAAGTGCTTGTCTGGGAGTAAGTACAAAAAGGCAGAAAATACTACATGTTGGCAATGAGGGACTCATGGTGCTGTCGAAAGGTAAGCTGATTGCACTCAGTGCATAAAGTGTACAGAAAAAGCTGCCAGGTCTTGAAAGGTCATAATTACAAAAAGATACATGGATTACTAATGTAGAAGTCCTTTTTTTCCCTTTATAGTGTGAAATTTGCTTTTTCATTATTAGTCAGTTTTTCAGTAACAAGTCAAAATGCAGGCACAAAATATGAAAATATTCTAGGAAATTGAGGGACAAAGGAATGTGCATGTGACCGAAGCACTACGGAGACAGTGATGTCCGTCATATGGCCCTCTTGATGTCACACCACAGTGTACGGTATCTTGAAGTCATTGTAAGGAGAAATAAACAAATAAGGACCCTGTTTTGAGACCCTGTGAGACCCCACCTCAAATCCCTCAACAGAATTTGTCTGGGTCTGAGACCTGCGAGACCCAGCCCACTTTAAGCCCTGGTGAAAGTCACTGATTCACCACAAGAAACAAAATGTAATCCTACTGGAGCTCACTTCCTAGCTTTGGGAAAAGAGGAAGAGCCAGCCCAGTGGCACGCCGGTGGCGCTCACCATACCAGCGACCTGAGATCAGAAGCAGTCTTGTGTTGCTGGGGCCAGCCAGGGAGGGGTGGGGGTGGGATCAAGCCTCTGCTGGACTGCTCTTCTCTCGGGGTACTGGCCCCTACTGCATGACTGCCACTAGGTGGAGGTCTGGTGGTAGGAAGGGACAGGAGCAACAGAGTAAGAAGAGAGCTGTGGGGGGTCCGTGGTACGTGCATGCCTCCAAATGCATGCGATGCACTGATCTACATGCCCCAGCTACGGGAAGGGACCAGGAGAAAAAATGAGGTGGGGTGGGATTCATGAAGCCGTACCTGCTCTCCTCTGGCTCACACCATCAACTGGCCATCTGAATTTCCATGTACTGGGGGGTTGGTGACCCTTCCCCTCCTGTCCCTGCTGAAACTGTAAATCTGTGGGGAATTCTCTGGCAGCTGGGGGAGGCAAATGTCGGTTGGGGGATCAGGAACATGGTTGATAGCCACCCAACTGCATTTCATGGAGAAACACCTTTATAGGAAAAAAAAAGGAAAGGGGGGATAGGAATCTCAGCAAAAACAGAGACCTGGTACACCACAAATCATGACTGGGATGTTAATGAACCAGGGTATGCTTTGTTCAGGAGGGACAAGGGGTAGAAAAGGGGTAGGGGTGGCCATGTATGTTAGAGGGGAATAAAGGCAATGGAGGTACTGGGTAGACAGGGGGATGCCAAGGCACTGTTTGTCACCCTTGAGCCAGGCAATGGCACAGCAATCCAAGCAGGTGTGATCTACAGTCCTCCAGCACGGGGAGTTGGATAGGGATCTAGGGGATCAAATTCACAAGATGGTAGCAAAAGGTGAGGTATTACTGCTGGGTGATTTCAATGTCTAAAATGTGGACAAAGCCATTCCAGCAGCTGCTTCAACCAGGAGCCGAGATATCCTGGATTCCCTACAGGGGGCAGGCCTAAGACAGTTAGTGGTTGGACCCACCAGATATGGGGCGATTCTGGACCTAGTACCGACCAATGGGGACAGAATCGCAGACATTCTGGTGGAAGGTCAACTGGGTTCCAACGACGATCACATAGTGTGGTTTAGCATGGGGACAAGACACAGTCTAGTAACACGAAGGCAGAGGTCTTAGATTTTAGGAAGGTAGAGTTTGCTAAATTGGGGAGCTGTATCAAAGAAGCATTGACAAGAAGGGAGACAGGAGGGGGAGTTGAGGAGCAGTGGGAACAACTAAAGGGAGCCATGGAGGAGGTGATGAGCTAATGCATCAGGTTGGTAAATAAGGGCAAGAGAAGGAGGAGGAAACTACTGTGGTTCTCGAGAGAAGTGGCAGACAAGGTAAGTGCCAAAGGGCAGTTTCAGGAAATATAAGGAGACTCAAAGGGAGGAGGAGGACAGGGAGGTGTACCTAAGGAATCTAAGGGAAGCATGGAACGTTGTAAGGACAGCAAAGGTGTAGACTGAAGAAAGATTCTCACAGACAGTGAAGAAAGGGGACAAGACATTCTATAGGTACATCAGTGAAAGAAGGAACACGGAGGGATTGTAAGGCTCAAAGGGGATACAGGGGAATGTAAGGAGGGAGACATGGAAAAGGTGGAAATACTGAACAAATACGTCTGTTCAGTATTCACTAAAGAAGGGGAGGGTCAGAGACCACAGCTGGGTAACACAGACAAGGAGGGGTAGAGGTAAACACAAGTCCATTCACAGTGGAAAGAGTCCTGGAGCAGCTCACAAAACTGAAGACGGACAAAGCAGTGGGGCCAGATGGCATACACCTGGGGATATTAAGGGAGCTGCAAAGAGAGCTAGTGGCGCCTCTGGCAGCATTGCTCTCGGAGTGGTTCCGCAGGACTGGAAGAGGGCACATGTAGTCCCTCTACACAAAAGCGGCAGTAGAGAGGAGGCAGGGAACTATAGGCCAGTCAGCCTCACCTCAGTAGTGGGTAAGATCATGGAGGCACTGCTTAAAGAAAGAACAGTGGCACACTTGGAATCCAGCAGTGCCCAGGATCCGAGGCAACATGGATTCACAGCAGGAAGGTCATGTCAGACAAATCTGATAGATTTTTTTGAACGAGTAACAAGGCAAATAAATCGGGGGGGGGGTGGCAGTAGACTTCATCTACCTCTGTTTCAGCAAAGTCTTCAATACTGTCCCACATAAAAGGCTGGTCAACAAAATGAGTGGTCTGGGCATGGGACACAAGGGGGTCAGCTGGGTTAGGAACTGGCTAATGGACAGGAAGCAGAGGGTGGATGGTAAATGGGATCCAATCAGGGGAGAGGGGGTGACCCGTGGAGTACTTCAGGGATAAGTCCTTGGGCCAGTCCTGTTTAATGTCTTCATTAGTGACATGGTGACATTGAAGATGGAGATTAGTGTCCAAAAGGTGGATAAGCAGAAAAGGGGCAAAATTCAGCAGAAGGGCAAACAGCAAGGAGAACCAGGGATAAATGACAACCAAGGAAGGGGCTGGAGTAGAACAGTGAAGCAGTCTAGGGAGGTCAAATCATGGAAAGCCATGTGCAAATGCCAGGAGCCTTAGCAACAAGATGGAAGATCTGGAGGCTGTCATGGTAGCAGTCAGACTGGACATTGTGGCCTCACTGAAAACCTGGTGTAATGATAACCATGACTGGGAGATGGCCATACCTGGCTACAACATATTCAGAAGAGACAGAGCAGGCAGAAGGGAGGAGGAGTGGCACTGTATGAAAAATGACATAAAGGGCCACACAGATCCAGGAGGAACAAAATGGGGAGAGATACTGTGGGTTAGCTGGAAAGGAAAATGGGGCCAGCCATCCGCACAGGTGTGGTCTATAGACCACCAGCCCAGGAGGAAGAAACAGATAGGGAGCTGATGCTAGCCATCCAAGGATGGCAGACAAGAAGTGAGGTAGTACTGGTTGGAGACTTCAATATTCCAGACGTGGACTGGAGCATCCCAGCAGCAGCATCAACTAGGAGCAGATTTATCTGGACTCCTTCAGGTGCCTTCCTCAAGCAACTGGTCATGGAACCAACTCGGCAGAAGGCAATACTGGACCTTGTGCTCACAAACAGGACAGTGTGATGGGGGTAACAGTGGGGGAGCACCTGGGTAACAGTGACCACCAGTCATTGTGGTTTGAAATCACAGAAAGAGCAGAACCAAACCACACAAAAACACGTATCCTGGATTTTAGGGGGGCAGACTTTGGGAAAATGGGGAGATACTTGAAAGAGGCATTAAGGGGAATGGGACAGGAATCAGGGGTTGAGGAACAGTGGGCAGTATTTAAAATGGGGATTATAAGAACAACAGAATTATGCATTAAGCAGGTTAGCAAGAGGAAAGGAAGAGGAGACCATTATGGTTTCCAAAGAGGTAGCAAAGAAAGTGAAAGCCAAAGATTGCATTCAGGCAATACAAAAGACACAGGCAGAAGGGGATGAGGGAAGTACCAGGAGAAACAAAGGGGCAGGGAAGTCAGTAAAGGAACCAAAGCTCAGACAGAAGAACACATTGCAAAATCAGTGGGTAAAGGGACAAAACCTTTACAGGTACATAAGTGAAGAAAGAAAGACAAAGGGAGGGATAGTGAGACTGAAGGGGAGGATGGGAGCGCATGGAGGATGACAACAATAAAGCTGACATATTGAACAGGTATTTCTGCTCAGTCTTTACTAAGGAAGAGGGGGTAATGGGTCTGAAGGGGTACAAGGGGTGAGAATGGTGCAGAAATGGACACAAGTCCCTTTACAGAAAGGGTCCTGAAGGAACTGGAAGTAATAAGAGCTGATAAAGCAATGGGGCCAGATGGGGTGCACCCCAGGGTCCTTAAAGAACTAAGAGAGGTGGTGGCTGAACCTCTGGCTATCCTGTTCAGCCAAACACTGGAAACAGGGGAGGTACCCAAAGACTGGAGGACAGCAGATGTAGTCCCCTTATACAAAAGTGGGAACAAAGAGGAAGCAGGGAACTACAGACCAGTCAGCCTCACCTCGGTAGTGGGAAAGATCATGGAAGCACTACTGAAGGAGAGATTGGTGGAACATCTGGTTGTCAATGGACTACAGGACCCAAGGCAGCATGGTTTCACCAGGGGGAGGTCATGTCAGACCAACCTCATTGAATTTTTTGACTGGGTGACTAGGGAGGTGGATCAGGGGAGGGCAGTGGACATGGCCTATCTGGACTTCAGCGAGGCCTTTGACACTGTGCCACATAGAAGACTATTACACAAACTGGGGAATATGGGTGTGGGCAGGACAGTAGTGTGGTGAGTAGGTAACTGGCTGGGTGGCAGGACACAGAGGGTGGTGGTAAATGGCTGTCACTCCACAGAGGAAGAGTAACCAGTGGGGTACCACAGGGATCAGTGCTGGGACCGGTCCTATTCAACATCTTCATCAGTGACATTGCACAGGATCTAGAAGGCAGAATTTCACTGTTAGCTGATGACACAAAGCTCTGTAACAGAGTAGACACACAGAGGGTGTGAACAGAATGAGAAGGGACCTGCAGAAACTTGAAGAATGGTCAAGGGTTTGGCAGTTGAAATTCAATGCAAAGAAGTGCAAGATAATGCATATGGGGCACAAAAACCCTGGCACAATATATCAGTTGGGGGGTGAGGATATAGCATGCACCAAGCAGGAAAGGGATCCTGGGGTTGTCATCTCTGATGACCTCAAGGTAGGGAAACAGTGTGAGAAGGCATCAGGTAAAGCAAATAGGATGCTGGGATGTATAGGCAGGGGCATCACCAGCAGGAAAAGGGAGGTCATAATTCCGCTATACAAGACACTAGTGAGGCCCCACCTGGAGTACAGTGTACAGTTCTGGAGACCATACCTACGTAAGGACATAGACAGGGTAGAGAAGGTTCAGAGGAGGGCAACAAAGATGGTGCATGGGTTGCATCACAAGTCCTATGAAGACAGGTTGAAGGAACTGAACATGTACTCCCTGGAGGAGAGGAGGAGAGGGGATATGATAGAGACATACAAGTATCTTACAGGGAGGAACAGGGTGCAGGAAAACACTATTTTAAGCGAAAAAGATGTTTCAGGACTAGAGGGCATGGGATGAAGTTGGAGGAGGACGATTCAGAGGAAACATGAGAAAGAATTTCTTCACAAAACGGGTGGTGGACAAGTGGAACACCCTGCCAGAGGAAGTGGTGGGGGCTGAAACAATCACAGGATTTAAGAATGCATGGGATAGACATAAAGGAATTCTAGAGGGCAGGGGTAAGGGGAAACAGACTTCTAGGAAAACAAACTGAACTTACAAGCTCAAATGGGCAGACTAGGTGGGCCATAGGCCCTTATCTGCCGACACTGTCTATGTATCTATGTATCTATGTATCTATGACATTGTGGTAAGACTGAAGGGAAAGGTCTGCCTGTTTGCAGATGACACCAAGATCTGCAACAGGGTAGATACTCTGGAAGGGGTGGAGAGAATGAGGAGGGACCTGGAGAAGCTTGAAAAATGGTCTGATGTGTGGTAACTAAGGTTCAGTTCTAAGAAGTACAAAATAATGCACCTCTGAAGAGGGAACCTGGGGAGAGCTACAGGATTGGTGGGGAGGAGTTGCTGACAATCACCAAGGAAGAAAGGGACCTGGGAGTTATAATTTCTGATGACCTAAAGGTGTCTAAGCAGAGTACAAAGGCTGCAGAGAGGGCCAGTGGCATGCTGGGATTCACAGGCAGAGGTTATCACTAGCAGAAGGCAGGAGGTGATGATGCTATTGTACCAAATGCTAGTGAGGCCTCACCTAGAGTACTGTGTGCAATTCTGGAGGCTGCACATTCATAAGGACATTGATAGAGTGGAGAAGGTTCAGAGAAGGGTGATTAAGATGGTACAGGGCTCGCACTAGAAAACATATGAGGAGAGACTAAAGGACCTCAATATGTACTGATTGGAGGAGAGGAGGGATCAGGGGGACATGATAGAAACATTCAAGTACCATAGGGGTGTAAACAAGGTGCAGGATGGGAGACATCTTCCAATATAAGAGATGTGCAAGAATAAGGGGGCATGATATTAAATTGGAAAGTGGCAGGCTGAAGGGAAATGTGAGGAAGTTTTTCTTCACAGAGAGGGTGGTGGACACATAGAATAGACTGCCATAAGAGGTGGTGGGGGCGAGCACAGTGGAAGGTTTTAAACATGCATGGGACAGGCACAAGGGTACCTTAGAGGTGTGAATGTGGGGTGAAAAGCCATTGACCAGTTAAGGTCAGAGGCCACAAACTAGCGTAAGGCTTTCAGGCAGACTAGATGGGCCTGGTGGTCCTTATCTGCAGACAGTTTCTATGTTTCTACGAAAGTGGACGAAATTGTTCAGCTACTGTCTGACTGCTGCTGGTGTGACTGTTGACATTCAGAAGCATGTCCTACTGTTACAAGTCACTGCACCTGACCTACAGGATGCTTTTGAAACAACAATGATACGATGGCGCTTGGCAGGAGCTCACAGAATACTGCATTTTGGTTTTTTCCACATAGCTTGTTACCCACAGACATGTGGGCAGGCTCATGTGTCCTGCCCCCTCTGTCTCCCCCGGCTGTTGACCACTTCCCCTGGACCTACCTGGAGCTGCGATTCTCCAGAGACTGCACCTCCCTGAGGTGAAGCTAAGAGGGAGAGGCCCCGTGGCACCATCCAGATGGAGTCCCAGTGGTCTAGGTGGTGGTACAGGCCAGGAAAAGCATGCAGGGCATCATGCAGCCTGCACATCCATCCTCTTTTTCTGTCCTCTACATTCCCAGCCGCGGCAGCACGTGAGTATGTGAGCATGGAGGTGTGCATGCACTACGGAAACTTGGCCCCTCCCAACTATGACTCTCACCCCTGCACTGCCACCTGGCCTCCACCCGGTGGAATCCGTAGGTCAATACATTATGCCTCCTCAGCTGGAGAGGAGAGCAGTCTGTCAGATGCTCGATCGAACCCCCATGGCCGTCCCCCAAAAGCATCCAAGGCTCGCCTCCTGAACCCAGGTCATCAGTATGGCAGGCAGTATCACTACCACCAAGTCACAGGGTCAGCTGGAATGCTGCAGTGTCACTCTAGGAAAATATTCAATTTGAGCGCCACATTTTCCAACAGGCTACGCAGAATGAGAGCAACTCCATCTGTATCCTGGCTAAAGTAGCTGACTGAGAATTGTGATTATGGTAATTAAGAGAATGACATCATGCATGATCAGGTTATTGATAAATGTTTAGTTTATAGATGAAGGCATCATTCTTATGGTAATCAGATTTAACTTTCAACAAGATTCAAAAGGTAGCCAGGTGACTAGAGGTGGCTGATTTACATGCACCTCACATTGAAAGTAAAATATAGTGCTTTTTCTTTCTGCCTAGCAGTGACACTCTTAGTAATGCAGACTCCCACTCTCTTCCTGTCTCCCACACACACTGCTGTCAGATGACAATTCCACAAGATGACTGAATGGCATGACAGCGCACTGCAGGTTAGGACAGGAAACTACCCCAGTCCATCAGCTCATGGATCTATCACAGGATAGGGGTATTTGCCAAACAGAGCTCTTAGGGCCTGATGGGTCTTGCTAGGGAAGGTGAGTTTAGCAAGAGATGGCTTTGACTCCTGGCAATATATCAGAAGCCTAACAACATTTCTTAAAACAATTAAGCTGCGTGGGCAGGAAGTAGCCACCAATGTTTTCTGATTCCTCAGGGCAGAATGCACTCTTTTTCCCTTCCATGTACCTTAAAAGGTTGATCTGTTTTATGTCACCACCATTTCTATCTTGAAGATTATTTTTTTGTTTTAGTAAAACTTTTTTATTCTTTTTTTCTCCCCCTCTAGGATATGTAAGTGCTTATCCTGTTGCTTCATTTTAGACATACCAGGTCCTTGGCTCTCCCACCTGTTTTAATGAAAAATGACTTCAGAAATAAAAAATGAAATGGCCTGAAATTCAACATTTTGAAGAATTTTCTGTAAATGAGTTCTGGTTTTATATAAATGAGTTCTGTGCTGCTGTAAGCTATGATTTTGTCTGTTGGAAACTGGATAAGGCTCTTTGAAGTGTTCTGCTGTCAGTGCCATGCAACAAATTCAGCTAACACACTGCCAAGTTTGTACAGTAAAACAGAGATGGCACAACTCAGCTGAAGATTAAGTCTGGTATGATATATTGTTTAAAAAGTGGTGTCAGGAGCCACAAAGACCAAAACAGATCAGAGACGTATCTCCACAAGATCCAGTGATCCGGCAGCTCCGATGGTGCATACTGAGTGGAGACGGAACAAAACAGGGTTCCAAATGAAAGGGAATCAGGAAGGAATTTGCTGGGTAATCACATTACAGCATGCCTCTCAACTGCTATGCAGTTCACATAGTGCAATGATTTTTACGCTCAATTTACCCTTGCTCCATGAAGGTTTGCTAAGGGTCCTTATCAGGTTAGAGCCATTTCTAGACACACAAACTAGTACCCAACTAGACAGAAATAATCGCAAACACTAAACATATGGGGTCCACTATTCTTAGACATATTGGGCCCCATATTCAAAGGGTAGCATTGGCATGAACGTGGTTAGCACTGGCATTAACTTAGGTTTGGGCAGACGTCCCAGGCTGAGCCATAGTTAGAGGCCCCTGTAGCACTGCCCAAACCCACAGTGCAATCATGCTAACCATACTGCTATGCCTATGCAAATACAGGGGTTCCTCATGCATACTGGCACAGTGATATAAGGAAAGGTTTGTGGCGGTGCTATACAGCCCCCAGAGGGATGCAGTTTGCATGAAAAAGGTGGGATCATACATATGATCATACTCTGTGACTGTCAGGTGGTGGCCATCCAACAAGGCAAGCATAGGGCTGCGACTGCCAATGCTCCGTGCCCTTCATACAGGTGAGGGGTGATCAGGGTGAGGAGGTTTATGGTGGGGATCCTAAGTAGATTGGTGGGTGGGGGTCCATTAGATTTTCAGGGATAGCTAGAAATATCACAGCATGGGTGATGGGGGTGTGGGGGGACTGCTCGACTGCCAGGAATATCAAGAAATATCATAGCATGAGTGATCAGGGGGTGGGGGACCACTACACGACTAGGACAGTGTTTGCACTGCCATTCTGCATCAACGTTAGGTGTCCACTTCGCCTGTGCAAATGACCCCATATGGGGCATGTAGAGGTACCCCCTAGTGCCTCACATGCCCAGTGTGTTATTTGCATACTCAGCCAGACTATGGCTCACAGGAACCCTGGCATTATCCCGTTTTGGGCAGCGCTACCTCCGGTGAGCCATATGCAACCTTGGTCCATGACCGTGCAATGTGGATCTACTTAGCGCTGCACCAACATAGTCTGATATTCAGTCAGCTTGCTCCATCTGCACATACTAACTGGCTGAATAGTTGTTTAACCAGGTATAGCACACTAAGCTGGAAGCTTTTTTACAGGAGCGACCTGGGAGCACAAGGAGGTTAGGGCCCAGATATTCAAAAGGGTTGCGCCATGCGCAACAGGGTTGCGTGTGCGCAACTCCAAAAATGCACCATTCTGCGATATTGAGAAGGGGCCAGTTGCGCCACCGAAAACACGCTGAGCCACAGCGCAATGGAAATGAAGGCATGCGCAACCGAAGCGTGCGGGTCCATGCATAAAGTGCGCAATGCGATATTTGAACACTTGCGCAATGCGCAAGAGTGGCTCAGCCGGAAGTTGCGCAGTACCGGATTTGAGCCAAAATAAAATGGCTCAAGGGAGCGGCGCAAGAACTCGAGCAGGCCGCAAACCGGGGGAGAGAGACAGAGAGAGAGAGAGAGACAGAGACAGAGACAGGAGCAGGAAGGACAGAGAGGGACAGTGGGTCCTGGAGGACAGAGAGGCCAGTGGGGGTGCCCGGTGCAGTGGAAGTAGCAGTGGGGGCAGTGGGGGTAACACAGGAACAGCAGCTGGGGGGGCAGAAGCCAGGGAGATGGACAGTGTCAGCTTCCACATGGAAGCTGTAATGAGGGGTGAGACAGCATGCTGCAGGGGCGTGGCCGTGGAGGGGCCCGTCGGTAATGCCCGACAGGCGGTATCGTGCCGCATCAGCTCACGAGCTGTACAGTGATGTTGAGATCGTGGCCGGTACCGCCTGAACAGGGCAATACTGAGACGGCTCAGTGAGCTGTGCAGTGATGTGATGCAGGCACCCTCACGCCGAGTCACGCTCTGTCCGTGGAGACCAAGGTGACAGCCTGCATGTGCCTGCTCGCCACGGGCACCTTCCAGAGGCCGACAGGGGACACCACAGGCATCACGCAGTCAGCACGTCCGCATCCTCACCCAATTCCTCAGCGCACTGCTGCCTCATGCTGCGATGTACATCCATTTCCCCAGCACGACAGAGGCGTACAGCAAACATGCAGGAGTTCCACAGGGTAGCACAAATGCCTGGCGTGCTGAGGTGCCATAGACTGCACCCATGTGGCCATTCGCGCCACCTGGCCCGGCAGGCAAGCATATGGAACCGAAAGCGGCTTTCGAGTGTCAACTGCCAGGTGGTGTGTGATGCCACTGGGCGCATCATCAATGTCTGTGCCACACACCTGGCGGAGCACATGATGCCTTCATATGGCACCAATCTGCACTGTGCCATCGATTCGAGTGGGAACATCCCCACGGGTCATCTAGTGGGTGAGTACACATGTATGGAATGCAAACTCTGTGCAAGGGTGGGAATGACACAGGTGCCATGGTAGTGGCACACAAGGATATGGGCAATATGGACCTGACCTAACACTGATCTCCACTATCTCCACACAGGTGACTGTGGATACCCTCCGTCCCTGGCTGCTCACACCATACGGTAGCCCCACGACCCCAGTGCAGCACGGTTTCCAATGAACTGCGCCGCCACGAACATCATAAGCGGGTGTTGGGATACTCAAACGCAGCTTCGATGCCTGGACACCTCGGTGAGCCCTACAGTACAGCCCCCAAAAGGCCTGTGGGATATTCCTGGCCTGTTGCATCCTGCACAACATGGCCAAAGACCATGGGATAGCCGTACAGGTCAAGAGGGACAGCGATGGGGACGCCAGTGGCGCCGGTGATATGGGTGATGAGCCGCCCCCCCTAGGACGGAGGGACCCCCGACTGACCCGGCAGGCCCAGCTGCACTGGGACACCATTGCAGAAGAGCACTACGCACAACACAGGTAAGTCAAGGGGACATGTGCAGGCAACACTGTCTATGCGCAAACCACAGGCACACAGGGGAACACACCGTGCATGAAGGTCAGGGGAGTTGAAGGGTCTACGCATACCAACACATTAGCAGAGAGGGTGAGCACTCAATAAACACACACACACACACCAGGCAGCATACAGGGCAGCAGCACAGCAATGTGGAAATTACCGCCATCACACAGCACCACCAACCACCCTCACCACCTGGACTGTCCACGTACGTGTGTCAGGACCTGGGCAACCTTGCACCTTGGTGTACAGTGCAATGCAGGCATCATCATCCACACGCACCTGTGGACAGCAGTTGGGAGAGTGCTGCGGTGGTCCGTGTGTCAGTATGGTGAGCAGAGCACCCAGCAGTGCACTGCCCACCATGACACACATTGCACACAGGGCAGCACCAGACAGGGCCTGCATTGGGAGACAGCTCAGTCAGGGAGCACTGTCCCACGCCACCACGGATGCGTGGGCGGCCCCGCCGTGGCCTAGCAGCACTGGGAGGCTGCGCAGGGCTGCATCGGGTGCTACTACTGCACCACCAGGGTCCCAGTGCGTGACCGCGACCTTGCCGCACAGGGGTCTGCATCCTGAAAGAAACTTGCACCAGGGTGCTCGGGATGCCCAGCAGAACCCAGCGTCGACAGGCCTGGTGTCGCCACGGCGCCCGGGAGCGGGGTGGAGTGCGCACTGTGTGGGGTGCGTGGTACAGGGTCACCAGACAGTGTGGTCAATGCAGTCGCCACAGAGACCACTGCCTGGGTCAGCCTGTCGATGGCAGCGGTCACATCCGATCCGCGCATATGGACCATCTCGGCCGGTCCCGAGCACACTCCCTGCTATGCCGCCTCACGGACACAGTCAGTGCCTCCACGGACCTTGCAACCCGCCCCTGCAGCTGTGCCGACTCCTGCAGCAGGCGGGTGTGCACGTCCAAAGGGTACTGTGCCCCAATGGCATCGTGACCCCAGGGTGTGGATGGTCCTGGTGCACAGCACCCCTTGAGGTGGCCGCTGTTCGCCAGGACCAGGTGTGGGCTGAGCCAAGGGCGGTGGACAAGTGCCACTGCCTGGACGCTGTCCCCCAGGCCTGGTGTGCAACTGCTGCTGCCCCTCAACTGCTGAGCCCCAGGTCCACCTGTTCCACCCCTGTGCTGTCAACAGTGCCAGACACCTGCTCAGCCACGGTGCTGCCCACGGTGCTGACAGGCCCAGCCTGTGACTGTGCCAGCATGCTGGTACACAAGTGTGGAGCTGGACGGCCCGGGGGCACGTGCTGGCCTGCCGTGTGTCCCTCGTGGGACACACACCTCTCACTGGCCATTGCAGGCCTGCCATCCTCAATAGTGCCGGTGCGTGCCACTGCCATAGGCACAGCATGCTGGCACACCTGCATGCCAGACTGCTGTGACACAGGCTGTGCACCCCCTGCACCCGTATCACTGCCGGCGGAGTTGTCAGCCCAGCCGGCCTGCTGCTGCAGTGCGTGCAGGCTGCTGGCGGAGGTGGAAGGTCCCTCCTCCTGGTCCAGCAGGTCTGCCTCACTGTCAGCACCCACCACCACCGTCTCCTGCAGACGAACAGGATCTGAAACAGAAAGAGAGTACATGTGAGTGCATGTGAACAACAGCCGCCCCCACAACATCACCATGACATACCTTGCAGTGATGGGCTTCCACCTGTCTGGAATCCTCCGCCAGGAACACCCGCAATGGCACTCGGCTGCATGGCCGCGACCAGTGTCTCCTCGGTCGGGGTCAGCTGCAACACCACTGGTGGTCCCCCACCAGTGGCAGCACATGCCACCCTGAAGGCTGCCACCTTCTCCTTCAGCCTCCTGCGGTCAGTCCCCATCTTCTTGGCACTCCTGCACGGAGCGCTGGTGGCTTCCGTGCAGGTTGATGGCCAGAGCTACCCCCTCCCATGCAGCTGCACGCTGCTGAGGGGTGCCCCTCCGCCCACTCAAAAGCGGCTCATCCTCCAGGTAGGCCTGGAAGAGGGCCTCGGTCTCTGCTGTGGTGAAGTTCGGCCTCCTCCTACGCCCGCCGTCCACACCCTCGGCCTGGTTCTCGTCAGTCATGCTGATCTGTATGGGTGGAAGTGGACACCTGTCACTCTGCAGTCCACAGCATTTCCCCATGAGCATAGCTGCAGGCGGGGGCAGAAGCCCCCCCCTTTCCTCGCTGCCTGGCAGATACTGATGGAAAGGGTGCCCTCTGCCCCTTCTAAGTGCCCTCATCATGCTCAGCCCCCTCATCCCGTGACACCCTCCAGCACCCCTGCCCATGTGCATTGTCCTGAGCATCACACAGCATGTAACTCACCCCTCAGCTGCAACAACCAAATCTGGCTGCCACAACCCAGTGTCGTATTTTTATAGCGCAACACATGCAAATGAGGTGTGGCGCAACTTTAATGACATGCTAATCGCGCCACTGCGCCTTTGAATGGCTGATCGCCTGCTTTGCATATGTCAGCTGAATATCGCGTAAATGCGCTTAGCGCAATAGGGAAGGTCCGGCTGAGCCGATGGCGCATGTTTGTGGTTGTGTGCTACACTGCATTGCGCAAGCCCAGACGGGTTACGCATGCGTCGATCGCGCTGCAGAACTGCTGAGCGCGATAGGCTATTCTGGACATGGCCACCATTGTGCCAGTGGCGCTGCAGCACTGGGCACTATATGGCGCTGTGGCACCTCTGCGCGATAGTCCCCTGTGGCACTGGTGCTGTGCCGCGGTCGCGCGGGATACCTATGCATCCTATGGCGCTGTCGTAGCCTTGCGTCATTGCCGTGACCTTGGTATGCCCTCTGACCCCTGGCGCTGAGTGCATGCCATGTATGACGTCCCTATTGCGCTGTCTGGCTACAGCGCCATGTAAGTGACGAGCCTGTCTAACAGCCGATAGGTGCCTGTGCTGGTCTATTGTGCAACAACCCACATGGGGTCACAGCGCAGCGGGCGCCATATTGCCTGCTGTAAAGCGGTGCCATGGCTGAGAGGAGGCTGTGCCGTGGAGCCAAGTTGAGGTGGCCAACCTGGTGGCCCTAGTGGAGCCCACTATGACCAACTGTATGGTGAGGCCCCCTCACGGACCGAGAGACCCATGTGTGGCAGCAGGTGGCCACTGACCTGGTGGGGGTCACTGGCGGGGCGGTCTGCGGAGCAGTGCCGGCACCGGTCAGTGATCTCCGCCGGAGGGACCCGGAGCTGTTAGCGTGGCTGCGTTCCCGTGCCAGGCGGGGCCTGGTGCCTAGGCCACATGAGTGTACCATCTATTCACCTATATTCTCTGTAGGGGTGTGTGTGTGCCTGGGTGGCTGTGCATCGGTGTGTCAGTGTGTGCAGCTGTGCGATGGATGGTTATGGCTGTGTGGGCAGGCAGTCTTACTGGGGCAGGGGGCACTCTGCTTTTGAGTCACACTGATGTTTGTCTCACCATATGTCTCCCACAGGCGGATGGTGGCAGGCGCGGACGCGGCTGATGTGGGCCATGCCAGGGCCCCAGTCCCACAGGCCGCCGCCCGCAGCGCAGCAGCAGCATCAACAGCAGCAGCAGCAGCGCAGACTGAGCTGCTGGAGGATGTGAGTATCATTACGTCATGGATGCTATTGCATGCTGGGGGCAGGACCACCAACCATGATGGACACAACCAGATGGGTGGTAGTAGTTCCTATCGTAACACTAGTGAGTCCCCACACTGGAGTACAGTGTACAGTTCCGGAACACATAGCTGCGTATGGACAGGGACTGGGTGGAGGCGTTCACAGGAGGCGACATGGATGGTGCATGGATTGCATCACATGTCCTATGCAGACAGGTTGAGGACTGAACATGTACTCCTGGAGGGAGGGCGGTGTGGGGATATGATGGGGTCATCACAGTTGTACAGGGGGAACAGTGTGCAGGAACCAATATTTGTCAGCGTGAGGATGTTCCAGGTGTAGAGGGCATGGGATGCAGTTGGAGGGCTCGTTTAAAGGAAACATTGCGAATGTGTTTCCTCACATCATGGGTGGTGGACGAGTGGAACACCCTGCCAGAGGATGTGGTGGGGGCTGACTTGGTCACGGGAGATCTGTATGTGTGTGGGCTCGCCATGAGGACTTCTGGAGGTCAGGGGTGAGGGAATGGACTTATAGGACATGAGAGTGATCGTACAAGGCCAAATGGCCAGACTAGGTGTCCATAGGCCCCTATCTGCCGACACTGTCTATGTATCCATGTATGTAGGCGTGACTGGGTGACCTGCATCACAGTGCAGCATCACGACATGTCTGTGTAGCATCACAGGTGGTCCAGGCATGCACTGGGCACATAGCTGTGTGACTGGCATCGCACTGCGTTGCAACATCACACTGACAGCCTAGTTTGCTACTGTGATTGGCGTGGGCAGTGTGTGGGGCGGTGGTGCGCATGGCTGGTGCCGCCTGTTTGTGATGGCCATGTGCATGTTCACTGTGGGTGGGTGCATGCCATCACATGTGCAGCACATTGGGTTAGCTGGGTTGCAGGTTGGGTGGTGTTCAGGGTTGTGGTCAGTCTCAGCCATTGACTGTGTTCCCATTTTCCTAGGCCTCGGTGTGCTTCAGCGCATGGCACGATGTCTAGCGCCTGACACAGCTGGCCAGCGACAACAGAGAGCTCCTGCAAGCCCTACAGCAACAGGGGCAGCGGCACAGACACAGGAGGAAGGCGGCAGGGGGAGCAGGAGCCTGCTGGGCCGTAGCCACCTTTTATTGCCTTCCCCATCCCTTTCACCCTGACTTCCCTCTCCAAGTTGTTTCCCTCCCTTGCACACCCCTGCCTTTTACCCGTTCCCCCAACTTGTACATAGTTTTAGCTGTTTTGTTACCTCTTTTTGTTTGAATATAAAATTCTATTTTGGTACAACTGCTGTGTTGGTGTCTGCTTTGCAACTGGCTCTGGGTGCTCCGTTGCGGGGTGTACATGCCATCTGGGCTACTATGGTCCTGGATATATGTGAGTGTGTGTGTGTGTCCATGGGAGGTATCACCAGCATAGCATTGCCTTTCTGTTGCTCTGCCATCTGCTGCCACCCACTGCTGGGTGCACAGGTGGAGTCTGGGTGGTCTGCTTCTCTGCAGCATGGGGTTGACGTGTGTGCGGGGGTGCATGGTGTTTCCTGCAGTGCCTGTCACTGCACATGAAGCTGATGTCTTGGGGGCACGGTGCACGCTGTGCTGTGTGTACAGGGGGACTGATGTGCACTGTGGTTGTCAACCCCTGGGTGTGGCACTCTCTGCCTGCCAGTGGTTGTGCTGGGCGTCATGGCTCTGCTATGCTTTAGTTGGCTTGTCCCCATGGGCACGTGGATCATCCGTCCCACCCCAGTGATGCTGTGCAGGGTGTGCCAGTGTGGTGTGGGTTCTGCAGTGAGTTCCTGTGCCCATGTGTGGCATGGCTGGCGGTGGGCCCCAGCCTGCCTCCCTGGATGCAGTTCCATTGCTCTGGGGGGGCTGTGCTAGCTATGGCAGCTCTGCACTGCTCAGCTGAGCTTCCATGGTTGCGCCATAGCGCAGCATTTTGGCTCAACTTCTCCTTCCTGGTTGCAGCGATGGCGCGGTATGGTGCGATATTGGACGTTGGTTGCTTGCGCAATTTGCTCTGCTCCATGTTTGAATATCGCACCTGTTGCACGTTTGCGCAACTGGTTTGTGCTTGCTCCTGCTGTTGCGCCAGTTTTGAGCACAGTTTGAATATCTGGGCCTAAGTGACTTGCTCAGGGTCACACAGTATGCAAGTGGAAGCTGTGGGATTCAAACCCAGGTCTGGTTTGCTGGATATCACCAGATTTGCAGCTCAGAGCCTTAGACCACTGCGCTATACTGCCTCCTCATAGCACTCAGAGACAGCCATGTACTATCACAAGTGCAGAATATAGGGGCCATTATTCTTCAAAATAAGAACATGCTACACGTTCTGACCATGTGCTCTGAACTGTGAAGAACAATGCTTTGCATTGTAATGCAGAGAGATTGAGAGGTATGCATTACAACATATGCCTAAAAGGTTTCTGCAGAGATTGAGGCTGCCACGACTCATTCAGTGACACACAGACTGCCACCACCATCACCCGCCCAGCTCCTGGTGTACTAAACGCTGTCGACTGACAGCACTAGAAAACACAACAGCATGCTGTGGGATGGAGGGGGGGGAGTACTGTACAGCAGGGAAATATGTGTGATATTAAATGATTGCAGATGACCTTAGGACTATTCTGGGGCCCCTTGTGTGGGGCTACAATTTTTTTCCCTCCTTGTTCTACTTTTTTTTGCCTAGACAGCAAATGCAAATAATGCATACTGAGTATTTGGAGAGTCCCGAATATAAATATTCACTGAGTATTCACAAGAAGGGACTTCCACAGCCCTGCATGGAGTCCTGATAGCATGGACAGAAGTCACAGTTTTGAAATGGGGATGCAGTAAGACACAGGTACAGCTCCAACCTCCTGACATTTATGTTAGACAGGAAAAATTAAACCTTTGCTGTACTTAAAAATAGCATCACCTACAATCTGTGACAGCGGGGAGTACAATGTCAAAGAGATTGAAATGCTGCTGCATATGCTAGTGAGGCAAGGCGTTAATAGTACACGTAAAAAATCATTTCTAGAACATTATCAATGCTGCCTTTGACCCCCCAACTCCACAACTCCTCAGACTGGATATTCATTTCCTATGACATGTTGGCTTACTATCAGATTACAAATGACAGTTTTCTTGCATAACAAGTGCTAGTGGTGGGTCTCAACATGTTGCAAGCTGTCATTTTTTAAGTTTGACAGCAATTGTGTTTTTTTGTAAAGCACATGAAGCAAACCCTACAGACAATGAGATGATGACTCACCAGCAGACAGCATTGAACGGGCCAGTTTTATCAATAACTGGTCAAACTTGTTAAATTGTTGATAGACCTCAGCAGAATGAGCCCTGTCTTTTGCCTGTGATGTAGGATCATTACACTGCGCTGACTCATTTCCGTATAGTGTAAGGTAACCAGCTCTGCGAATGACAATTAGAACATTACCTATTACAATGCCCTGTTTCTGTGCAAAGCAGATTTCCACTTTGAGGATTTACTTTCACATCTCATACAATTTTTACAGAAAACAGTCAATAGCAGCACATGCATCCAACAGTTTTTGATATTTACTGATTAATTGATTTGCACAACAGGATGCTGGCAATCAGACTTGCTTTCTCCTTTTCGTGGGAGTCCTGGGGAAGCGGGAAGGAAATGTACAACACAGCACACAGGGTCAAAGTTATCCTAACAACAATAGCAAGCAAGCAAAAGTGTACCTACTGTAGCTCTCTGTCAGCTGCAGTTTTGTAGAGCCATAAAGAACTCTGTGCTCCTCTCTGGCCTTGCTCCTGGCCCCAACTTGCTCCACATCATCTGCCAGACCTAGTTATCGTAACTATTGCTGCTGTCTGTGGGGTGCATCTGTTCACACTGCAAATTTGTTGTAAATTATCTCTAGTGTTGCTGCTATTCTGTGGGGTACAACTGTTCCAAATTGCATGCTCACTTCTTATGATGCCCTACCTCCAGTACTAACAGTTACTACTGTGATTACGTTGTTTCTACTAACAGCTACTATTGTGATTACATTGTTGCTTCCTGCAGTGTACTATATTGCCTGTTACTCTTTTATTTTTTATTTTGCTTCCTGGATTGTAATTGTCGCATTCACCCAACCAGCCCCCAACCGAGACCAGGACACCCACCTGCAGCTCCTTGGAAGCTGCCTGCCCTTGAACAGGGCTGCCTCAGCTCCCCCACGGTCGGCTGGCAACCAGCCAGCCACTGACCGAGACCAGGACGCCTGTCTGCAGCTCCTTGGAAGCTGCCTGCCCTTGAACAGGGCTGCTTCAGCTCCCCCATGGTCGGCCGGCACCCAGCCAGCCACCGACTGAGACCAGGATGCCCGCCTGCAGCTTCTTGGTAACTGCCTGCCCTTGAACAGGGCTGCTTCAGCTCCCCCACGGTCATCCGGCACCCAGCCAGCCACCGACCTAGACCAGGACGCCCGCCTGCAACTCCTTGGAAGGTATGGGACAGCGCAGCCAATTGGAACACTGGTGCTTCCAGCAAACCCGCTCTGATTGGCCAGGACTTTTCCCCTGCTTCAGCCATCTGGCACTTTTTACAAGTAGATTTTCGATAGAACTAAGCACATTTCAACTGTGTAATAAAAGTTTTTCAACTGTATTAGCTGGATTGTAATTTCTACTAGGGTTTTAAAGTGCTTATACCTCTTCTGTCTCAGTGCTATTCCTGCAGCCCCCATCCAAGCACTCTGCCTTGGCACCAAAAAGTCTAACTTCCTTTTGTCTTACTAAACTGCTCAGATCTAACCCATCCTAACCTCTATGCTATTTAAGACCTGCTCTTTTTTCTTCTCTCCAGCTGCCTGCCCTTGAACAGGGCTGCTTCAGCTACCCCACGGTCATCCGGCACCCAGCCAGCCACCGACCGAGACCAGGACGCCCGCCTGCAGCTCCTTGGAAGGTACGGGACAGCGCAGCCAATTGGAACACAGGTGCTTCCAGCAAACCCGCTCTGATTGGCCAGGACTTTTCCCCTGCTTCTGCCATCTGGCACTTTTTACAAGTAGATTTTCGATAGAACTAAGCACATTTCAACTGTGTAATAGAAGTTTTTTTTTTTTTGGCTAGTTTTCCATTAGCAGGTTATACAGACCTGCCACTAGAGGGATTCTTGGTCTTTCTACACAAATCACTGTACTCAGTCGTGGGCAATATGGCCTGCATTATCATTCTACTTCTTCCCCTGTGCTGCTACAAGGAGAGGTTGTAGTTTGAGGTTCCCCTAAGCTTCACTGAACAGGCTGACAACTTCCTTAAAACTGCCTGTGCGACAGCTCTGCATCTGAAAACAGGAAGCCCTCAGTGTCTGCCATCCACCCTTCAGACTCAAATCAGATAGACTCTGAGCACCCTATTCTTACCTATGCTACGCGCAATCCCCCATTGGCTACTGGTCGACTGTGACGCTCTCACTTTGCTCCTGAAAAGGAGAACTATCCCACTGACCGACAACACAGCTGACACCACGCGGAGGGGAGGCGAGTTGACCTGCTCAAAAAGGTCCCTCCTCTCGTACCACCCAGAGGACCGCAGAATTGCCGAGTGGAGGTGCCGTGGGCTACTGCTGCTCCAGCGGGCCTCCTTGGCTGATGACTTTGCATCGCACAAGCTCCCGGCCCCTGCCCGGTGCAGGAGAAAGCTGAACAGGTTTCTCGGCCCACCCGCCCACCGCGTTCCCTCCTCCCATTAAATGCTCACTGGCTCCGCCCCTAATGTACTGTCTCAACCAATTGGCTAATAGGGGAGATATCTGTTTCATTGTTAGTGGTAACTAGCTTGATTTCTATTTTGTGGAAGCCAGTATCACCCAAACAGCCAACAGGGGAAGTATCTGCTTAATTATCAGTGGTAATTAGTTTGTTTCTCCTACCCTGGTTAATTGCCCTTCCTACTCTCTGTTACTAAATTGAGTCAATGAAATGTTTTTTTTTTACATGTTGGTATATGCTAAATAGAGTCAAATACATTTTTTATGCTGGTATATGCCTACTGACCGCACTACTGTCTACTGCCTGTCAACATTATCCTGATGGCCTACTTCTCTGTGACCACTGTCTGCTAAACTGCCCTGCTCTGTCTTGTGTCAGAACCTAAGTCTTGTACAGGTGTTACTCATCCTGCTGGCTCTCCTGTCTCAGCCCCTACCAATAGAGACCTTAACAAAAGGAGTAGGGCCTCACTATACCAGACTCCCGACAAAAGGTGTAGGGCCTAACTATCCCAGTCCTGCTACACTGTCTGCTCAAAACAACCTTGCTAGTATCTACTATTATACCAGTCCTAACCCCACTTGCACTGCTTGGTTGTTGGCTGTCTAAACCCTGTCCTTGTATAACTGTCGACAGGTGTGGGGTAATGCTTACACAAAGGCGAGGGCAGGAACTCCTTCCCAGAAATAAACCTCAGCCCCTGCGTCCATAGCTGGTAGCCTTGACTGCACTGTGCAGGCCTTATTTTATTTACTGGCACATACCAATAACAAATCTCACTAACTTCCTTCCAGCCTTAATACACCCATCTCTCCTTCCTTCACAGCAGTTCTTGTTAGCTGACTGATAATTATCTCACAGGCTAGTGCTATGCCTCCAGCCAAGATGTGGACATGGTTCCCTCCCATCCATCTAGTGAGGATAGGGATACTCAAATATTAAAGGTAGAGAGGGTGCTGGCTGTCATCCGCAGGGATATAGGCCTTGTAGGTCTTATAGTGGGACTCTCCTTGTTGCATATGGTCACCTTCCCCCCAATAACACTGGGTGACAATTGGGAATGGTTGTCCACCTACGAGGTCCCCGACTACACCTTCTCCAATATCCTTGTGATTTCCGAAGCTCACTTCAGTGTTACTTGCTGTCTAGATCTTCGGTGCCTTATGTATACAAGCAGGGTAAAGTGTACCCATGCTAAAAAACTCCCAGGTTGTCAAGTGCATAGGAGGTGGTATCTCCCATGGCTCCTCCTACTTGCACTACTACTGGCCGGTGATATTGAAACCAACCCTGGCCCATTAAATCTGACCTGCAAAATCCCTCCCATATGGGGCACGGGCAAGGGGCTAAAAATAGCTCATCTTAACATTAGAAGCCTGCTACCTAATCGTGATGAGCTATTAGCATGGGTTGCACTCTACAAACCCGATATCCTAGGAGTGACGGAGACCTGGCTGAAACCCTCTGTCCCTGACTCTGCCTGTGAACTCACTGGGTATGAATTCACTCGACTGGACAGAGCTGGGGGCAAGGGGGGGTGGCATACTAATCTACCATAAGAGCCACTAAAAATCTCCCAAATTGCCCACCAGGATTCAAACATGTCCCCTGTGAGTTGCTACATGTGCTACTGCTACTTGGGATGCAAAGAAACTGCACCTGGTGTGCACCTATAATCCTCCAAGAGGTGGGCTACCTGGATTAACTCACCTCATGGACAAAATTGGTCCCAGAATCAGGGATAACGAACTCATAATCCTGGGGGATGTAAACCTTAACTGGGATAATGGTAATATTAAGCAGTTTGAGCCTCTGCTTGCTAACCTTTCCCTGACCCAGCTCATCCAAGAACCAACTAGGCGGACAGCAAATGGATCCTCCAGCACCTTACTGGACTGGATCATGTCTAACCATCCTGACAGGATCTCATCAGCGGGGTACATTATCTGACTCCATCTCTGACCACTCACCGGTTTTCTGTGTATGGAAAATTCCCACCCCCAAAATTCCACACAAAATTATGCATGTCAGAAAATACTCTAGATTTGATACTGAGGAGTTCCTGGAGGACCTAAGAGTTACTGACTGGTCTGGGGTGTATGGTGCCACTGACCCCTCGGCAGCAACCTCTTACTTCCTTTCTACCTTTGGGGCCTTGCAAGACAAGCATGCTCCCAAGGTCACCTGTAAGGTGAGGGGGTCCACTACCCTCTGGTTAAATGGGAATCTCCTAGCCCAGATGCAGGAGAGAGATAAGTGCTGGGCTCGTTCCAAAGGTACCAGTGATCCCATGATTATTCAAAGGTACAGACACCTCAGGAACAAGTGCAAAAAGGCCATCAGGGCAGCAAAGAGTGGCTTTTACAAGTCCGCCCTACTAAGATCTGCCAGTAATCCCAGGAGGTTCTGGAGAGATATTAAATCTCTTGTCAGCGGATCCTCCCATCCGGGGGTTACAGACATGGTCATAAATGGAGTCTCCTGCAATAGTCCCCATACTATTGCCAACTCCCTAAATAATCACTTCTCTGACCTCTCTGCCTTCACAACCCTCTTCTCACCTGATGAGGCTGTGTCCCACCCCCTTCCCTCCACTCTGCTGGAGGGTCACCCTCCTCATCAAATGTTCCACCTCAGGGCTGTATCAGTTCAGGACTTGCAGAAACACCTAGCTGGCCTCTCCCAGTACTCCAGTCCTGGCCTAGACAACCTGAGCCTAAACTCCTTAAGCTTGGTGCTGCACACATTGCCTCACCAGTAGCCTTTATCTTCAACCTATCCCTTGGTCTGGGGACCATCCCTGACATCTGAAAAGAGGCGAGGATTGTCCCTGTACTGAAACAAGGAAATCCCAAACTGCCTGACAATTATCGACTGATTGCCATTCTCCCAACCCTTAGCAAGCTCCTTGAAAAGGTAGTGGCTGAGCAGCTTTCGGAATATATCCACTGTCATGAACTTCTGTCCCCAGCCCAGCACGGCTTTCGTAAGGAACACAGCACCACCACAGCCTTAATCTTGGTTACATCAAGCATCTGGACAACCATGGACCATGGCAAACTCTCTGGTGCAATATTTATCGACCTGTCCAAAGCCTTTGACCTCATTGACCACAAACTGCTTAGTGCACAGTTGTGGTCGCTAGGCCTCTCCCCCCATGCCATGAAATGGCTAATGGGTTATCTACATGGCAGAAAGCAGCGTACCTGCTTCAATAAAGTCCTCTCCGAGCTCCTACCAGTGACCTCCGGAGTGCCTCAAGGCTTGGTACTGGGTCCCTTCCTCTTCTCCCTCTTCATCAATCAACTACCCATGGTTACTACCAGCTGTAGTGCCACCATGTATGCAGATGATCTGGTAATCCTGGCTCACTCCCAGAATGCCACTACCCTAAACCAGAACCTGACCGATGACTTTAACAGGGTATTGTCATGGGTTACTAGTCATAAGCTGGTTCTGAACCTGAAAAAGACACAGGCTATGCTCTTTGGCTCAATGGCTCAAATCAAAGCCTCATCGGCCTGCTTACACATCAACAGCGCAGATGGATCCTTACTACCCATAGTGAGCTCCATCAAATATCTGGGGGTAACACCTGACCCACAGCTTGACATGGGTAATCATATCCTTAACCTCTGCAGGGCAGCAAACTGCAAACTGCAAACTGGGACTGGCCTATAGGGCCAAGTATAACCTTACACCAGCAGCCAGGCTTGCCCTAGTGAAGGGTGTGCTCCTTCCCTCCCTCAGCTATGGGCTGCACCTATTTGCTCGCTCTCCAAAGACATATCTCACCCAGTGGTACACTGCTTACAATAACATTGGTCGTTTTGCCTTGGCTGCCCCCCGACTCACCCACCACTGTGAGCTAGATGAGAAACTCTGCTGGCTCTCACCAGCTAGATACCTTGATTTTGGTTTGGGATGCCTCTCTAGGAAAGTGATCAGAACTAGCACCCCCCAGGGGCTGGCCCAGCTTCTGCCTAAACTGAATCCCACCCCCTACCAACTTAGGTCTCCTACATTAGGGATGCTCAAAGTCCCTCCTTCACGGACCCTCATGGGGGATTGGGACTTTGCCATAAGTGCGCCCAGACTCTGGAATTCGCTGCCTGTGGATATCCGAGCTGCCCCCTCCTATCTGAGTTTTCAAAATTCCCTGTGGGGTTTCCTAAAACTAGCATCAGAGTGTGACTGCCCCAAACCTCCCTAGAGTAAAGTGTCAAATTGTTTTGTCTGAACCTCCCAAGGGTGTCTCCATTGAATTCCTGGAGATATTTTCCCCATTGTATCAATGACTTCTGACTACTCCCTGCCTGAAAAGCCTTGGTCATTTTACACCCATTACTGCTCCACGGTCATAGGCTAACCATGACATATTGCACCTTGGTCACTTGGTAGAAACTTGTACTACCAAGTGTTTCTGTTTCTGTCTAACATGTGCATATTTAGAAAAATGGGATGAGCTGTATATACCTGTCCACGATCCAACTAGCCTAGGGGGTGTATACGACAATGTTACAAGTTATATTATGACCAATCCAGTCCTTGAGCTATGCTCCACTCCTATGTATGATGACCTGTATATATCTCTCAGTTGTACTAGCTAGTCTAGAGTGTATAATCTGAAATGTGCTTACTACTATATGTTTTCCCTAGTGTCAAATGATGTATTTCCCACGTTTGTGTACTGTGACAAAAAACTGTACTCTCTTTGCCATGTCTCTTTGACTGTTGTTCCTCATGTTGTATTCTCCTGGGATATTCCTGAAAATACGCATAATATTTGTCTAGTGTACTTACCCGGTAAACAAAAGCTAAATAAATAAATAAATAAATTGTTCTGCCTTGCTCCTGCCACAATTACTGTACTGTTTTGTTCTTGCCGCTGTTACTGTATTGTTTTGTTCTTGCCACTATTACTGTATTGCTTTGTTGCTGCCGCTATTGTTGTATTGTTTTGTTCCTGCCACTGTTGATGCATTGTTTTGTTCCTGACACTGTTACTGTATTGTTTTGTTTCTGTCACAATTACTGTATTGTTTTATTCCTGCCACTATTACTGTATTGTTTTGTTCTTGCCATTATTTATTCATTTATTTATTGCACTTTAGGATTAATACCTTTGAGTCCTGGGACTCATTTACAAAGGTTCCAGGTCATGCACAAAACAATTAGTCAAACATGCAGGTTGCAGACATTACAAAAAAAGTTAGACAAAGCATATTGGTTGCATACAATTGAATGATATGAGTTAGAATACATTGAAGGAACAGTTTGTTTCGGTCAGGTTACAAATAAAATAGGAGGAGCATGGTTACAAGGGTATAAAGCATTTCAGTAAGGGAACATTTAGGATACAGCTCAAACAAAGGAAACAGTTTCAAAGCAAGTGCTTTAGTCTGTCAATTTAGAGTCATCAGGCCCCTGGGAGTACTGGCCATACAGATGGGGACTAGCTATACAGCGAGGAAGTGAGTGGGGGGAGCAGCCTAAGGGCGGTGTTGTTGTTTTGTTGAAGGGTGAGTGGTGGTGGTGGGGGAGTTGCTGCAGTGATGCCAGCAGCGTGTGGGGGTGTAAGGTGGGGGACAGATGTGGGGAGAAAACTAAGGGGAGGGGTACTGGAGTGGGGTGGAGGTGTGAAAGGAGGTTGGGATATAAACAGCAAGGAGGTGGGTGGTGTGTAATGGAGGGGGTTGTGCAAGAGAGGAATTGGGGTGGGAATATTAGAGGCAGGAGAGGGTGGGGGATGGGAGGTGGAGGGGGATGGTGGTGTAGGAGGGATGGGGTGGGAAGGAGGGGGGACGGTGGAGGGGGTAGGTTATTCAGGCTAAAGAGTCCTGTAGTTGGCTAGTTGAAGCATGCACAGGCCAGTTCATGATGCAGTAGAGTCCTAAGTCCTGTCTTGAAGAGGCTAATCTTGTTGCTTTCAATGAGTGATGCAGGTAGCGCATTATACCATTTTGGTCCTTGGTACGAGATGGATTTCTGTGCCAGGGTGGTACATTTAAATGGTACCAGGAGCCCGCCTTTCTCTGCACTCCTGGTTGGTTTAGATGATCTAGCCTGCTGGCAGAGTCCACATAGAGATGGAGGCGCTAGTCTTAATTGGTCTTTCTTGACAAGTAGGCAGGTCTGATACTGGGCTCTGAGATTGAGAGGAAGCCATCCAGTACCTGAGTAGACGGCACAGGTGTGGGTTGAAGAATCAGCTCCTAGGGTCAGCTGGCAAGCCTTGTTTAATAGGGATTTTATTCGATTGAGGGCAGTTTCAGTGCCCGCTCTGTATATTGGTAGGCCATAGTCAACAGATGCAAGGACCAAACTGTTCATGGCTAGTTTTATTGCATCAGGTGTCATAGAGTGCCTGTGGCGGTATAGCACTCCAAGGTTCATACTAATCATTTTGACAGCATGGTCAATATGACCTGAGAAATTGAGAGTGCCTTAAATGTGAATGCCTAGGTATTTAAATGAGTAGACTTGCTCTAGAACATCTCCATTAAGATTCTGTATCAGCATAGGATAGAACTTATTTTTGTTCTGTGGGACAGTAAGCAGCATGCTTAGTTTTTTTGTGGTTTAGCAACAGTTTTTTGGTGCTGAACCAGAATTCTAGCTTCTGGAAGCTGTCAAGGAGTTGGGAAGTGATGGTCGACTGGTCCCTGCCAGAGGCAGAAATGATGGCATCATCTGCATAGAGTACAATGTGAGCTGGGTAGGCCGAGGGTAGGATATTGATACAGAGACTGAAGTGGAGAGGCCTAGGATTGATCACTGTGGGACTCCAATGCTTATCTCCCTGGGAGATGATAGTGAGTTTCCAATTCTGATGTGCTGAATACAGTGAGCGAGGTAACTGTTAAACCGTGCCACTGTGTCTGGGGTTAGTCCTGTTGACAGCAGGCTGTTAAAAAGAAGGTGATGGTTAACGGAGTCAAAAACCTTCATGAGGTCTAAGAACATTGACTCCACCACCATCTCTTTGTCTAAGGTGTCGTATACTTGGGAGGTGCATTCTACTAGGGCCGTTAGGGTAGAGTGGTGTTTCTGGGAACCATGCTGTTGGGGGCACAATTTGTTGTACTTCTCCAGGTACTCTGTGAGCTAGTCAGACACCACCCTCTCTAGGGCTTTGGAGAGGGGTTAGGATGGATATCAGCCTGTAGTTGGCGGTGTTGGTTCTATCTCCAGTTTTAAGGATGGGGTGACTAAGGCCATCTTCCAGGCGTCGGGGAACACACCCGATCTGAGTGAGGCATTGAAAACCTTTGTGAGTGAGTGGGTTGGCAAGCTCATTTAGGACAAGAGTGACCAGCTTTGTATCGACTTGGTCACTTCCCAGCCTAGTTTTCCCAAGGACGTGCTTGACGTACTTGATTGTCTCAGCCTTGGTGATTTGTTTAAAGTGAAACAGCAGAGTCCTAGTTCTTGATGTTGTGGGGTGGGCATGATTTGGTGATGAAGTAGTAGTCAGACTGAGATAATTGGCTGGTAGTACACCTGAGAGATCAGTAAAGGCTGAGTTGAACTCATTGGCTATGTCTACAGGTTCCTGGAGTGTCTCTGTGAAGGTTGTAATCAGGTCTGGTGGGGCTCTGGGGGCCTTGCCCGTGAGGGTTTTCGTGGAGTTCCAGAAGTCCTTACCTGTGCACCAGCATTTGGTAAAAAGGTCTTTATAGTACATGGCTTTAGCTGATCGGATGAGCCCGGTGCAGTAGTTTCTAGCTGTTCTGTATGCAGTAACGTCGGCTTGTTTCCCGGACAAATTGACCTTATGCCACAGATTGTCATGGTTACACATTAGATCAACTAACGATCTGGAGAGACACGGGTTGATGGTTCCTTTCAGTTTTCTGGTTTTGAAGGGTGCAAATATGTGACAGGCTTGATTGAAAGTCACTATTAGGTGGTTCAGGGCTTGGTTACCATCAGTGGCTCTGTCGAGTGGTGACCAGTCAATCTGCTTTAGGTATTGCTTGAAGTTGTCCAGTAGCCTTAGTCTTAGGGCTGTATTTCTGGAGACCTTGGGTGAGCATTTGGAGAACTTATTGGCCCAGTAGAACTGGACTGGTGAGTGGTCACTAAGGCTGTCTGGCAAGACAGATACTCCAGATATGTGCTCAGAGTGGGAGGAGAGGAGCCAGTCAATAAGGGTACTGGTACCAGTCTTGTTTAATCCTGGTGGCATGAGTGACCACTTGGGTGAGGTACTTACTGGATATGAGGTCTCCGATCTGAGTTTCCTTCAGAGACTGCCAGTTGGTGCTGAAGTCTCCAACAATGACTTGCTCCCAATTTGTGCCCAGCTGTTGCCGATTGCTTACAAATAACTTGAGGCTAGCATCCTGTTTTTTTGGTGGTATGTACACAGTGGTGAATGGTAGGACCTTATTTTGTTGCTCTATGGAGAGTTTTAGATTGAGGATTTGGGCCTCGTTGGCATGCAGGCTGTTGTCCATGGTCTGAACTTTAATGTTTTCTCTAATGTAGACATGGTAACCACACCCGCGTTTGGTTAGCCTGTCCTGTCGGTAAGTGTTGTAGCCATCTATCAAGACAGAGGCAGCTGAGTTTTTTGCTGAGAGCTAGGTTTTAGTAAGGGCTATTATGTCCGGTTTGGTCGTCTCCACCCAAGACTGGAACTGAGGGAACTTGTGCGGGAGGCTATGGATGTTAAGGGAGATGATACTGAGGAGTTCATTTCCTTCAGAGGTCCTGCGGGGGGGGACCCTGAGTTAGGATGAACATTGCCAGATAGGAGTAGTATCATGAGTATCAGTTTACAAAGGAAGCAGGACCAGGTACTCTTGATTAAGCAGCTGGGCTGAGCCTCTGGGTGCCTGTAGTCTGCATTAAATGCTATGTAATAGTTGCAGCATAGTAGAGCGGTGATGGGGAGCACACTGGGACCCTGCTTGGTATTGTTTAGTGTGGTGGTGAGGGGTGTTCGCAATCAAGGGAGTTCAGTGGACGTATCTCTACTGTCTGGAACCACTAACCTCAGATCAACAGTGGGGATTGTGGGTGCCCTAGCTGGACCTTCCGTTTCTCTCCTGTCATTAACCCATGCCAAGTAAGCAGAGTGAGCAGGAGGGCTAGCTTCGTGTAAAAGGCAATTTTAGGGCTGGTATGCTGTGACAGATATTTTGTGTTGTCAGATTTCCTGTAGGTAGGTTGCTATTCAGCTCACAGGATCAGCAGTCAGTTATAGGCGAAGCCTTTTAGCACGAGTAGGACTGGGGTCTAATTGCTCCTGGATCAGGATGCTGCAGGGATGTTCAGGGATATGTAATATAACAATCTTGTCCAAGGCACCAGAAGACAAATGATGAAGAATAATCAAGTCCACAGGAACATACTTCTCAAGTGTCCCTGATTTTCAGGGATGTCCCTGATTTTGCCTCAAAATTTTACTCTGTCCCTCCTAAAATTTGTGTTTTTGTGGCTAAACAGTGGTGACTGTAAGCACAAAACAATGTCAAGCATTAAATTTACAGACTTGTTCTTCTTTAGAAAATGTATTTTGCACTAAGTCCCATATTTTACCAGCTTTCTGGGTGGATATCTCTAATTTTGAAGATGTGTCCCTGATTTTGGTCCTTTGTCCCTGATTTTTTTAAGCCTTGTCCCTGATTTATGAGGCAGGGGGTTGAGAGGTATGCACAGGAAATGGTGAGCTACTGGAGACCAGTAAACTGTTGTTACTGTAGATCAAAGACCCAGAATGTGTTACATTCCTGAAGGTGATAAACATTGGCCTGGAGCATATGCAGGATATAAAAATCCTTTGTTAGTGTCTTCCCTTTGTTCTCCAAAATGGTTGTGAATAGATCTCAAAAACAAGCACAGATCCTTTAGGAACAGGCCAGACAGAAATGTGGATTCAATGTAGCATTCCACAACTCAGAGCTTGTAGAACAGATTTGCTGAACTTACTTTTGCGTTTGATGGCTTCAGAAAAAGTTGATTTATGATGACAATGTAAATAACTGGTGGTAATGTTATGCAGTTTCTTAGTCCAGGAAACTTTCATAGATGCCATGTCCAAGAATGGTATAGTTCCTCCAAGCAAAAGCACATGAAAAGCCACAAGACTAAACTACTGACAGAGACAAACAGCCAGCCACACAGCCCTGGACATTTTTATTTTATTTATTTATTTAGTGTTTGTTGACCGGGTAAGTGCACTAGACAAATCCTGCCTATTTTCAGGCACGACCTGGGGGAGGGGGATACAGATGAATGCCAACTGACCTTGAACCAGATTAAGCTGTTGGTGGTATTTTTTAGTGAATAAGGAAATTTGGCCAGGACACGGGAAATTCCCCTACTCTTTTCGATAAGTGCCATGGGATCTTTAACATCTACCTGAACTACCACCAATCCAGGCAGATGGGACCTCGGTTTAACGTCTCATCCGAAAGACGGCACCTCAGAAGTGTAGCACCCCTCTCATGCTGCACTAGTGTCAGTACTGGGATATTAACCCACGTGCCAGATGTGGGAACTGAACCCACAGCCCTCTGATCTCCCGGCCTCAGAGGCGAGTGTGCTACCTACTGAGCCACTGACACTGCATTATTAGTAGATTGTTTTGTTCTTGACACTATTGCTGTATTGTTTTGTTCCTTCCACTATTGATGCATTATTTTGTTCCTGCCACTATTACTGTATTGTTTTTTTCTTGCCATTATTGCTGTATTGTTTTGCTCCTGCCACTGTTGATGTACTGTTTCGTTCCTGCCACTGTTACTGTATTGTTTTGTTACTGCCACTATTACTGTATTGTTTTGTTCTTGACACTATTGTAGTATTGTTTTGTTCCTGCCACTACTGATGTATTATTTTTTCCTGCCATTATTACTGTATTGTTCTTGCCATTGTTGCTGTATTGTTTTGTTCCTGCCACCGTTTGTGTTTTGTTTTGTTCCTGCCATTATTACTGTACTGTTTTGTTCCTGTCACTATTACTGTATTGTTTTGCTCCTGCCCCTGTTGATGTATGACTATGTTCCTGCAATTATTACCGTATTGTTTTGCCCCTGCTACTATTGATGTATTATTTTGTTCCTATCATTATTACTGTATTATGTTGCTGCCACTATTACTGTATTGTTTTGTTCCTGCCACTATTGATGTATTGTTTTGTTCCTGACACTATTACTGTACTGTTTTGTTCCTGACACTATTTTTGTATTGCTTTGTTCCTGCCACTGTTGCTGCATTATTTTGTTCCTGCCACTAGTAATGTATTGTTATTGTAACCTTTCCAGGCTGTGCCTGGGAATAGGCATCTCTATGCTTAAGGTACTTACCTGGTAAACGAAAACAAATAAAAAAGGTTAAAATGTTATAACCAATTGTATTCTAGCTGAACGGCAATGCGGGTTTATATGCAGCATCCAATTTCTGCAGAGCAAAGGTGTAATGGTGATGGTAATTAGAATTTGAGCACTCTGAGTGTAGCAAACTGCTGTGGCCTCAGGGAACCTAAGCAAATGTGTATTCTAAAGAGATTTTTTACTGCTGTTTTGTTAGTTGTATATGTAACTCCCCTACAAATGGAGGTTCCCAAAAAGTCTTCCTTGAGTTGGCCTAAATGCTCACTGCCAGGCTGGTGTCCTACATTTTAGCAGTTTAATTGTATTGCAACAGAGTGCCTGTAAAGCCTCCGTGTACTGTCTCTTTAAGAGCTGCCTAGATTGCAGTCATAATTAATCTGGGAGGGGGCTGAGTGTTTCTATGCTCGAGTCCCACCTGGGCTACCAGAAAATTGCTCCGTTCTGCCATCGCTGTTAGTGCTGTACTTATTTGCTGATTATCCATTAGAATAGTAATGATATTGTAGTCTGTCTAACCTGCCTTCTTTGCAGCATGGACCTTATGTATTGCACCACCATTTTGGTTTTGGACTGCCAGTCAGCACCAAGCAGTACCTTTTGGGACTCTAACTGTCCCCAAGGGTCTTGTGGGAGCAAAATTCTGTAGGAATTGTAGTTTTTGCATTCTGGCACCAAAACAGACCTGGAGGGGGAGCTCTTGAACTGACTGACAGATAGATCAGCCAACCAAACCTTTTGGATCCTGGGGAAAGTCCCAGGGTGCTTGCAGCTACAGTCAGTCTGAATTGAGAAGTGAAAGTGGTAACAGCTTGAGTGATTCAAGCAGCAGCCCCTGTGTAATTCGCGCAGGAGAACTGTGAAAGGGCTGAGTTTTGGCCTGGCTGTCTGCCTGCTGTCCCTGAGAAGGAGAATAGAGCTCATTCAGACTGAATCCGAATTGTGAGAGTGAGATAAGCCACAGAACTGTGACCAGGCTTTAACCTGAAGAAGACCGAAGATTTGCTGAATGCGATTGGCCTGTCAGGATTTCCAGCCACCTTTGAACTCCCGGCTTGTGCAGAGACCCTGTAATTGCAACCAGATAGCAATCTGCCTGGTACAGTAGAATTCCTTACATGTAAATGTGCTGTGTGCTGTTAGTGGGTTGTGATTTGGTTCCCCACCGTGTGTTGAACTGTGTTCTGCTCACTGGATGCTGCATCTAGCTCCAACAGACTGAATCTGTATTCATCTCCCTTCAGCCTGGGCCTTGCCACACTGACCCAGCCAGAATACCCGCTGCACAGAGAAAGCTATCGACGAGAGACCTGCCTGGGGATCAGCCCTCTGCACAACACTTTGAACAGGAACGACACTTCAGTGATTCGTGTGGGCCCTGCTTCTCCTGGCACTCCAGCTCAACAACCTGCAGTCTTGATTTCATCCTGCCTGTGTCCTGCATTGGGTATCGTGAGTAGACATCAGGGTAGCTCCCTGCAACAACAGCTAAATCTAAAGTGTTTTCATTTGATTGCTTTGTTGTCTTTTCTGTCACAAACTGAGCCCTCCGGCTCTGGATTACAGATAGTGTGTGTTGTGCATGCAGTTTTCTTCCATTCCAGGGCCCCAATCAGCTGTGACGCTGGCCTACCCCGGGCAACGATCCTGGCTAGCCCACCTTCCTCTTACCTGGGTACCCAGTGTGTGTGACTGTGTAGGGACTCTGAAGTGCATGCATGACTGTTTGACTGATATAGCCTTTAAGCAAATCAACCTGATTACGCCCCTCCCTTGTTCAAGTCCCCTGAATAAATCAGATCTAACTCTTTTTGCATTTAACCTGACTGCAGTTCCAGTTTGTGCCAAAAGTACTGCACTGTTGCTATTTGCTGTGCATAACCTTGTTTTACAGGAGGCCTTCAGGGTCGAGCTAGAGGAACCAGCCCTGGTGGTAAGTGCAAACAGTGTGGGTAACTGCATGGTGAATAAGGGTAACTGTGAAACTGACTATTGTATATTGCTCAGGCCACTGGAAGGGACAGAGGAGGGTTACAGTGTCCCGGAGGGCTGTGCCCAGGTTAGCTTGACCACTAACAACCCTGACCACCGGCTGGAGGCACCCATTTCATTACCCAGGCCCCTTAACCTGCAACTAGCCACGCAGGCAGGGGTAGTAGCCCTTGGGATAACGCCACCTAGTGGTTACATATATCTTTATGACAGAAATTAAACACACCTGAAATAAATATTTACAAAATGAACAGTAAAGAGCACACCTACGCTTTAGACATTGTGGAGCACATGGTGGAAGAGATGGTTGAGCTCTCTAAATTCAAGGTTCATTTAGGGGGAGAGCTGGAGTTAGTTCAAAGATGTGGTTCTACAAATGCTATAGAGAAAATGTTACCCCCCCTCCATAATCTGCTTTTCCTCCCTGGCTCAGGCAGGCTTGGACTCCCTTCAACCCTGCCACATCAACCCCCACTGGCTTACCTGACCAGTCTGGGTACCCCCACAGATTGCCACCCCATGGCAGGATCAGAAGGGGTAGGGCTGTCCTCCCACCCTGAAGTCCAATTGTCCAAATCCAGTTCAGCCTTTAGGTATGTTCTCGGTGGTGAGACAGGTGTGGGCTCAGTGTGTAGAGCATCATGGATGCCTGTCTTGCTCTGTTTTCTTCCTCAGTTTTCTTCCTTCCCTAGTCACAGTGGCATGAGCTGAGCATCTGCATGGAGGTGTGCATGCATCCCAGACCCGCAGCCCCCCCTCCTTACTATTGTCTGCCACTTAAGCGTCAATCCTACCACCTGTCCTCCACCTGATAGTAGCCAGGAGCTGAGTCGACCAACCACCTCTATCCAGAGGAGAAGAGCTGCCAGATGGCTGCTCAATCTACCTCTGCCCTTCCCCTCCACTGACCCCTAGCAGCAGTACTAGATAATCAGGAAGTAATTATCAAAATTCTGTTTTTTGGCTGGAACCATGCAGCCATAGTTTGGGTTTCCATATCTGTAAACATTTTTTCTAGCGATCTTTATTTTTTTAGATAATATTTCCATTTGTGGATCTACAGTAAATATGGCTGCTGCCTAATTTGCAGATGAACTCTCCCCTCACGTGGCATCATTTCTTTTGTTTACTCCTATGGGACCTTGTGCTGTACATTCCCACTGTCCCTGTGTAGTGCTGCGAGTCATGTGCACGTGTGGTTGGCAGCAGAGGGTTCAAATTCAGCATGGTGGGTGGGAGAAATGTTAACAAAAACAAAGAAAAATGGAGCAAATTACACAGTGTTAGTACAGCAAAAACAAGAAAGATTACCAGGTAAGTGCTCAACAGAGCACAGGAAACAAACTGTTGCAAAAGGTTCAATTTTTTTATCTAGTACTGCTGCTTTAATCCTGAAGTCAGGTCACCCACAAGGTGAGAGTAAGGTGTTCAGCACCTCAGCACAGTTTGTCACCAGGCCAGCCAAGAAAAAGGCTTTCTTTTGGCCCTTTGGGCCCAATTTTTCTGTGCTGGTGCCATGCTAATAAGCTCAGCACTGCCTTAAGTATTCATAGCACATCTGACAGGCAGTCAGTGTGGCCACTACTATTTTTTTTATTTACTATTCATTTTCTCTTTTGACCAGTCTGCCCCCATTGGTCCATCCCATACCCCCCCCCCATGTGGGACTTACCTTTCTTCCTGTTACACCCTGACTTGACCCCTAGGGCAGGGCCACCAGAGAGCAGGGTGCTGCCCCCAGATGGAGAGTAGGTCAGTGCGCAGGGAAGAGAGCACCACGGTCAGCGATGTGGGACCTGCTGTGAGGGGTGGATACCCTCCTACTCAGTCAGTGATTTTCCCTTTTCTACTTACCCCTAGAATGCTGAGAGAGTTCCCAATGCGCATGCTTGCTTCTGTGTGGATTGCACATGAGGGTATGTCAACATCCTCCCTACCTGCTTGTCGGCTCCACTTGCACTACCTCCTGTGGTTACTCAGGTGATGGTAGTGCGGCGGAGGCTGACCTCCCTCCTTCCCCAAGGGGAGAGAATCCTGTGGGATGCTCGTCTCACCTCCCTCAGCCAGCCAGCTGATGACTCAGACTTGATCCCAAACCCGGGTCATCGGCATCATGAGCGGTAGTGTTACTGCTGCGCTGCTGGACTGGCCTGACCACTGCTGTTTTAAATAACAGACAGCCCATGACTAAGCTGGTACTACATTAGTGCTGAAGACACCAAGGAATAATAATGATATTACACTGCCAACAGTCACCAGGTAAGATATGGGGCACACTCAGTCCCATTGTTTGATTAGCATGCTATTTTAGCACAATGTTAAAACATGTTTCCCAGAAGTGTTAACTAGCACTGTACTTTCCTGTTAGTACTTCCAGAAACTGTTAAAAATACCAGTGCACCCTACTGTATATGCACAGAGGAACCCATAGATGCATAGGCGCCGGGTTGCATGGGCTTGTGGGGCATGGGCCCTAGCAATATTTTGTGATCTAGGCTGAGCCCCAGCAATATTTTTGTGCATCATACACTTTTTTTTTTCTTTTTCACATGGTTATGGTTTCCCGCTGCATTGGTGACTGTGACTGCAACTGTGTCTCCCCCCAGTGTTTAATTGGGCTGGCAAAGCATTTTTTGTTTCAAGCTGGTATCATTATTTAAAATTGGCGCTTTCTCAGCTTGGTTTGTCACCCCCTGGAAAATCATTGGTGGTTCAATGGCATTTTTCAAGTTGCCGCATTGTGATTGGCTGGGGAGGGCTTATTTTTTGGGTGCAATAGTGTCCGACACGCATGCGTGCATTGAGAGTCAAGGTGATTTTGTTGTGTGAGGAGGTGAGTGAGCGAGCTAGTGATGGTTTCATGTGGCAGGGAGAGTAGACTGCATGAACGAGAGATGAAGAGCCAGAAAGGGAGGTGATCATCATCATGGTCCAGGCCTAGCCAGGAGAGAGAGAAGCCAGTCCGGAGAGAGGAGCCAGCTGAGCCAAGGCAGGGGAAGAACAATGAAGCAGGTGGCAGGCCCAGCACACCAGCAGTCAGTGCCAGTGAGCCACCCAGCCAAAGACCAGTCCAGTGCATGCAGTGAGAGTCAGGAGTCAGCCGGGAGTGACTCTGGGACACCAACAGGCTCAGCGCTGGTGCTGGAGAGAACAGGAGTCAACTCATAATTGTTGAGCGAGGAGGGAGAGGGAGGGCCTGGAGCTGGGCAAGGAGTGGGAGTCAGGACCAGTAGACGCAGTGCCAGTGCGTGGTCATCGTTGAGCAGCCAGGCCAGCAGCAACAACCGAGAGAGGACCGGGTCACCGGGTGGGGTCCTTCAGTCCAGGCGGCAGGTGTAGCAGCCATGCACAGGTGACAGAGAGCAAAGCAGCAAAAGCAACAGCCAAGCCAGCCAGCAAAGCCTAGGCAGCAGCAGGCCAGAGAGTGAGCCCAGCAGCAGCACATCAGAGAGATGGAGGCGAGTCAAGTGTGTAGCCAGCAGGCCACCAGGGCAGCAGCAGGCAGCACCAAGTGGTAACATACCCTCCCCCAGTTAAGGCCTGGACAGCACAGCAAACCAGGTAAAATGTGGTGGAGATGGGAGGGTCAGATGCTGAGTCCAGCAGGTGATTGACATAAATGTCTCTGGCACAGCCAGCAGTCTGTGACTAGTAGTACTGACTACTCTGTGATGGGGCCATGGGGGAGTGAACTGTGTCTATGGCTGTGGTAGCTCTGTAGTGTCTGATGCATGGGGGAACAGCCTGGCTGGGCCCTGGGAAGCTTCAGGCAGGAACCGAGAGCTAGCCTACTGGCTAGCTTGCTAACTGTCTTGCTGATGCCTTCAGAAAGTCAGTTAGCAAGCTAGCCAGTAAGCTAGGTCTCTGTTCCTATCCTAAAGGCCCTGCCATGGGGGTAAGGACTGCAATAAGCAAAACAGGAAATAAGGTGTCTGTGGTGATGAGTGGGATGCTAAGTCCAGTGACGGCTGATAAAGTGGGCCTGATGGTCTGTCTCTGCAGCAGTGTGTGACTACTCTTATGGGCATGAGGTGAACTCTGTCTCTGATAGCTCTGCAGACAGTCACTGCACTGTCTGAAGCATGGGGGGGGGAGACAGCCTGGGCCCTGGGAAACTTCAGGATAAGAACTGAGCTAACCTGGCTAGCTTGCTAACTTGCTGTCTTGCTGACGCCTTCAGCAGGTCAGTTAGCAAGCTAGCCAGTAGGTTAGCTCTCTGTTCCCATCGTAAATGCCCTGTCATGGGGGTAAGCAGCAACACATATACTACAAGTACTTTGTTTCTGAAATATGAGGGTCCGCACCTTTCCTGCCAGTGTGATCATAGCCCTAATCAGATCATTGTTTTGCATCTGCCTGATCTCCTATTCAGCTAGCAAATTATTGCCATGCCATAATTAAATGGATTGTGTATCACTTCCTGGAAACTACCAGAGGGGAAAAGAAAAAATGCTTATTAGCAAAAAGGAATGAAGAATATTTTTTTCCAGCTGTCAGCCTCATGGGGCATAAAACAAACTGCAAAATTCTGTGATGTGAAATATGTATCTCCTGCCAAGTGAATACCCAGTTTGTGAATTGGGATTCAGGGTTTTTTGCCCACCAAGAATCAAAATCGAGTCTTTCCCATGTTTCAGACTGTGACCAAAATGTTGTGAATCCACGTAAAGCTATAATTCAACATTGCAGACTTGTTCCCAGTGGGACAGATGCTATTCAGAAGGAAAAAAAAAAAAAAGTTCAGTGAGATTTGTGTTGGGCTGTAAACTGTACATTTCATTTTTTTGTAAAATGTTTGTCAGTGTTGAACAACAGAGATTTCAAAGGGACAGGAGGCAAGCTACCCGGGAGTCGGGAAAAGATAGTGTGGTGATGAGGTGGGGCCAGGGACACAACATTTGTGCCCCCACCTCATCACAGTCTCCCAGGTAGCTTAACCCCACCCCTACAAAATCTTTATTGTTCAACATTGACATACATTTTACCAAAAATGTGACCTGAGAGGGGGTAAAAAAGGCCAGGTGGAGAGTATGAGCATTATAGCATAATGAGAAAGTAAAACAAAAAATAGGCAGCTGCATTCCTCATTAAACTGCGCAGGGAAGCATGAAAAAGCAACAGCTGCCAGCCGAGTTATTTCTAGGGGTCTTACTACTTCACTTTTGTTATGTGGGCCTGTGGCTACTGAAAAGCAGGTTTATTGTGTATAATGGCTCTTGGATTGCTTGGTGTGTTTTCACAGTCACTAGCCCCGCTGGCTAGTGACTACAGAAATTTTGACCCTTGGTCTTCTATGTGCCCATGGGCATGTCTAAAAAATTATATATGAAGTATCTCTCCCAGCGAGATACAGTACTTTATACTGTCTTTAGACATGGCCATGGCACATAGATAGACTCTCAGACCCTCTGTCTGTAACCTACCTTCCTGGTGATAATGATGTATGTGGGTATGCAGTGAAATGCAGTACTGACTCCATTTATGTCACACTCTGTCTCTCCCCACCTCTGCTAAACATAGGGCAGCCTGGAAGGGGGTGCACTGTGCTCAGAAATTATGTGCGAGTGAGTTGATGTGAGGGACCTGGAGTATTTGGAGTTGGGGGGTGATTCTCTCCATGTCTACTGCCTTCTTACTAGCCTACAGATAACAACAAAATCTGGTGTTTCTTGCTCTGTTTTGGACTCTTTTCACTGGTAACTGGTTAATGGGGTGCCCAGTCTCCCAGACAGCCTCCAGCTCCAGCCAAAGCAAAGCAACTGAACTATTGTGTATCATGACATCTGGGGGTATGGGGCAGAACTTAGTGAGGAGGAAATAGAAATGAATCAATGATTGTGGTCCTTGTGGCCAAACAAGGGATGTCCCCGACTTGCAGTGTTATCTTTATCTGCTGCGTAGGTGTTTCAGCAGGCCTTGTATGTTGTGTTATTATGGGAGCATGTCTGATGATAGGCCACAGTGTAAGTCTGGGGGTCAAGCTGGGACACTGCTGGGCAACACAGTTTTTCATGATCCTGAGGAATGCACGGTATATCACAGCCAGTTGTGTAATAACAGGGGAGCATTACATTTCTAGACTACCTTCTTGTCGTCACACATGCACATGCTTTTACAGTTCTTAATTGGGATTTTCCTGAAGATTGATATGGGGGTTTGGGGGCAAGAGAAGAGAGAACCTGGGTGATCATCACCTTCTCTCTCATCCTGGCTCAGCATGTCAATAAATCAAAGTCTTTATTTAACCAGGCAATCACCGTTGAGCAAGCTCATTTTCGAGGTGGACCTGGGTTTGTTAACAAGGAACAAGGGACAATATACATGGGATGCAACACACAAGAAAATAGTAATAATACAAATAAAGTGAGATACAATAATACAGTATATACAAAGTATCAGCAGGTAGCATTGACAGTAGTATATGTTTGGAACAGAAGATACAGCTAGTTTTGGGTAGGACACAATTTTTCATAAAAGTAAAGAAATACACATATCAGGTGCACTGAACACAAATAAAACCTAATATAAAAAGATATATAATGATACGGTATGGAGAATTTAGAGCTGGAACCAGGGTCAAAGGAATGTGGAAGGGACAGATATGGGGGTAGGAAAAGGAGAGAGAGAAGAGTCGATTATAGATGTGATCAGTCTTTTAACAGTAGTAATTAGAGTGTGCTTGGACTTATAGGAGTCACTATTTAGGGTAGACATTCACAGGACTCATTATGATTTAGATATAGAGATTTAAAAGCTGCTAGGCTGATGGGGTGAGTTAATTTCAAAGTATTTTGCAGCTTGTTCCACAGTTGAGGGAGCACAAAGCTGATGTCTGCTCTGCCAATGTGAGATTTTGCTTTGTAAATATAAAGGTAGATATACGAGGTGCTTCTCAGGGCATACTTCCCCAGAGTGCAAAAAGGTAAACAGACAGAGATATACTGGGGCAGTTTATTTAAGATAGCTTTGTATGTCCAAACTGCAGCATTTCTTTTGCTGTCTGTAAGCAAGGGATGACCATCCCACTGCCATGTACAATGCACAGTGGTGGGTTGAGTATGGAGGACCCGTGATAAATCTTATGGCTCTGTGATAAAGCGTATCGAGTTTGGCTAGGGTACCTGCAGGTCCCTGACTATATAGAAAGTCTGCGTAATCCAATAGGGAAAGAAAAGTAGTTTGAACCAGTTTCAGTTTAGCGTCTCTTGTGAGGAGATTATTAATCCTAAAGAACAGACCAAGTCTTTGTCTAAGTTTCTTTGCCAGTTCTTCTAAGTGAACTGTGAAAGTAAGTCTATGGTCTAACCAGACCCCCAGGTACTTGAACTTTGGTACATAGTCCAACTGCTCACATAGAATGGTAGTTCTAGTGTTGATACACAAGATGGAGTGGAAAGGATGAGAAGGGATTTGGCAAGGTTGGAGGAATGGACAAATGTATGGCAGCTCAGATTCAATGCAAAGAAGTGCAAGGTAATGCACCTGGGAAACAAAACCCAGGGGAAGAGTACACAATGGGGGGTGAGATACTGACAACAGTAAAAATGGAAAGGGACCTGGGGTTAATTATATCAGATGACCTAAAGGTGGGCAAGCAATGTAAGAAGGCAGTAAGGAAGGCTGGGGGGATACTGGGGTGCATAGGGAGAGCCATCAATAGTAGGAAACAGGAAGTTGTTATCTTTCTGTACAGACAGTTGGTGAGACCCCATCTGGAGTACTGTGTGCGGTTCTGGAGACCTCATCTCCGCAAAGACATAGACAGAGTGGAGGCTGTCCAGAGGAGGGCAACCAAAATGGTGCAGGGTCTGCACCAGAAGACATACGAAGAAAGACTAAAGAACTTAATATATATACCCTTCAGGAAAGAAGGGAGAGAGGGGACATGATAGAAACTTTCAAGTACCTTAAGGGAATCAACAAAGTCCAAGAGGGTAGCATCTTTCAGAAAAAGAGATGTGCAAGAACAAGGGGGCACAATTTGAAGATAGAGGGGGGACAGCTCAGAGGTAATGTGAGGAAGTATTTTTTCACAGAGAGGGTTGCAGATGCATGGAACAGCCTCCCTGAGGAGGTCATGGAGTCAAGAACAGTGGGGGAATTTAAGAATGCATGGGACAGACATAAGGCAGTCCTAGTGGGGGGTAGGAGGAAATAAGCTATTGGTTAACTAGGACATGCAGCTTATCTGTTAGGTAGGAAAATGGGCAGAATAGGTGGGCCAAGCGATCCTTATCTGCCATCAAATTCTATGTTTCTAGTGATCTGCGGGAGTGTCCCAGCAATTGCAGGATTTATTGCATTTTGAAGGGGTGAGGGGAACATTGCTTTGTTTTTGTTTTTTGCATTTAAGAGCAGTTTCTGGTTTATAGCTGATGTTGCAGCAGATTAAATTCATTTTGAAGGGCTTTACAGGCCACTTCAGGTGTGGGCTACAGCATAGAGTACCTATCATCCACGAATAGGTGTATTTGTGCTTCTTTGATGGGGGCATCTACATTGTTAATATAAATGGTAAAGAGCAAGGGACCAAGAATGGAACCTTGCGGTACACCCCTCAATAGGGGTTTTGGTGGAGAAACTTCCCCTTCTGCCTTTACTTGTTGAAGTCATCCTGAGAGGTAGTTGGAGAACCATTTAAGGGATAGGGAATCCAAACCAATATTCCGGAGGGATGACAGAAGTAGTCTGTGATCAACAGTATCGAATGCCTTGCTTAGGTCCAAGAAAACTGTGCAAAGCTTTTTTTTTGTCTAATTCAAGCTGCCAGTCGTTTGTCACCTTAGCTAGAGCAAAGATTGTACTGTGCTATGCTCTAAAACCGGATTGTAACGGGTTGAGCAATTTTTCTGATTCCAGATACTTCTGAAGCTGGGAGTTCACTATTTTCTCCAGCATCTTTGACAGGATTGGAAGTAGGGAGATTGGCCTGTAGTTATTGAAGTCAGTAGGATCTCCTGACTTAAACAAAGGGACCACAAGTGCATTTTTCCAAACAGGTAATATGTCACCCTGGGACAAGGATAAGTTGAAGAGATGGTAATTGGGACCAGAGGACATGGTAGCCGACTCATAGTTACGAATCAATGAGGTCGGCCCAGCACTTTTCCTAGTGTCCAGCTGAAGGAGAAGATCTGACTTTTTCAGGGAGGTAGGCTGCAGAGAGAAGGATGGACTGGGAATGAGTTTTTCTTCTGTATCCAATCTAAGTTGTTGGCGGAGGATATTCGGGAGAGGAGTCAAAGGCTAGCGCATGGCAAAATGATTATTGAGAGCATCATGATAGACAATCTGTCAGAGATGACAGTATTGTCGAGCAATAATTTCGTAGGTAGGGAATTTACAGTGGTGTGACCTTCAATGTCTTTGATAGTCCTCCAGAATTTGGAGGCATTTCTTGAGGAGCTCTCTAGCTGAGAGCAGTAGAAATTAGCTTTGGCTTCTCTGACCATTTTGGTGCAGAGGTTCCTCGCCCTCCGGAAAGAATTCCAGTCATTTATTAAATCAGTTTTCCTAGCAGTTCTCCAGAGTACATCTCTACTCCGCAAAGCATCTTTCAGATTTTCTGTAAACCATCGACAGGATTTGTTTCTGGCACAAACTTTTACTATGGGAGCATACTTGTTGAGAGCCCCTAGCACAATTTCTGAGAAAATATCATAAGCCTTAGTCAGGGACTTGGCTAGCTAGAAGTCCTGCCATCGCTTGGAGTCTCTTAGGTCTGATATATACCCATGGAGATCAAAGTTGCGTATGTACCTTTTAAAGGAGAATTTTGGTGCAGTTGTATATTTAAGAGTGGCTCTTACACACGCAATGAAGCAATGGTCGCTAATATCAGAGAAAAAGACGCCAGCATGAGAGAATAAATGGGGTTTGTTAACTAAAATGATATCCAAGAGAGTACTGTTATTAGGGTTGAGCTTGTTAGGATGAGTAGATTCGTTTATTAGCTGTGACAACCCAAAGGAATCAGAGAACATTTTAAGTGGGGTGGATGCACGGGAGAGCCTGTCTAAGTTGAAGTCCCCTAGTATGATACACTCTGAAGATGCTGAACCCAGGATGTTTTCGAGATGTTTTAACAACTGTAGTCCAGCTGATGGGGGTCTGTAGCATCCTATTATACATAATGAGACACCGGTGGCAATTTCAATCTTTAATGACAAGCTTTCAAATTCTTTTGGGACAGAGGTTGAGTCAATTATGGAGGCAGGAATTTATCCTTTGTAAATAGCTACCCACCACCTCTGGTTTGCCTGTCAGCTCTGAACAAAGAATAGGAGGGGATGTTAACTTCGTTGTTACTGGTCACCAGTCGGAGCCAGGACTCCGTAATCACCAGAACATCTGGAGCAGTATGACATACCCAGGCCTGAACAGAAGTGATTTTTTTAGTAGGCTACATACATTAACATGCAAGAATGTAAGCTCCTTGAGGCTTTGTAGCTCTGCTGGGGATTCCATGGGTGCCAGAGGGCCTGGATTAAGCTCAACATTTCCTGAGCATAGTAAAAGCGGGAACAAGAGTTTCCTGCAGAGTCCTAGGAGAAGTGTGGGTGGCTGGGTCTTCTTTTGGTTACGTGATTTGTCTGCGGCAGTATAGGGAGTTCTGAGGCTAGTTCACAGTTTTTCTGATGCTGCATACAATAATACCCTGACCGAGAGAGTCAATGGGAGTAGGGGGGAGTATGCAGAAGGTGGTGTAGCCCTGTGGGCAGGCTCTAGGAGAGTTCCTGCCTCCTTCCGTATAGTAGTGAATGTGTTGTTGGTCTGTAGCGATGTGTCCACCAACCCCTCCCTCTGATCTCTCCCCCCCCTTATAGAGAGGAACATGTCCCTCTGATCCCTGTCCTCCAAGAAAGAAAGAAGACACCACATGGTAAGGACAATATTTATTAACAGTCACACACAGCAGCAAACCAAATATCAAGTTTCTTTGGGAAATCAAACCCCAAATGCTTCCATCCCCCCCAAAAAAAGTCTTCCTGTTAAAGTTTAAAAGCAAGCCTTTTAAATACTGTTTCAATTCTTTTCCCATACCTGAGGCCAGGGGCTTAACCCTCAGACCCCCACGTTATGATACAAGGTGCTCAGTTCCCATATACCCGTGGTGGTGGTGGGTTTACCTCTGAATCCTAGCCCATGGGATGGAGGCTTTGAACGCGGATCCCTAGACCCTATGTGGTTGACCTCTGACCCCTGGACAAGGTGGAGGGCCTTGACCCCTGACTCCTAGGCCCCACCAAAAAAAATTTTACAAACCCAGCTCCTATGCATAGGTGCACTGGTATTTCTAACAGTTTCTGGAAGTGCTAACAGGAAAGTACAGTGCTAGTTAACACTTCTGGGAAACATGTTTTAACATTGTGCTAAAATAGCATGTTAATCAAACAATGGGACTGAGTGTGCCCCGTATCATACCTGGTGACTGTTGGCAGTATAATATTATTATTATTCCCTGGTGTCTAGTGTTACCCACTACTTCACTCAGTTCTCATTGGCAGTGTAATATTATTCTCTGGTGTCCAGTGGTTCCCCTCTCCCTCGCCCAGTCATTGCTGGCAGCTGGCATATATCAGTGTCAGTGGCTCAGCAGGTAGCACACTCACCTCTGAGGCTGGGAGATCAGAGGGCTGTGGGTTCAGTTCCCACATCTGGCACTTGGGTTAATATCCCAGTACTGACACTGTAGTGCAGCATGAGAGGGGTGCTGCACTTCTGAGGTGCAGTCTTTTGGATGAGACGTTAAACCATGGTCCCATCTTTCTGGATTGGTGGTAGTTCAGGTGGATGTTAAAGATCCCATGACACATATCAAAAAGAGTAGGGGAATTTCCCCGGTGTCCTGGCCAAATGTTCCTCATTCACTAAAAATACCACCAACAGCTTAATCTGGTTCAAGGTCAGTTGGCATTCATCTGTATCCCCTTCCCCTGGGTTGTGCCTGAAAATAGGCAGGATTTGTCTAGTGCACTTACCTGATCAACAAAAGCTAAAAAAAAAAAAAAAAAAAAAAGTGTAACATTATTGTTATTACTGGTGACTCCTTTAATGCACGGACTCGATCTATGTTTTAAACGGTTTAATAACCACGTTTGTGTCATGCCCAGTTTATTTCGTTTGTAGTGCACCATCTTATTGGCTCTTACTCTGCGTGTGGGCAGGCCAAGCACCTCAACAAACACGGCGGCTCCATTTCTCCATTACCGGGGACCGGCACAGATTGTTTGCCTGTCACTCTCATTATAGGTAACTTACTATTATTTTTCAGTATTTATCTGATTGATCCTGCCTTTACAACTGAAAAAATCAATCCAGTTAATCTTGGTGTTCGTACACTTCAGGCAGGGCTTCAGGAGACAGAGAACAGCGACTGTGATTGGGAATGGGCCACGCAGGGGGCTGTGGCTGACTGGAGAAGGGGAGAGACAGAGAGAGAGTGTGTGACAGAACTGCTTCACTAACTTTGGCATTCACTCCCTGCACCAGCAATTAAAAAAAATAAAGGATAGACAACTGTGTTCTTATGGATTCTTTTACACACCCTTGGTGTGTACTGACCTCATAAACCTGTCGAGCATCGCTGTTGAGGTTTATGGGTCATCATACACCTTGGATGTGTAAATAAACCATTAGTTTATATATTATTCTCTGGTCTCCAGTGTTCCCCTCTCCTTCACCCAATCCTCACTGGCAGTGTAATATTATTCTCTGATGTCCAGTGTTCCCCTCTCCCTCACCCAATCCACACTGGCAGTGTAATATTATTATTCTCTAATGTCCAGTGGTCTGCTCTCCCTCACCCAATCCTCACTGGGGGAGTAATATTATTATTCTCTAATGTCCAGTGGTCCGCTCTCCCTCACCCAGTCCTCACTGGCAGTGTAATATTATTCTCTAATGTCCAGTGTTCCACTCTCCCTCACCCAATCCTCACTGGCAGTGTAATATTATTGTTCTATAATGTCCAGTGTTCCCCTCTCCCTCACCCAATCCTCACTGGCAGTGTAATATTATTATTCTCTAATGTCCAGTGTTCCCCTCTCCCTCACCCAGTCCTCACTGGCAGTGTAATATTATTCTCTAATGTCCAGTGTTCTACTCTCCCTCACCCAATCCTCACTGGCAGTGTAATATTATTAGAAACATAGAATTTGACGGCAGATAAGGACCACTTGGCCCACCCAGTCTGCCCATTTCCCTACCTGATGGATAAGCTGCAGATCCTAGTTAACCAGCAGCCTACTTCTTCCTACCCCCACCCCCTAGAATTGCCTTATGACTGTCCCATGCACGCTTGAATTCCACCACTGTTTTTGACTCCACAACCTCCTCTGGAAGGCTGTTCCATGCATCCACAACCCTCTCTGTGAAAAAATACTTCCTTAAATTACCTCTGAGCCGCCCCCTTCCATCTTCAAATTGTGCCCCCTTGTTCTTGCACACCTCTTTTTTTGAAAGATGCTACCCTCTTGGACTTTGTTGATTCCCTTGAGATACTTGAAAGTTTCTATCATGTCCCCGCTCTCCCTCCTTTCCTCGAGGCTATACATATTAAGCTCCTTAAGTCTCACTTCATATGTCTTCCGGTGCAGACCCTGCACCATTTTAGTTGCCCTCCTCTGGACAGCTTCCATCCTGTCTATGTCTTTGAGGAGACTGGGTCTCCAGAACTGCACGCAGTACTCCAGATGTGGTCTCACCAGCTGTCTGTACAGAGGGATAATAACTTCTTGTTTTCTGCTGGTGATGCCTCTCCCTATGCATCCCAGTATCCCCCCAGCCCTCCTTGCTGCCCTCTCACATTGCTTACCCACCTTTAGGTCATCTGATATGACTACCCCCAGGTCCCTTTCCATTTTTGTTGTTGTTAGTATCTCACCCCCCATTGTGTACTCTTCCCCTGGGTTTTTGTTTCCCAGGTGCATTACCTTGCACTTCTTAGCATTGAATCTAAGCTGCCATACATTTGACCATTCCTCTAACCTTGCCAAGTCCTTCTCATCCTTTCCACCCCACCTTGTGCATCAACTCTGTTGCAGATCTTTGTGTCATCTGCAAAGAGACATTCTTTTCCTTCAGTCCCTCTGCAATGTCACTTATAAAGACATTGAAGAGGACGTCCATCACTAACCCCTTTTCAGAGTGGACTCCATTTACTATTACTCTGTGTCCTATTCTCCAGCCAATTCTTTACCCAGGCTGTCATCTTGGGACCGCTCCCAGGCTGGCTAACTTGTATATTAATCTTTTGTGTGGGACTGTGTCAAATGCCTTGCTAAAGTCTAGGTAGGCCATGTCCACAGCCCCTCCCTGATCTACTACTTTGGTCACCCAGTCAAAGAAATCTATCAGATTTGTCTGGCATGACCTTCCGCCAGAATCCATGTTGCCTTGGGTCCCGTGCCCTCTGGCCTCTAGATACGCAACAATTCTTTCCTTCAGAAGTGATTCCTTCATTTTCCTACCACTGAGGTTAAACTAACAGGTCTGTAGTTTCCTGCTTCTGCCTTGCTCCCACTTTTGTGAAGGGAATCACATCTGCCCTCCTCCAGTCCTCGGGTACCACCCCATCTCCCATGATTTGTTAAAGAGGGTAGTCAGTGGTGTCACTAGTTCTATCCTTAGTTCTTTTGGAATTCTGGGATGAATCCCATCAGGCCCCATTGCTTTGTCCACCTTCAGTTTTAAGAGCTCTTTCAGAACTCTTTCTTCTGTAAATGGGTTGGTATCAACTTCTGTATCCAGAGTGTTTCTACTGTTTGTTTTAGGTACCCCCTCTTCCTTTGTAAATATCTGAGCAAAATATTTGTTTAGTATCTCTGCCTTTTCACAGTCACCCTCTGCCCACCCTCCTCCCTTTATTAAGCCTCACTATCCCTCCCTTGGTCTTCCTTTACTCCTGATGTACCTATAAAAGGTTTTATGTCCCTTCTTAACTGAGTTGGCTATCTTTTCCTCGGTTTGGGCCTTTGCTGTTCTGACTGCCTTTCCAGCTTCCTTTTGCTTTAACTGATACAGTTCTCTGTCCTGTTCCTTCTGTGATTCCTTGTACTTCTGAATGCTTTCTTTTCTCTGGAACCTTCACTGCCACTTCCTTTGAGAACCATAGTGGTTTCTTACCTCGTTCATTTGTTTATTTGCTTTACACAAGGCTTGTTACTCTGTGATGGCAGTTTTATTATTCCCCATTGTTCTTCCACACCTCCTTCCTGCCCATTTGCTAGTGCATTCCTTAGGCACTCACCCATTTTGGCAAAGTCAGCCCTCCTAAAATCCAGTACCTTTGTCTTTGTATGGCTTGACTCTATTGCTGTGTTTGTTGTGAACCATACTGTTCGATGGTCACTAGTTCCCAGATGGCTACCCACTTCTACATCTGTGATCCTCTCTTCATCTCCGTTTGAGAGAACCAGGTCTAAGATTGCTCCCTCTCGAGTGGACTCCAATACTAGTTGTCTAAGGCATGCCCCCTGTAGGGCATCCAGAATAACCCCACTCTTAGAAGTGGCTGCTGCAACTGCATTCCAGTTAACATCTGGCATATTCAGATCACCCATCAGCAATATCTCCTTTATCTGCCATTCTAAGTATACTTTCTATCATTTCCTTGTCCATTTCCTCCCCTGAGAGAGGGTCTGTATACAACCCCTGTGGGATTGTGGTGCCATTGCCTGCCTCCAAATTGACCCACAGTGCTTCTTCTCCTCCCTGTTTACCCTTTTGTTCTGTTGCTTTGATTTCTTCTCTTATGTAGAGAGCTGCTCCTCCTCCTCTTTTACCCTCCCTGTCCCTCCTGTAGATAGTGTATCCTGGTATGTTTAAGTCCCAGTCATGGTTCTGTGTGTAACGTGTTTCTGTGACTGCCACAATATCCAGATCTTCCTCCTCTATCAAGGCCACTAATTCAGGAAGCTTGTTACCCAGACTACGGGCATTGGTACTCATTGCTCTCCATTTTTTGATGGCTTTACCTTCTGTAGCAGCAACCCCCACTGACCTTTCTACCTTGGTCTTTTTCTCATTTAGTACCCTGTTTTGTAGGGGGAAGCTGGGATTTTCCTTCTGCTTATCAGTGCCTCCCCCCTTGACTAGTTTAAAGGCTTGCCAATGAAACATTTAAACCGATTGCCCAAAAGACTTGTTCCCTTCCTGGACAGATGCAGACCATCCTGCCAGTATAGGCTGGTGTCCCTCAGGAGGAACCCCAGTCCCAATGAAGCCAAACCCTGTGCCCACACCATTTTTAACCATTTGTTAAATTGCATGGTGCAAAGTACCCTCGCCTCACTCATGCCACTGATAGGCAGCACCTCTGAGAAGGATACTGTGTGTGCTGCTTGTCTTAAGCCCTCCCAACTCTACAAAGTCCTTTTGCACTGCTCTAATCTCATGATGAGCCAAGTCATTTGTCCCTAGGTGGACAATGATGTCCAGCTCAGACTCCGTGCAACTGTTCTCGTGATCCTAGGATGCTTCCTGTCCCTCCAAGCCATGGCACCAGGCAGGCACCTTACTTCAGTTTTCCCTGCCCCCCAGTTCTATCCCCTAATAATTGAGTCCCCACCAGGAGCTGCTTTCTTTCCTGTGGTGCCTCTCTGCCTCCTTCCTGAGGGCCTCCCTTGTGACAATTGTCTGCACCCTCCTTAGTCTCCTCTTCGGGTGCATCTATAGGGGAACTATGCTCCCCCAGAATGGTGTATGGATTGTGGAGTGTAACAACTGACTGGGTGTGCCTCTGTTCCACCACGCTTACCCTCCCTGAGCCTGCTGTGGTCCAACTGCTGTGCTTTCTTCGCAACCTCTGAGGTAGTGGTGGTGGCTGTGGTGCTCCCTGGATGGGGTAGGTTCCCTTGCCACTGTCCAGTGCGGCCTGAAAATGGGAAATTTCCTCCCTCAGGGCAGATAGTTGTCTTCAAACAGGGCAGCATCTCGGCCTCCAGAAAGACTCCCAGAAGACTGCTGCCCCACAGCCATTACATTGTACTACTCCCCACATAACTGTCTACCTTGTTTATTTTTTTTTTGTGTGTGTGTGTGATTGGTGCGTTATATAGAAATATATGTATTTATATAATGTGTATGCTTATATTGTCAGTGCAGTGTGCTAGACAGGATATGACAGTGATGTGTACCTTGCCCTCTTGAGGAAATGATGTCAGAACCCCAGGTATAAATGAACTATTTCCAGGGGTGGGTGGGGTGAGGGTGGGAAGGAGTTGGGCCTAAACTGTGCCCTCACGAAACAATCAGCTAAATGCTCTGACCTACCGATGCGATGAGTGCCTTCCTGTCAGCAAGATGCCATACACGACAATTTGTACTACTGCTTCAAACCAATTTGACAGAGAAAATACCCTGCTAATCAGAGAAAAATCCAAACATCCAAGTCAGACACAGGTAAACCTCCCCAGCCCCAAAAGAGCCTGGTGACTTGTGCTCTGAAAACAGTCAGCCCCAAAACACGTCAGCTGTGCAGAAGGGCAGACACAGAAAACAGTATTTAGCCTATGTGGGTTTAAACTCTTCCTGCACTGAAAACCTTAACACTTGTAACACAAGTAAAGCAAACTCCACCTCCCTCTGTTGATTGAAAGACTGCCTTTTCTGATAATTCTAAGTTGCTTATTTCACCCTTCAGTTAGAAGTATCCTCCACCTGAAGAATATTAACTGAAGATTAATATATGAAGATAAGGAATCTGCTTCAAATCAAAGACAATTGTAAATTGTAAAGTTCACCTCCCTCTGTTGTGAGCACTACTCACTTACTTGCAAATCTTAAGTCCAGTGTTGCAGCTTGCAGCCAGAGGTAGCTTCACCTGAAGACTATGAGGTTATTGTTCTGTAATGTCCAGTGTTCCCCTCTCCCTCACCCAATCCTCACTGGCAGTGTAATATTATTATTCTCTAATGTCCAGTGTTCCCCTCTCCCTCACCCAATCCTCACTGGCAGTGTAATATTATTATTCTCTAATGTCCAGTGGTCTGCTCTCCCTCACCCAATCCTCACTGGCAGAGTAATATTATTATTCTCTAATGTCCAGTGGTCCGCTCTCCCTCACCCAGTCCTTGCTGTCAGTGTAATATTATTATTCTCTAATGTCCAGTGGTCCACTCTCCCTCACCCAAGCCTCACTGGCAGTGTAATATTATTTTTATTATTGCCTGGTGTTCAGTGGTGTCCTCTCCCTCATTCAATCCTCGCAGGCAGTGTAATATTATTATTCCCCTGGTATCCAGTGGTTTCTTCCCAACCCAGGGCCATTTTCATGCTAAGCACACTCCCTGGTAGTCCATTGCTCCCCCCACCTGATCTCTGTTGCCATTGAAAACTCAGTTTCTTGTTTCCAGAGATAACCCCCTTCCCACCCAATCCGTGTTGGCCTCTAGTGATAGTACTGCTGGAGCTCGTTGCATGTCTTCTTTCATTCTGCTAGCCCTCTATTGCATTATGACTGGCTTGTACAGGGCACCAGAAAGCTGTTTATTGTGGTCCACACCATTTGCGCACTGGTAAAACATTCTTTTCAGAAGAATTGATTAGTGCTGCACAAACAGCCAGTTAGCATGTTCACCAGGCCCCCAAATATGCCATTGTGCCATGAATGCATGACTCCGCCCTCCATTAGCATGTGCTCCAGCCTTGCCTTTGCACTGTGGCACAAACAGCTTTGCATCACACAAACTCCAGTGTCCGGTATAAAGATTGGTTCACAAACTAACGTCCACATGCAACATCCAGTATGTGCAGCACAGACACAGTCTGTGCAGCGCAAATCATTCAAATTTTCTGCCCAACAGCTTCAAATTTGTTTTACACTAGAGTGTGTCGGCTAGTAGGCTACCATGCAAGTCTTAACTATCAGTGGTGGCACTAATAACAGGAACCTGTTGTTACAGTGTCTCTAACAGATTCTGGAGATTATGAAGACGTTTCTTGCATTTCGGTTGCCTGACCTTCTCTGTTTGCAGCTAAGAAATAGCAGTTTTTTGTGTTTTGGTAGTTTTTTTCTCCCCAGCCATGTCTGCCAGGGATATAACCTCTTCACAGGGATATACCATGGTCAGACCTGTTAGCCCCTGTCCTCCTCCTGGTCTATGTCCATCCTGATGTATCCAGTGGTTCTTTCCTCCATGGCAGGGGCTCCAGGAGGAGGGACATCATCCCCCATGAGGCAGTCCACTGTGCAGACTAGCATTCACTAATGGCTGCCACTAGGACTCAATGGGAGTCCTTGGAGCCCAGGCTTTCATACAGACGACTTGGGGGGGGTCACCCCAGTTTCCTCTGTGGTGCTTCCCTCCCTCCATGTGGGGGGATGTATCCTATCAAGTGGCCTCAGTTGCACACAGTGATGTCCTGTGGAAGGAGCAGCCTCCCTTGGCCCACCACAGGGGTTGCTGTGGCACTGGTGCCCAATGCCTCATCCTTCCTCAACCACAGCGCACTGCCAAGCAGCAGCTGCCACTGTCCTGCCTCCCAATGTGGTGTTCAGAGCTTGCTACCGAACTCAGAACACCTGCAGAGTAGTGTGTCGCATTGCCGCTGGACCAACAGGCTAGCAAGAAATAGCGATTCTTACGCTTGATCTTTTTAATACAATTTAACCCTTGCTGTGCTCATATCACCTTATATATCAGTCCACAATTCCAATATGTTCTATTTCTGTTGGCAGCCCAAGGGTTAAGAAAATGATTCAGTCACAATGCACCCAAAAAGTGAACCCTGTGTGTAACCTTGCAAGCAAACCATACACACTGGCAAACAAATCTATTTAAGTATGATTTAAACTAATGCAAAGCTTAAATACTGATGCCTTCACATCTGGATAACATCTGGAGTAGTGGCCAACCAACCAGGCCCAATGCTTTAGACATAGCAAGAATTACTGTGTAAAGTACTCCAACTTTGTTCATGGATGCAGGAATAAGACATATGTCTTTCAAGCTCATGTGGGGGGCACCTCCAGTAAACACAACACAACACGCAGCTTCATACTCAAGCAGTCTTGATAGACCAAAGTGGCCTTTGACTGATGGTATTGTCATATGTTCGTAAGCCCCTTTACTTCAGAGATAACTTGTCGTACTTTCATTGATCATTTCCAAATGAATATGTGTTCCCCAAAACTTTAGCCAAATGTAATAATAGAGAAATTGGACAATGGATAATTGAAGTTCTTATTACACTGTGGAATAGATATTTTCAAAGTAGCCTTTGGGACGTTAGGATACTTAGCAAAGAGAAGGAATCACTGGAGGTTACAGCACCAAGCTGTAAACCTATGGTAGGAGCTCAGCAGACCTGGGTTTGAATCCCACAACCTCAATTTGTACACTATTAACCTGAGCAAATCACTTCAATACCTCCTTGTGCTCCCAGGGCACACCTAAAAACCAGCTCTGACTCAATGTGCCTATCCTGGCCAGACAATTCTGAAATAAATACTTAATGGCACTTACCGAAACATGACATCATAGGAGAAATGAAACAGTCCATCCTGTTTCCACATCTTGCTTAACTCATTTATGTCCGACAGTAAAATAGTCTTAAGATTGGATAACATTTTGTTTGTGAGTACTGGGAGACTTTTCTCTTGCAGGTGCCTGTGGACCAAAGTGAACATTGTGGCATTAATTTTCTGACTACCATAGAAGGTATTCTACAAGTTAAAATCTTAACTAAAACACCTGGGATCCGATTCCCAATCCCTATTGGGGTGAGGCAAAAACAGGTAGAAACTGGCCACACTGTTTGGCAACCACCTAACAGCCCCATATACAAAGCTAAGTACATGCTAGCAAGCGAGAAGCCCCCCCCCCCCCCCCCCCACCAAATACAATTTCTAGTCCCACTCATAAACAATGCAAACAGGGCTTATGCTTCACCTTTGTCAGACCACCATACCCACAGACATCCCACCAGGAAGTTTCCCCCCTCTTTAATACATCTTGAAAGGGACCTTGCTGGCCAGTGTAGGTCCCTATGGCACACTCACCATTTTTTTTTCAACTCTATTTTATCCTCCTTTGGTGGTTCACTCTTGTTGTTCACCAACCCTACCAGTCTTTGGGTCTTTCAAGGTTTTGTGGTGCCATGCACACCCTGGAAGATCCCCTGAGCCAGTCTGGAGGCTTCATCCTCAGAGGTCCCCAGTGTTTCCTCTGTTTTCGCCCCTCAGTCCTACACCTGAGACCCCAGAAGTGGTGGCGCATACACAGTCTCTTCAACCCTCCCTAGCCTAATGCTGGCAGTCCTTGGAGTGATGCAGCCCAAGCTCTGAGGGCACCTATTCTCCCTCTCAAGGCAGAGGTCCACTAGCAGCCAGCATCCTCCCTCCCTCCCTCCCTCCTCGACCTCTTATGACCCAGGCTTGTTCCCAAACCCGGGTTACCAGCATGGCGCGAGGTGTGGCATCAAGTGCCTCAGCCCTCTGTGCCACCGGGCTGGCCACATTAGCCATTTAACCTGGTGATACCATGGTCCCTCTCCCACTCCCCAGACATCTGTATTTCTCTGGTAGTCTAAAGGTACTTATCCCTCCCACACTAACCCAGTGTCCCATACTACCCAAGCTCCCATGGTGTGCCACCAATGCTTACTGGGTGTTCTCTTGCTTGAGTGCTAATAAGTCAGATAAGGCAAGTGCATATAGGGTTACAGCACCTAGGTCCTTGGGTGCCAAAGAGAGGGAATCAGCTGAGATTCAGCTCACTGGGTGGCAGACAGTGACCGTGATGGACCTTATGGTCCTAGCAATTCCTATTTACCTTTATACCCAAGTTCATTAAAATCAGGAATGTAGACACAGGCCACTGTGCCAAGGCTCACTTACAGCAACTTCCTTTTGTATAGCTTTACAAATCTTTGCCCCGTCCTGTCTCATGCAGTCAGTTGTAGCAATGTGCCCCCTCTGCTGTTACCACCTGCTTCTACCAAACTGTAACCTGAGGAAGGTGAAGGAAGCTGCGACTAGACCTGTGTGGACCACATCACCCTCATGCATGGCCATGCAGAACATCTGCATGAGAGCACCTGCCACCTTTCCCAAACACTTGCAAAGACATTTGCAACTGCTAGGTTACATATTGCAACCCTTGCCAAGCATAGCCAGTTGTGCTAAGTTGTCAAAGCAACTATACCAACCCCTATCAACTGGGAATGGGGCCACTACTGTCAAAGATCGGGGGGTCAATTAACTATTGGGGTTTTGTGAGGATAAGTGCACTGTTAAAATCACCTCATGATACCCTAAAATACAAGCAGGCATGAAATAGATGTACCTCACAAATTAGGCAAATGAAGAGCTCCTATTTCAAAAATGCCCTTGAATCCACCTGGGGTGATGGAAGAGCTTTTTGGGACAACATCCGAAACATAATGGGTAAACAATCAAAATCGTCACCTACCATTATGAAAGTTGATGGATCCACCACTCTTGACCCAAAGTCTATTGCAGATGCACTTAATAAGACATTCCCAGACCTTAGTGGGGTCCTCCCCCCAGATTTCTTCTCGGACTTACCTGTTCCTAGCCTAGTATCACAAAACACCCCTCGTGACAAACCACAATTTTACTTCAAGAAAATCAAAGTGCACGAAGCACACAAGTACATAAGAAAGGCCTGCTCCAAATCCAGAACAAGTAGTGACACGCTAGATCTAAAAATCCTGTCTCTCACCCCGGATGAAGTAATTCACCCCCTTGCAAAAATTCTTAATCTGTCACTTTGCCAAAGTCAATTTCCCAACAAATGGAAATCTGCCATAGTTACGCCAGTGCACAAGGGGGGACAAAACCTCAACAGGAAACTATCGACCAATATCAATACTCCCTCCCCTCTCCAAAACACTTGAACGAATAGTGGCAGACCAACTCTCTGATTATCTGGACAAATACAATCTACTCTGTAATCAACAGCACGGCTTTAGGAAAGGACATAGTACAACAACAGCCTTACTTGATTTCTCTGGAAAGTCCACTCAGCCCTGGACAAAGGGTGCCAAACAGGTGCAGTCTTTATCGATCTTACAAAAGCTTTCGACACAGTCCATCATGGCCTACTTACCTCCTACTTTCTAGCCTAGGCCTGGCCGAAGGTCCTTGTGCTTGGGTAAAAGTTACCTGTCCAATCGGTCACAGGCTGTAAAATCTCTAATGAACTCTCGACTTCAAACCAGTTCTCTGGTGACCACAGTGATCAATTCTTGGACCGCTCCTCTTTAGCCTGTTCCTTAACTCCTCCCAGATATCTGCCAGGAGAAAATAATCTTATACGCTGATGATGCTGTAATTCTCTCTCCCCACAAGGATCAAACTCCCTCTGAAAAAGCCTGCAACTTGCTTTCTATAGTGTTGAAAGGTGGTTCCTGGATAGTAAACTTGTGCTAAACCACAATAAAACAAAGCCATGCTCTTCTCCAATCACAAAACAAAATAGGCATACTCCACTCACCATACAAACCTCTCGAGAATTACACTGGACCAAGTAAATACTTCCAAATACCTTAGCATCACTTTTGACCAAGGGCTCACCTTTGCAACCCATTGACAACACTGCGAAAACAGTGAACCAGCTGTGAATACTATTCCGTAACCGTCAATTTCTAAATCAAGCGGCATTGAGAATAGCTATACAGAGTTCCATAATCTCAATCATTGACTATGGCCTTATTATTTATGGCTCAGCTACCTCCACTGCTCTAAGGCAGATCTCGATCACTCTAAATAAGGCCTGCGGCTCCTCACGGGGCTCAAAGACTGACTCCACGTGTGATCTGTACTATGAATCAGGCTGGTTGAACCTCGTCTTATTTATCTCACCTGCACAATGGCAAAAAAAATCTGTCTTGGGACTGACTCCATTATGTATTCAAAACCTACTCCGACTGAATCCTTTCTCACGACCCTCCACCAGATCTGAACGCCAACCGTTCCTGGTTCCGAGATGCCGGACTGCACAGGGACAAAGATCTTTCGCATACAGGGCCCCAACATGGTTCAATGCGCTTAGTCCACCTACTCTATCCTCAACCTCACTTGAAGCTTTCAAATCCATGCTCTATGCCCACCTCACCACCACTAGCAACTGTGACTGCGCTAGATAAAGACTACTACTCCTCATGTCCATCCTCACATCTGAGGCCTCTTCCTCCTGACTAATGAACCCTCTGGTACCTCTACTACTTCCTGTCTCCACCCAAACTCACTCCCCCTTTTTCCTGTCCCTCTCACTTACTCTCCTCCACCACCTTTCCCTCCTCTCTAGCCTCCTTTTGGCGCCTAATGATCACCCTCTCCTGGAAGTTTCCTTAACCTCGAAATTGTCTACTCGCTTGAACCTGTTATAGCTTGTTATTCTATGAAACTTAAAAACGTTACTGCCTTAAACTGTTAATAGCAAATTTATGATGTAACTTTCCTGTCTGGTTTTACCTGTAATGTGTATCGTGCTTTGTTAAATGTTCTTTGTGACGTGGAACCTTTGTAAAAGAGACCTGGCTCAAAGGTATTAATTCCTAGACTAATAAACTAAACTAAACTAAAATGGACTCTAAAAATCCTTCAGCTTTAATGGGTCGACTAGTACCACATGACAGTCAAAAACTAGAGCACAACCCACGCTAAGGGACTTTTTCGGAAGCCTAATCTGACTGCCGAACCTCAGAATACAAACAAAATCACTACTGTGGACCCACAACTGGCACATATAAAAACTCAATAGTTCCCTTTCAATATTATTCTGTTTCAGTACTTCTCTTTCCAGTACCTCTGTCTTTAAGTGTCTGTCAGTAATTCCAGCCTTTGGCAGCGATCTCTCTCTCTCCCTCTCTGACTCTCTCCCTCTCGCTCTCTGTCTCCCTCCCTCTCTCTCTCTCACACACACATACACACACACTCTCTTCTAGTCTCTCAAATTTTGCCTTGCTTCTCCCCCTCCCTTGAGTGTAGCCCACGGGGGGGGGGGTGTTAGCTTAATAATAATCAGCATCAACAGCAACAGCCTGAGCCCCTCAAATGGCTCTTAAAGGTCAACATCCAGTCACTGTAACTCAACTAAGCTTTTTGTAAACTATTAGCCTTTATCAGAAATCTAGTAACAAAATATTTAACAGTTATATGATTTTCAAAAGTACATCAAAAAATAGCAATCAGCATGTTTATGTTGTGCCGTTTTCGGATTAACTATTTTCTCTTGCAGCAGGATACAGCCCCTATACCAAATTGAGACTTGTTTTACATATGAATTTCAAACATAGTATACGTTTTTCTCAGTGCTACAGCTACAGTCTTTTTTCTTTAATAATTTTTATTAAAAGTCAACAGATTACAATAAAGGAGGAACCATTCAGTGTATGACAACTATTTACACAATTATACGCAGGTCATATAAATGATTGTATATTCCATATGGTACAACAAGGGCACATTAAATAATTGGTAAAAGCTACAATGTGTTATTGACTGAAATAGACATGATGCTGTCCTATAACACATCCGTGATGTAATCTGCCTGTTATCAAAGAAAAAATATATATATATACTGTATATATATATATATATATATATATATATATATATATATTTAAATATTTTACTGATGACAGTATGTGACAGAAATGCGTCGCGTCTGCAATGGATAATACAAAATTAGAATTATCAGCACTGGCAAGTTTACTCTTTACAATTGTTACAGCAAAGAATATTTGTAAACTGTTCTGCATCCCGTCTGATGACTTTTAATTTGATAGTTCTTTATTCACAACATCATACATCTGATGCTTTTCATTTGATAGGATTTCTTTGCTTGTGACATCATGCATCTTGCGAAAGTATTTTACACCATTGCCTCTCCCCAGAGTTTTGAAGCCATCCAAGGAAATTATTATACTAACAAAAAGATCTGCATTGTTAGGGTGGCAAACATGGGTGTCTGCAGTGTTAGCTTAAGTTTTCAAGAGCACTCAAGCAGAGCAAAAATAAATATCAGTTCAAAGTATGAAGAAGACGCTAATTGCATTCAAAAAGAGCACAATGTGAGAACAAAACAGCATAAATACCCTCTTCATAAAAGTTGCACAATATCTTTTTAAAGGTATACTGTATGAAGTCACTTCCAAGGGATGCTACAGCAAATTGTACATAGCAAAAGTGCAATTCATCAGGCTATATTATTGTCACCACAGCAAGCATCAGTTCCAAGGTTTTGTTTTGACCGCTTGCAGTGCTGGTATTTTGTTTATTTTTGAAGTAGACCCACATTTGTAACTCAGTGAGGTAGTTAACAAGACCTAACTAATCAAAGGTCTGTCAAATCTCTGGAGCAAGAGACACAATATACATATAAGAGATAGGCAAACCAGCATTATAGCAGATCAGGACCCCCTCCCTCCACAATACAAATATAAGTGTAACCCCCCCCCCACAAATGGGGATTCCAAAAGTCTTCCTTGAGCTTGCCTAAATGCTCACTGCCAGTCTGGTGTCTTGCATGTTAGCAGTTTAAACATTATTGCCAGAGACTTCCTGTATAACCTCTGGGTATTGTCTCTTTAAGAGCTGCCTTCTCGCAGTTATAATTAATCTGGGAGGGGGTGATGAGTGTTTCCATGCTTGAGTCCCGCCCGGGCGCCAGATGATCACTCAGTTTCTGCCATCGCTATTTGCGCAGAGGGCGCTCTCTCAGAGGATGTAACTGTTTGCTGAATATCTAGTAGAGTGATAAAGATACTGTAGTTTGTCTAACCTGCCTTTTTTGCAGCAGGGACAGTTTGTTTGTCACTACCATCTTGGCCCTGGACTGCCAAAATGGACCAATCAGTACCTTTGGGGACTCTGAAATGGAGCCTGTCCCCAGGTGCTTTGTGGGAGCAAAATTCTGTAGGAATTGTAGTTCTGGGTTTTTGGCAGTTAAACAGACCTGGAGGGGGAGCCCTAGTTGTGACTGACAGAAGAATCAGCTAACCGAATCTGTTGGATCGAAGGGAAATTCCCAAGCTGCCTGCAGAGGGGGTCAGAAGTGAGTTGGAGCTGAAAGAGTGAGCAGCTCCAGTTCGAGGAGCTGCTGCTCCACAGAGCAGCGTGGGGACTTGGCGGGAAGGCTGAGTCGGGCCTTCCTGCCTTCAATTCTCTCGAATGGAAAGATAAGAGAAGCTTTAATTCAGACCAAGTCTCTGGGCCATTTCGTTGTGCCCCGATGCACGGGCACGACGAGCAAGAAGCCAGATCTGAGTTGGAAAGTAAAGAACTAACAGTTCGAGACAGTCGAGCAGCCGTCCTGCATAGTTTCACATGGGAGAACTGTGGAAAGGTCTGAGTTTTGGCCTGCATGCCTGCCTGCTATCCCTGAGAGGGAGAAGAGAGTTTATTTCGGACTGAATCCAAGTTGTGAGAATGAATTAAGTCACCGAATTGTGACCAGGCTCCAAACTGAAGAAGACCAAAGATTTGCTGAATGCGATCGGCCTGTCAGGATGTCCAGCCACCTTTGAACTCCCGGATTGTGCAGAGACTCTGTAATTGCAACCGGAGAGCTAGTTGCCTGGTACAGTAGAATTTCTTACATGTGAATGTGCTGTTAGTAGGTCATGATTTGGTTCCCCACTGTGTGATGAAATGTGTTCTGCTTGCTGGAGGCAGCATCCAGCTCCAACGGACTAAATCCATTCGCATCTCCATTTGGCCTGGGCCTTGCCACACTGGCCCTGCCAGACTACCCACTACACAGAGAAAGTCATCGACAAGAGACCTGCCTGGGGATCATCCCCCTGCTCAACGCTTTGAACAGGAACAACACCTCGGTGATTCATGTGGGCCCTGCTTCTCCTGGCACTCCAGCTCAACCACCTGCAGTCTCGATTTTGTCCTGCCTGTGTCCTGTATTGGGTATCATGAGTAAACAGGGTAGCTCCCTGCAACAACAGTTAAATTTAAAGTGTTGTCATCTGATTGTCGTGTTGCCTTTTCTTTCACAAACTGAGCCCTACAGCTCCAGATTACAAATACTGCGAGTTGAGCATGTTGCTTTCTTCCATCACAGGGCCCCAACCAGCTGCAATGCCGGCCTACCCCAGGCAACGTTCCTGGCTAGCCCACCTCTTCCCCCGCCTGGGTACCCAGAGTGTGCAACTGTGTAGGGACTCTGAAGTGCATGTATAATTGTCTGATTGATATAGTCTTTAAGCAAATCAACCTGATTACGGGTTACGCCCCTCCCTTGTTCAAGTACCCTAAATAAATCAGATCTAACTCTTTTTGCATTTAACCTGACTGTGGTTCCAGTTTGTGCCATAAGTACTGTACTGTTGCTATTTGCAGTGCATAACCTTATTTTACAGGGGGTTCCCTGGGTCGAGTCAGAGGAACCAGCCCTGGTGGTAAGTGCAAACAGTGTGGGTACTTGCATGGTGTACAAGGGGTACTGTGAAAGTGATCATTGTTCATTGTTCATTGTTCAGGCCACTAGAAGGGAAAGAAGGGGGTTACAGTGTCCCGGAGGGCTGTGCCCAGGTTAGCTTGACCACTAACAAACCTGACCTCCGGGTGGAGGCCCCCGTTTCAGTACCCAGGCCCCTTAACCTGCTACTAGCCATGCAGGCAGTGGTAGTAGCCCTTGGGATAGCCACCTAGGGGTTACATAAGGGATAAGCAAACCAGTGATGTGGCAGATCAGGACCCCTTCCCCACCAGAACAGGCCCGTCTTGACTCGACTCTGAAAATCAGAGCCATTTATGACTCAGCTCTGATATGACCCAGTGGAATGAATTGACCCAGTTCAGATCTGCCAATGACCCCATTCTGATCCTGTCCAAACAACACCAAGTTATTTATGAGCATTTTTATTGTTAAAATTAACAAATCGATGAAAAAGGCACAATAACTATTTGAAACAATTAACTGCACAAAGAAAGAACTTATTAAGGGAGGCTAGGGGCAACTAGGTTCTGTAATTTGGTACTGTCAGGATCTATTACTGACCTGATTCTGGCCTGGTCCAGAAAATGTACATGTTTTTTGGCAGATCTGAGTTAGGACCTGATCCTCAAACCCCTCCACAGGTGCAGAGGGCTCGTAAGACCTATGAAGTACCCCCTCTGCAAATACAGAGCACTCCACAGGATGCTGGAAATTTCCCCACTGTTGTAGAAACACCCCCAGACCTGATCTCATGCCACCTATGGGGCTCTGTACATTGGTAGTCGGTAGGGTCATTGGTCAGGTTGGCAGTAGGTAGTGAAGCCAGGCTGTGAGCTACATGGCCCTCAGTGTGAGATGTGTATGGAGGGTGTGGAGGCTATGCTAGGGGGAGGGGCCCTGACAGACTTCCTCGTGCCTCCCAGGCCTGCTGTTCCAGTCTATTTTGGGCCTCAAACACACACATCCAAGACACTGCTCCCAGCTCTCCAAATCACTATGGAGGGTTGGTAAGTATAATGGTAGTAGTTTTGTTTTGTTTTTTTATTTAAAAAAAAAATGAAGTAGCTGGCTGAAATGTGGATGTAGTAATACCACAACCCCTGGTAACACAGAGCAGGGGATCCACTCATTGTCCGACCTGGATTCCTCACTAGATGCATGGCGTCCGGTGATGCCCCACCCCTGTATCCGCACAAACTTCACAGGGATGCCAGGGGCAATCTGTACTGTCTAGTGTGGACTGGCATCTAAGTGTGGGACTGTATGGATTTTGCATATGCCAGCCTGACTGCAAATTCGGGCCCATAATAAGAAACTTTCAGGAAAAGATCGAAGTTAAATTCAGAGCTGGATTGCAGACAACCCACCCGTCCCTAACAAACATATGCCATGCTTGAAAATGTAATTCACCACCAAAAACATTTTCTTTGCTCAACATCTTGCGAGGAACAATCCCCACTTTACTTCACAGTGATGCTGGCTGACAAAAAGAAGTACATGGGACAGGCAGAAGTATTGGGAATGGACATGTAACTTATAATTAGTGTACTGTTCTTAAAAATAGTTCTAATTCATTATTTTTCTGAAATAGAAGGACACCATTTCAATGATAGTCAATAGAGATAATGCCCCCAGCATGGCATTGTGTGTGTTAAGTCTAAAATAAAAAATGCACATGATACACCAGATTCTAAACTTACAGCACCCATAGAAAAGTAAGGATTAGCAGGAGGTGCTTAATTAGAGAAACAACATGGGGCAGAAGAGAGCACAAATGCAAGACATGCCACATTCCTGTAATTCCTGTATCATGATGCCACAGCTGACTGCAAAATTGAAAGTGGTTTTCTTTTACATTTTTCAGCAATCTTGTGGCATGTAGTTACATTATGTAAGCAATAATACCCTCCAGGGTGGGCGGTACTGGGCTGTACCAGACCACCCAGGGGCATAATGAGGCCAGACACCACAGGCAGAGGGCCTTTTAGCCCATCAAAGGTCTAGTATAGCCCAATACCACCCACCCTGGAGGGTATTATTGTGCTTAGAAAATGGACTATATGTGACATTTTTATATAGGATTAAAAAAATAAATGAGTAGAAATCGATTTGAAGTCCTTTTTTGTTAAGTAGTCCCTCTACTGGGATACCTGCCAGTAGAGGGCACTGCAGTATTTGACAGTTGGTTTTCTTTTTACACTTGTCTTAGAGGCAGCATATCTGTTCAGACCCCCCTTCCCCCGGTAGCATTTCCGTTCAACACTCCCCCAGTCTGTGTTTGTTTTTTCCAGGAACCAAGCCCTAACCCCGTGCTCTGTTACCCCATGCTCTGTTAGCCTGTGCTCTGTTTTATGTATCTGTGCCGAACTGCTGTCAGTAAAGAGCAGGGGAAGCTGCATATGGTCAGGCACTGATGAAGATAACAGGTGTACTGGCATCAGGCAGGGTGGCTGCATACAGTCAGACAGTAAAATGAGTGCAACAAGCACCAGGTTACGTTGTTATTTTCTTTTTTTATGTTGAAGCTAATTTTGTTTTGTTTACAGGCAGGGAAAGAGCCAGAGCAAACGGGGAAATAGTGCAAGACTAGAGCTAAGAATGAATGGCCACATGTATGCTGGTGATTTACTTTTAAAAAATAAAAATTATTTATCTGAGCATTTCTTTCAGGTTGTATTAATTATGTTGGCAGTGGGGCTGTTTGGGCTGTGGTGCCTGTCCTATGTGAATGTGGGCGGGGGGGGGGCTGTTCAGTTGCTAACGAGCAAAAAAAAATATGTATGAGAAATGCTTTATGTGGCTTTTCAAATTTCAAGATTTGGAGGGCACAGTGATACAGGCTGGTGAAATGGCCATTGCCACTGAGACTTGTTATTTGGTGGGTATCGTTAAGAAAATAATGTATGCCCACAGACAGCTCTGAGCCAATCAGAATTCAGAATTTTTCAAGCCTGTTTTCTAAAAATATGCATGTTAAGAATGAGCAAGTGTAATTATATTATTCAGTTTGACAAACAGTGAGAGATGTTCAACTTGACCTGAACCACCAAAATACAATTTAGTAGCCCACAGAAGAGTTTTTTGTCTGACTGAGCCTATGATATGGATTTATAACCAGCTGTTTATTTGTACCTCAAACTATATTTTATGTATTAGCATTGTAAGTTGAATTTTATTTATTGTATGTTGATGTAATATATTTTAATGCTAAGTGCCCGCAGCCTTTTGGATCGGGCTCTCAACAAGGAAATTGCCTTGCCTTGCTTTGTCAAGTACGTGGTAAAAATGAGTGATTCCTACACCTTCTCTTGAAGTGTTAGTCTGGCATAAGTTGCTTGCTGATCGAAACGACTTCATTTTGCGTAACCTTTGATGGTGTTCTGCCAGCACAGAAGCCCAGACAAAATACTGGTGTTTGTCCTACCAGGTCAAAGTATAACAGTAACCAGAACAAGTTAAAGCTCACAGGCACACATATTTTTGGTTTCTGTTGGTCTGGTTAATGAACTGGAATAAAGCATCTGGTTAACAGGAAGCTGACATTGTATCATGGAAACTTTTTCTGTTTCTTCATACCTTCTTGTTAGAGGAATCTGCATTTATGTAGTGCTTTTCATACACATTGTATCCCAAAGCACTTCACAAGCAATGAAAGACTGGTAGTGAGGGGACTGTTACCTCACTGATGACTCACTGGTCATACTGTATCCCATGACACATATCATCACTCACGGATGTCGGCAGGCGGACGCAGTGTACGCTACTGTGTACATTTCATTTTTGCCTGGGGCAGCATTTGCAAGTTTGCTGCTGCCCTTTAAGTTACATTCTGTTGATTAGTTTACACTGCCACACACACAAAATTATCTGCATGCTGTACCAGCATAATGTGCTATTTCCCGGGGGGGGGGGCGGATATGTAATTTGATCCTCTATCCTCCGACCTCAAACTAGCCTGAGCAGCGGTAAGTCTGAAAAGATCTCTGCCAAAATCAGAACCATAAGGTCGATAGGGATTTTCAAATTATTAGCGCCAATGTCACTCGAGCATGGGGAGGGGGAGTGGGGGAAAGCAGTAGAACAAAGGAAAACGCCACTGGAAGTCAGACACATCACACGCCAAGCCAGCATGGGACATTATGATGGGAGAAGAGCTGGCTTGGCAAACAATGGTGACGGCACTGCATTTTCAGCCAAATCTGCATGGCTGTAGTCATCTTAGTATTGAAATCTGGATCATGGTGCAAGCGGAATTGATCACCGAATGGAGGGTCAAAAAACCTGGTGCTCCAGTCAAAAAATGGCAGGTGGCAACCAATGGGGAACAGTGGGCTTTTCAAAGTTTGCAGTGCTCTAAAAGAGCCTAGCTGCAGAGTGAGTCTTAGGTTGTTTGGAATGGCTTTGCTGAATAGTAAGTAGCACTGAAGGCACTGATGGGGGAAGTCCGTGAAATGAAAGCCTGTCTTGGAATTTGAGCATGGCTGATCGCTGTATTAGCACTGTATCAGTTTTATGCAATCTCTTATAATCTATAATAATTCATAAACAAATATCTCAAATCTGGACAAATAAGTATCAAAAGTTTTGTGGAAGGAAGAGACAAATTAAAAAGGGGAAAGGGAAAACTTTTGGTGCCTAATAATAAGAACCCTGCTTAAAAATGCTGGATTTCGAATCATATCAGCATGCACTGTTACTGGAACATTTGAATAAATTATTTAGTTAGGAAACCCCCCCCTTGGAGTAGGTGGCAGGGGGTGGAGACCAGCCACATCAGCTATACTGCAGCCCAGGATTTCTAGAGAGAGGGTTCCATGCTGAGCTACGGAACAATCCTGGGCTGCAGTTGTATGACCAATCTTGTTGGAAGTCAGATCCTCCTTGCTGTGGTATGGAGTGCAGAATCAGATCGGGCCTAAAGAAGTAACTGCAACACAAAATATGAGCGGGGAAACAGCCACACAGCGGAGTGAAGCCATTCAGAGGCAGCTTTATGATGTGGTGGAAGTAAAACACATTAAACTAAAACAACCATTGTAATAAAATATGCCATTTTGGGTTCACAGTGTCCCCAAAGGTGCACATATTGTGAAACTGTGAGGCAAACCGACTTCCAACTCCCAAAAACCTTCATGTGTGCATGTGGCTGAATGGGATCTGCTGAGCGACTAACTGCATGGGGCAAGTGATGCAGTGGCAGAGTTGAGCAAGAGTCCCCCACAGAGTCTCCCACCATCGTGACACACAGGGTGAGACAGAGTAATGAGTGGTTGCAAGCTGTCTCTCTCTCTCTCTCTCAACAGCTATCTCAGACCAGTAGTGTCAGAAGTGTAGTGTGCTTGCAGCTAGTTTCCTCTCTGCCACAGGACACTGACCACAGAGACCCAGACAGTGAGGTAGACATCACGGCTGCTGGCATCGCACCACTGTCCTCAGAACAGCTCTCACCCCGCTAGTATTGGGCAAAAGGATGAGGACACAGCACATATCCTAAGTGACACCCTGGCATTCTTTGCCACACCATATGCCATCCGCTGTGTGTGTGTCTCTCTGTCTGAGGGCAGCTGGTCATGCATAAGCAAATTCTTTCTGAGTTTCTGTGATTGGAACATGTGCTATCCCCCCCCTCCAGTGTCATGTGTGTGTGGTCCAGTACGGGGATGTAGTGTAACAATGGTGACCAACAAGAGACAGGGCGAGCACCCCCTCCCCTGGCAGAGCTGTGTTGGTAGCGGGTGGGAGACTGGTGAGAAGCAAGAGGAGGAGAAACCCCATTACCCCCGGACACCTCGCATCTTACTGATAAAGTAAGTCACTTCCCGTCACCCTGCCTATGTTGTAGGCAGTCGCTTGCTTCTCCCGCTTAATCCCTTCAGATCATGAAGTGCCGAATACAACAGGCATGTGCTGATTTTTTGGGTGAGGGGGGTGATCATCCGCAGAGGTGGTAGTGGCCAGTATTTTGCAGCAGACATGTTGGAAATCCTCTAAATAGTGTATATGTGACAGTGGGTGATCGACTGATGCGGGGTGGTGGGTGGGGGTGATTCTGCATGTCACAAACCCTCTCAACAGTGTGTCGGTGCCATGTCAGTGAGCACAAGAAAGCAGTATTTCAAGACATATAGTGCCATTGTTTTTAAGTTCATTGCACTTTACCATGCAGAGTGCTGCTCTGCAGCCCCAAAGTATCCTCCTGCTGCTGCCATTAGTGAGCCCTCCAACAATGCCCACACAATACTCAAGTGCTCCGGGAGCCCCCACTAGACATCCAGGGAGGGTATTACTTTATTTAAAAGAATGCTAGACCCATCTCCTAGGGAGCTAGCCCACTAGACCACCAGGGCATAATTTTACACAGTGGCTCCACCCCCAGGGCACTTCCTAGCCCACACAACCACCAATGCCACTTACTTAGACAAAAAGGGCTACTAGCCCCCAGTAGCCATTAGTAGCCATCTGGACTGCTAAATAAATTACTGGCCACTTGGCCACCATTATGGGCAAAGGTTTTTTTAGCTGAGCCCCCTTCCCCAAACCACAGTCCCTTTACTTTGCTTTTGCTCATCTTACATCTTTTTACTTCTTAACTAACCTATTTTTTTCTTCTGTCTCTACAGGTCTGACAGGACATGGACTCCCACCCCATCAGATAAGTATAATTTTATTCCTGTCCTGTCCTTTCCACCCTATGTAACCCTCCTAAGAACTGCAGATCCTCTGTGGCCGTCTTGTCTCTTCTTTTACAGGTGCGGTGGACGACATCTCCCCAGGACTACCCCGTGGTACCCTGCAGTCAGGTAAGTCCCTCTCTTTCATTTGTATTTTGGTGGGTTTACTGTATCGAGGTAGTTACAAACTTTCCTTTTTTTTTTAATTACTTTTTTGCAGCATTGATTTATTTTGTTGGTATGTTTCTGCTCCCCCCTTGCCACCCCACCGGTCCCCTGCCTCATGGTCTCCGCTGCAGAACGTCCACAGTTCTGCTGTAGATGAAAAGGGTCATACAACCCTTTCAACCAGAAGCAGTCTGATGAATTATGTTGTCAGACTGTTTTGAAGATTTTCTCCCTTACAGTCGAGGTGCACCAACTGTAGAAAGACTTAAGAGTGTGGTCCACCTTTTCCCAGTCAACACTATAAAATAATAACAACCTTGAAGCTGGGGTGGATTGTTGGGATCTCCTGCAGACTGGGAAGGCTGTGGTGGTGGTGGTGAAACTGGATGCAGCATATTTGTTTTTTGCCAGAACGTTGCCTAGTCCATTAGAGAACCCTTCTCATTCTTCCTCCCAGCTGTGGCTGTAGGAACAGAGCTGTTAGGAAGGCCAATCTTTCTTATGTCACTGGCGGCTCAGTTGGTGTTTGCAGCTCCATGACTGCAGCCAACAAGGCTTGGAGTCCCCCTGTCTATCCCGCTGCTCTGCTCTGGGAGGTGGAGGTGCACTGGTATTGATGGCTTCTATTTGTTGCCTGGCATAGTTGGAGAGTCTAGTGAAGTGGCATCTAGGGCCCTTGTCTCCCCTTTGCTGCCAGCAGTAGCAGCTATAACTTATTTAATCTTGTCTTAGCCCACTGAAACTTGATGTCTGCTGTGGCTTCCTCAGCCTGTTTTGGAATGGGATCTGATCATCTGGGAATGGAATAAACTGGAACTAGGAGTGGGACAGGGACTAGTAGTTCAATGTCCTGTGCAGCCAGTATAGTGTTATGCTTGTGCAGCCATGTTAGTTTGGTTTTGTTTGGCCATTCACACTCTCTGTTCCAGAGGAACTACCACCCTGTAGGGGTACCAAAGGCAAGGAACCCTCGGAGAGGGTTCCACCCCTAGAGGTGCCACGGGAAGATTCCCGTGGCCAAAGGTACCTTAGGAAGATCCTAAGGAGATAAGTGCTGCCACTGGAGGATGGAGGGGTAAAGAAAAAGTGCTTCACAATGAGGCTGAAAGGAACTGCTTATATAGCTCACTAAGTAGGAGTAGCTGACTGCTTGTTCATTGAACTCCAGGCAAAGCCTTTCCAATTCAATGTCCTGTGCAACCAGTATAGTGTTATGCTTGTGCAACTGTGTTAATTTGGTTTTGTTTGGCCGTTTGCACTCTCTATTCCACAGGAACTACCACCCTGTAGGGTTACCAAAGGCAAGGAACCCTCGGAGAGGGTTCCACCCCTAGAAGTGCCACAGGAAGATTCCCGTGGCCAAAGGTACCTTAGGAAGATCCCCCCAAAAATGAAGTATGAAGCATACAAGCAAGCAGTAACTGTAACATAGTGGTAGATAAGCACAGACAGGTAGATAACTTAATGAGATGCTCAAGTCGTTAACGTAATGAAATGCCCAAAGTTTGCGTAGCATGATATTGATGGGTTGCGTAGAGAATGAGGGAATGGCAGGACACCCTCCACCTCCATCCAACAGCGGAACCTACCTAACAAACTAGGGAACAGCACTATGCTAACTAACAATTATGACCTGAGGCAATGGAGGAGAGAAAAAAAACTCTGTGAGGACGAAATCTCTGGGGATCCAAGGCCTAGGCCGCCTTCCCTCCAGGCTTGGGATAGTTTATTTAGTGACAGCTCTGCAGCTGAAATTTGGAAAACCCAATTAAAGGAAGGTGGAAATATTCCAATTTTGAGGAAGGCTCTCACTCAAACCCTTTAGCAGGAACGCCATGGAAGGTTGTGAGAAAACTCTGCAACAATACATGCAACCAAGGTGGAGGAGGAGAGCAACGACTGCTGAGGCACTCACCAGGCCTACTCACCCTAAACTCAAACCAGGTGACCCAAAGGCAGTCACTGGGAGAATACGGTGAAGGTGCCTTGCTAGCAAAACCACTAAAGCCAATGGATAACCGTTATTGTGGAACACTAGAGCCAAATGAGATCAGAGTAACCACCCTCCACCGCTAGTCTTAAATTCTACACCAGGAGCTGCTGTCACATAGCAGGCAACTAAAGCCAAGCCCGGGGCAAGGACATTCCCAACTATGGGCCAGGTGAGAAGGATCCTGCCCCAAGTTGGACATTCTTAAGATGCGGACTAAATTCAGAGCGAGACCGTCGGTTGCAGGAACCCTGCACTGGAATAGAATGGCTGGCATGCCCCAGAAATAGACTGAGAGCTGAAAAGCTTGTGAGCTGATTGAGCACTGATGTGCTGAGAGCATAATGAGCATTGAGTGCTGAGACCTTGCAAGGTTGAATGCAGAACTAAGTGCAGCAGAATCCCAGAGGCTGAAGCCGAGGGGATGGCAGTAGGCCTGAAGTAATGATTTGTGTAAGCAATGAGAAAAAATTGCATAAGCAAGCGTGGACCTGCACATAGGTCAGTAAACAGAGTAGTAATAAATTGACCTGCACATAGGTCTGCATAACACAGTAGCAATGAAACAGCACTGAATAGTGGGGCAAGCCAGCCAGGCATTTAAAAGCCAAATCAAGGTGACAAATACTCTGAGGATTTTCGGTGGCGAAGGCAGAATTTAGAACAGAAATAATTAGCCACATGTGGCCACAACTCCCCAAACACTTCCCAGTCCCCGCCATAGGACAAATAAGAATGTGATGGAAGAGCCAAGAACCACATGCAGATATAAAAGCTAGTTTAACAGCCTCAGCAGGAACTTTAGCTGACCTCAGAGTGAAACAGCAGTGTATAAACAGGGAACAGCATGATTTAACTGCATAGCAAGGTTCAGAGCTTGAACCAGGTGAAAACAATCAGACTTGATAGCATGGGGAGCAAGGAATTCTATAGCAGGGGTAGCAGTAATTCTGGGGAAGCAGAGTGAAAACAATTGAATAGGCAACATAGAGCAGCTATGGTTGAGCTGAAACACACAGATAACGACTGCATTTGCATTGCAGTAGTTTAACAGTTGTGAGCAACGTGCAAATAGTAGGTGCGTAGGAGCGATATGCTAGGAGCTTGGAAACAAAAGCCCCCTAGAAAAAACAAAACCAAATACCCACAAACACAGAAAACAGAAAACAAAGACAGAAGAAGCACACACAGCCGAAGACAAAATACAAACCAGAAGCAGGAAAGAAACAGGAGCCAGCAGACAAGCAGGAGCAGCGGGGCGGGGGCAACCAGCACAGAAGACAGATGGAAAGAGCCTTCACCTGCAAAGAAAAAGTGCTTCACAATGAGGCTGAAAGAAACTGCTTATATAGCTCAGGAAGTAGGAGTATCTGTCTGCTTGTTCACTGAACTCCAGGCAAAGCCTTTCCCATTGTTCACTGTTTGTTCTGCGTGTGGCTGGGGTGGGGACTCGAGCAGGGCTGCACGTACCTCTCAACCTTTTGTCCCCCAAATGTGGAACATTGCCTGTCAAAATGTGGAATAAATGGGCAAAATGTGGAACACTTAGTCAAATCTTTACCTAAGAAGCTCAAAACACTGTTAAAATGTTGCATTTATGTTCAGAAAGTCTGTTATTAATTGAATAATTGATTTTTTTCCATCGTTTACTATGGATTTTTGCTTTAAAATATTGACTTTGAATGTGGAACAAGTCCTCACAATGTGGAACAGGGAGCTTTTTTGAAGTAAAATGAGGAACATTCCTCGTAATGTAGTACAGTTGAGAGGTATGGGGCTGCATCACTCAAGCTGGGTTGCATGTATTCCACCTGTCTGGTTGGGCAGGGAGGGCGCTCATTCTACACGTCACCTGTGAAGAAAAAATGAGAAATTATTTAGCCTGACTTGGCACGGCCACTGTGTCACTGTTTACCAATCAAAGGAAAAAGTTAACAATAAAGCTTGCAAAAAGTAATGGCAGATGCTTACCATCAAATTAGTGATGGTCATGCCTTGTGCTGGCACAATGGTGCCAGAGAGGGGCGGTAGAGGAAGATGCAGGTTTAGTCTGTGACTTCTGGTGTGCTGTCTTGCGTGTGAGGGAGTGAAAAAGGAAATAAATGCATTTTAATGTCTTGTAAGCAAGGTAGAAGCCATTCCTGTGCAATGATGGTCTCACCACTAACACTGAGGATAAGTAGTGTGAAAAACAGTGAACGTAACTTACCATCACAGCAGACAATGTTGATCTTTGCTGGATATCTGGGCTTGCCGCCTTGATGGGCTGACTGGCTGGAGGCTTGGCTTGAGGCATGGCTTGCTGGCTGGGAGATAGCTGACAGGCTGGCTGGCAGGATGTCTGGTGGGTGGGGTTGCAGGCTGGCTGACTGGCAGGATGGCTTGCAAGCTGGCATGCAGGGTGTCTGTCCCACTGATTAGTAGGATGGCTGACAGGATGGAGTGCAGGCTGGGTGGTGGGCTGTCTCACAGTGCAGTTCGAAAAATTGGTTCCCTCCTGTAGTCATTCTAGCAAAAAACGTTAGGTGGGAGCCAGTAGGTGAAAAGTTAAAGTCCAAGAAAATGAAAAACTGCCAACTCCAAGAACCATATTCGGTATAGGTATAATTTATTTAGCTTTAATAACAGACATCCCCTTCTTGCCCAACATTTTGCCAACAAAGGGGCAGAGGACACTGCAGAGCAGGACACTGCAGCACAGGAGCTAGCACAACAAAACTCACCCAAAACAGGGACAAAAACAAAAAAAGCAAAAAAGAAATCCAAAACACTTCTGATCATAGGAGACTCCATGATTCGGGGAGTTGATACCTACCTCCAGCCGGGTGTAATGGTCAGATGTCTCCCAGGTACATCAGCATGGAGAGACACTGACCACATTGCTAAAATCATGCAGGAAGCAAGAGAAAACATCAACATCCTGGTACACATAGGAACTAACTATCTCACCAGCCAGTCAGTTGTGGAGACCAATGCACACCTGACCAGGCTGAGTGACAAACTGTCACCCATTTCATCCGGCATCTCCTTCTCTGAGATCCTGCCAGTCTAGGAGAGGGGGGCAGGTGGATGGAAGGTTAGAGGAGGGGAGACAGGGGAGTTAAACATGTGGCTCAAGGGCTGGTGCCAGGAAAAAGGACACAAATTTGTAGGTAACTGGCAGCAGTTTAGGGAGTGAAAGTTCTTTAAATTCAATGGACTACATCTGACTAAGGACGGAGTCAGTGCATTGGGACGGAAGTTTGATGTATTTGCAGAATATTTAAACTAGCAAATGGGGAGAGGGGTGCAGCACCCGATACGTCGAATGGGAAGAACATGCCTCCCCCCTCAGCTAGTGCTCAAACAGGAGTTCAGCATGTTTGTAGTTCATTTGCATCACCAGGTAAGGAAAAAGGTACACTTCCTCACATGACACACATGGGAAACACCAGACCTCGCCCAACAACTAACACACTGAAATCTGGCCAATGGAAAATCATGTACACAAATACTCGCAGTCTGGGAAATAAGATCCCAGACCTGCAGACGACAATGACAGAGGCTAAACTGGACATAGTAGCCATTAACGACACATGGTTCACCAGTAACCACACTTGGGAGACTTCAGTACCTGGCTGTGTACTGTTTAGAAGAGATTGAGGTGCAAAAAGGGGGGGGAGGGGAGTGTCCCTTTATGTCAATGAAAGCTACAGAAATTCAGAATACACATAAGGAGCCAGAAGAACTGTGGGTCACCCTAGAAACAGGAAATAGGACAACCATAAGAACTGGGGTTGTCTACAGGCCTCCAGACCAGGGGGAAGACATAGACACATTACTGTTAGAAGATATACAAAACATGACAGCTTAAGGGGAAGTTCTGATAATGGGAGACTTCAACATGCCAGATACAGACTGGTCAATACCAGCAGGAGCATCTGCCAAAACTAGACATATAGTAGATTCCCTGCAGGGGGAGGGTCTCAAACAACTGGTACAACAACCCACAAGAGACAGGGCTATCCTAGATCTAGTACTGAATAAAGTGGAAAGGATCACAGATCTGCAAGTAGAAGGTCACTTGGGGGCCAGTGACCATCCCATGGTATGGTTCAATTTGGCCACTAGAACTAAATCGTCCCATTCCAAGGCAAAAATATTGGACTTCAGAGGGGCTGACTTTGATAAGATGGCCAAAAGAGTTAAGCTAGCCCTGGCAAGATGAAATACAGGTGAGGGGGTACAGGCAAAGTAGGCAAGCATTAAGGATGCAGTACTTGAAGCAACATCCCATTGAGTTAGAGAGAAAAGCAAGAGCAAAAGAAGAAGGAAACCACTTTGGTTTTCAAAAACAGTGGAAGAAAAGGTCAGAGCCAAAAGGTTGGCCTTCAGGAAATATAAGGGAATGCAGCGGGACGGAGATAGGAAGGCATACCAAACTTCCCAAAGGGAAGCAGGAAAGGCAGTAAGGTAGGCAAAGGCCCAAACTGAGGAAACACTAGCACGAACAGTAAAAGAAGGTGTCAAGACTTTGTATAGATACATTAGTGAAAGGAGAAAGTCCAGATGGGATATTGCTAATGTAACCCCCCTACAAATGGGGGTTCCCAAAAAGTCTTCCTTGAGCTTGCCTAAATGTTCACTGCCAAGCTGATGTCCTGCATTTTAGCAGTTTAAATGTGATTGCCAGAAAGTGCCTGTATAGCCTCTGTGTACTGTCTGTTTAAGAGCTGCCTGGATTGCAGTCATAAGTAATCTGAGAGGGAGCTCTATTGAAAGATGTAACTATTTGCTGAAAATCATTTAGAGTGATAATGATAATGTAGTTTGTCTTTGCAGCAAGGACTGTTTTGTTTATTTCCACTATCTTGGTCCTGGACTGCTGAATTGGACCAATCAATACTGGTGGGACCTAAAATGGGGCCGGACTACAGGAGCTGTCTGGAGTCAAAATCTGTAGGAATTGTAGTTTTGTGCTTTTGGCGCCTTTTTGCACTTGAAGAGGGAGCCTTTGTTGTGACTGACAGACAGATCAACCAACCGAACCTTTTGGATTCTGGGGAAAGTCCCAGGCTTGCTGGCAGTTGAGTCAGATCTAAGTTGGGAGCTGAAGAAGCAACTGCTTAAGACAGTCAAGCAGCCATCTGAGTGGTTTTGCACAGGAGAACTGTGGAAAGGCCTGAGTTGTGGCCTGCATGTCTGCCTACTGCCCATGAGAGAGAGAGAGAGAGAGAGAGAGAAGAGAATTATTTCAGACTAAATCCAAGTTTGTGAGAATGAAGTAAGCCATTGATTTTTTACCAGGCTCATACCTGAAGAAGACCAAATATTTTGCTGAATGCGATCAGCCTGTCAGGATTTCCAGTTGCTTTTGAATCCCTGGTTTGTGCAGAGACTTTGTAATCATGACCGGAGAGCAGTTTGCCTGGTACAGTAGAATTTCCTTACATGTAAATAAGTTGTGACATGTCAGTGGGTCGTGATTTGGTTCCCCACTGTGTGAACTGTGCTCTGCCTGCTGGAAGCTGTATCCAGCCCAAAACGGACTCTATCCGAACTTGTCTCCATTTGGCCGTGGCCTTGCCACACTGGCCCAGCCAGACTACCCGCTGTACAGAGAAAGCTATCGTCGAGAGATCTGCCTGGGGATCAGCCCCCTGCTCCATGCTTGAACAGGAATGACACCTCGGCAATTCGTGTGGGTCCTGCTTCTCCTGGCACTCCAGATTAACCACCTGCTGTCTCGATTTTCATCCAACCTGTGTCCAGTCTTGGGCATGAGTAATCATCAGGGTTGCTCCCTGCAATAACAGCCTAATCTAAAAGTGTGTCATCTGATTGTCTTGTTGTTTTCTGTTCATGAACTGAGCCTTCTGGCTCCAGATTACAAATAGTGTGTGTTGTGCATGTTGTTTTCTTCCACCACAGGGCCCCAACCAGCTGCAACGTTCCTGACTAGCCCACCATTCTCCATCTGGGTACCCAGAGTGTGTGACTGTTTGTGGACCCTGAAGTGCATGCATAAATGTTTGATTGATATAGCCTTTAAGCAAATTAACCTGATTACGCCCCTCCCTTGTTCAAGTCCCTTAAATAAATCAGATCTAACTCTTTTTTGCATTTACCCTGACTGTGGTTCCAGTTTGTGCAAGAGTACTGTACTGCTGTTATTTGCTGTGTATAACCTTGTTTTACAGGGGGTCCTCAGGGCAGGGCCAGAGGAAAGCCCAGGTGGTAAGTGCAAACAGTGTGGGTACTTGTGTGATGTATCAGGGGTATTGTGAAAGTGATTATTGTGTATTGTTCCGGCCACTAGTAAGGAAGGGGGGGGTTACAGTGTCCTGGAGGGCTGTGCCCAGGTTAGCTTGACCACTACCAACCCTGACCTCCGGGTGGAGGCACCCGTTTCAGCACTCAGGCCTCTTAACCTGCTACTAGCCAAGCAGGCAGGGGTAGTAGCCCTTGGGATAGCTCCACCTAGGGGTTACACTAAGATCAAAGGGGATAAGGGGGAGTGTAAGGAGGAGGACCAAGGAAAAGCATCTGTAACCCCCCCCCCTACAAATGGGGGTTCCCGAAAAGTCTTCTTTGAGCTTGTCTAAATGCTCACTGCCAGGCTGGTGTCCTGCATTTTAGCAGTTTAAATGTGATTGCCAGAGAGTGCCTGTATAGCCTCTGGGTACTGTCTCTTTAAATGCTGCTTAGATTGCAGTCATAATTAATCTGAGAGGGAGCTCTGTTAGAAGATGTACTTTGTTTGCTGATCATTTGTTAGAGGAGTAATAATATTGCAGTTTGTTCTAACCTGCCTTCTTTGCAGCATGGACAGTTCTGTTTGTTTCTATCATCTTGGCCCTGGACTGCAGAATGGGCCAATCAGTACATTTGGGACTCTAAAATGGAGCCTGCCTACAGGGGCTTGGTGGGGTCAAAATTTGTAGGAATTGTAGTTTTGGGCTTTTGGCGCCTATAATAACCTGGAGGGGGAGCCCTTGTTGTGACTGACGGACAGATCAGCCAACCAAACCTTTTGGATCTTGGGGAAGTCCCACACTGCTTGCAGTTTCAGTTAGATCTAAATTGGGAAGTGAAGAAGTAACAGCTCGAGATAGTTCGAGCAGCAATCCATAGTGGATTCATGCAGGAGAACTCTGGAAGGGCCTGAGTTTGGCCTGCATGCCTGCCTGCTGTTCCTGAGAGGGAACTTGAGTTTTTTTTTCGGACTGAATCCGAACTTGGAGAGTGAATTAAGCCACTGAATTGTGACCAGACTGTAACCTGAAGAAGACCAAAGATTTGCTAAATGCGATCGGCCAGTCAGGACTTCCAGCTACCTCTGAACTCCCAGATTGTGCAGAGACTCTAATTGCGACCAGAGAGCCATTTGCCTGATACAGTGGAATTTCCTTACATGTGAATGTGCTGTGTGCTTATAGTGGGTCGTGATTTGGTTCCCCACTGTGTGTCTGAACTGTGTTTTGCTTGCTGGAGGCTGTATCCAGCTCCACAGACTGAATCCGTATTCATTTCCATTTGCCTGGGCCCTGCTACACAGAGAAAGTCATTGACGAGAGACTGGCCTGGGGATCAGTCCCCTGTTCAACGCCTTGAACAGGAACGACGCCTCGGTGATTTGTGTGGGCCCTGCTTCTCTGGGCACTCCAGCTGAACAGGCTGCAATCTCGATTTCATCCTGCCTGTGTCCAGTATTGGGTATCATGAGTAAACATCAGGGTAGCTCCCTGCAACAACAGCTAAATCTATAAGTGTTGTCATCTGATTGTCTTGTTGCCTTTTCTTTCATGAACTGAGCCCTCCAGCTCCGGATTACAAATAGTGTGAGTTGAGCATGTTGCTTTCTTCCATCACAGGGCCCCAACCAGCTGCAATGTTCCTGGCTAGCTCACTGTTTTCCCTACCTGGGTACCCAGAATGTGTGACTGTGTAGGGACTCTGAACTGCATGCATAACTGTGATTAATATAGCTTTTAAGCAAATCAACCTGATTACGCCCCTCCCTTGTTCAAGTCCCCTGAATAAATCAGATTTAACTTTGTTTGCATTTAACCTGACTGTGGTTCCAGTCTGTGCCAAGAGTATTGTACTATTGTTATTTGCTGTGCTTAACCTTGTTTTACAGGGGGTCCCCAGGGTCAAGCTATAGGAACCAGCCCTGGTGGTAAGTGCAAACCGTGTGGGTAATTGCCTGGTAAATAAGGGTCATTGTGAAAGTGATTATTGTGTACTGTTCAGGCCACTAGAAGGAGAAAAGGGGGTTACAGTGTCCCGTAGGGCTGTGCCCAGGTCAGCTTGACCACTACCTACCATGACCTCTGGGTGAAGGCACCTGTATCAGAACCTAGGCCCCTTAACCTGCAACTAGCCAAGCAGGCAGGGGTAGTAGCCCTTGAGATAGTGCCTCCTAGGGGTTACACATCTATCCTAAATAGATACTTCTGCTCTGTATTTACTGAGGAGAAGGTAGGGCAGGTCCCACAGCTCAGCACCATGAACACAGGGGGGAGGGAGGTGTGCACTAGTCCCTTCACAAAAGAAAGGGTCCTACAAGAGCTCACTAATCTCAGGGTGGACATGACAATGGGTCCTGATGGCGTACATCCCAGGGTATTAAAGGAGCTAAGGGTGGAAGTAGCAGAGCCATTATCAGTACTGTTTAGTGAGTCTCTGAGCACAGGAGAGGTCCCAGAAGACTGGAGTAGGGCTTATGTGATCCGGCTCCACAAGAGTGGTAGCAGGGAAGAGGCAGGGTACTCCAGACCAGTCAGTCTTACCTCAGTAGTGGGTAAGATTATGGAGGCACTCCTTAAGGAAAGGATAGTGCAACACCTGGAATCCATAGGGGCACAGGATCCAAGACAGCATGGGTTTACAACAGGAAGGTATTGTCAAGCTAATCTCATAGATTTCTTTGACTGGGTAATCAGAGTGGTGGACCAAGGGGGAGCAGCTGATGTCGCCTACCTTGACTTCAGCAAAGCTTTCGATACTGTTCCACATAGGAGATTGATTAATAAGCTGGGTAGGCTTGGGGTGGGTCAGAAGTTGGTCAACTGGGTAGTAAACTGGTTGGCGGGCAGCAAACAGAGAGTGGTGGTAAACAGTATACAGTCAGAAGAGATGCAAGTCACAAGTGGGATACCTCGGGGATCAGTCCTAGGGCCAGTCTTCTTCAACATCTTCATCAGTGACATTGCAGATGGACTGGAGGTTAAGGTTTGTCTGTTTGCAGATGACACCAAGATCTGCAACAGAGTAAATGATCCTAATGGGGTGGGCAGAATGAGAAGAGATCTAGATAAACTGGCAAAATGGTTGGAAGAGTGGCAAATGGGGTGTAACGCAAAGAAGTGCAAGATCATGCAAATAGGGAAGAGAAACCCTGAAGTCACCTATAGGTTGGGAGGGGAGTTGCTGGCAGTCACAAGGGAAGAAAGAGACTCGGGCATCATCATCACCGATCCTGAAATCATTCAAGTAGACCACTAAAGCAGTAGGTAAGGCTAGAGGGATGTTGGGGTGTATTAGTAGGGGTATTGCAAGTCGTAAGAGGGAGGTAATAATCCCTCTTTACAAGACACTGGTTAGGCCCCATCTGGAGTACTGTGTGCAGTACTGGAGGCCACACCTACACAAGGACATTAACAAAATGGAGGCAATCCAGAGAAGAGCAACCAAAATGGTACAGGGACTACATCAGAAATCATATGAGGACAGAGTAACAGAGCTCAATATGCATACCCTAGGGCAAAGGGGGGAGAGAGGTGATATGATCGAAACATTCAAATATCTTAAGGGCATTAACAAGTTGAAAGAGTCTAAAATGTTTCAATATAAGAAAAATAGCAGGACAAGAGGACACAGCATGAGATTAGAGGGAGGCCGTTTAAGGGGAATGTGAGGAAGTTCTTTTTTACAGAAAGGGTGGTGGATGCATGGAATGGCCTATCTCAGGAAGTGGTGGATATGAATACAGTGCAGGGCTTCAGACAGGCATGGGATAGGCATAAGGGAGCAATACAGATGAGTATGAATAGATAGGCCATTGATAGAGTACAGGCCTATGGCACATTCATAAGGTAGAAAAAATGGGCAGACTGGGTGGACCTTGCGGTCCTTATCTGCCGTCAGTGTCTATGTTTCTATGTATGTTTCATGGTTTCATCAGGGAGATAGATATAGTTGTATTTGAAATTTTCATTTGTTTCCCCTGGTACAGTCATATGACTTCTGGTTCTTGCTTATTTAAACACAGTTCAGAGGAGATATCTCTCCTGGCCGCTACAGACCATTCCAGTGTTGTTCAAGGCAGTCGGGTATTGCAGCTTGCAGAAGCGAGAACCAGAAGCCATATTACTGCACCAAGGAAACAAATGAAAATTTCAAATACAGCTCGATCTACCTCCATGATGAAGCCATGCTGGTGAAACTTACGGCAAAAAGGGGATCTTTGTTATGAAAGTTGAATAAATTATACGTGTACTGAGTAGGGTTCTTGCAGTGGCCAGTTTTTCCTTTTCTTGGGCTGGCTGGCAGGATGGCTGGCAGATGGGATGTCTGGCTGACTGTCTGGCAGGCTAGATAGCTTGCAGGCTAAATGGCGGGATGATTGATGGACTGCCTGGCAGGCTAGCTGTTGAGATGACTGGCAGGAGGACTGGCAGACTGACTGGTTGGCTGATGTAGTCTTCAAAGATTCTCTACTTTGTGGGCATTACATAGGAGAGGGCAGATGGTGTTAGTCAGATGGATGTATAGAACAACAGCACAACTTGTGGAAAATATTCACAAGAAAAGCTATGTCTCGGAGCACTCAGTACTCCCTTAATTGACCCCAAAAATGCATCAAAAATGCGTAAACAGCCCACAGATCCTTGGATTATTAGTTACAGTCATTGACTTGTGCATGCACTTTTTTAAAAGGCTGATTACATTCATTTGCTGTTATGTTGTCAGCATAGGGAGAGGAGCTTGATAAGGTGCTGGAGGTGCCGTCATCAAGATAGGGGAGGCGCTGCTAGTTGGTGACTTCAGTCTGTCAGATGTAAAGTAGAGCCTTCCAACTGCAGCTTTAGCAAGGAGCAGTGCCATCTTTGACTCCCAACCAATCAATCAATCAATCAAAGTCTTTACTTAACCAGGCGGTCACCGTTGAGCAAGCTCATTTTCGAGGTGCACCTGGGTTTGTCAACAAGGGACAATATACATGAGATGCAGCACACAAGAAGATAATAATAATAAAAATAAAGTGAGATACAATAATACAGTATATACAAAGTGTCAGCAGGTAGCATTGACAGTAGTATATGTTTGGAACAGAAGATACAGCTAGTTTTGGGTAGGACAATTTTTCATAAGTAGTAAAGAAATATACATATCAGGTGCACCAAACATAAATAAAACCTAATATAAGAAGATATATAGTGATACGGTATGGAGAATTTAGAGCTGGAACCAGGGTCAAAGCAATGTGGAAAGGACAGATATGGGGGGCAGAAAAAGGGGAGAGAGAAGAGTCGATTATAGATGGGATCAGTCTTTTAGTCAGTGTCAGTGGCTCAGTAGGTAGCACACTTGCCTCTGAAGCTGGGAAGTCAGAGGGCTGTGGGTTCAGTTCCCACATCTGGCACTTGGGTTAATATCCCAGTACTGACACTGTAGTGCAGCATGAGAGGGGTGCTGCACTTCTGAGGTGCCGTCTTTCGGATGAGATGTTAAACTGAGGTCCCATCTGCCTGGATTGGTGGTAGTTCAGGTGAATGTTAAAGATCCCATGGTACTTATCGAAAAGAGTAGGGAAATTTTATTAAGAAAGCAAGACACAACATCATGTAGAATATCAAAAAACAAACAAATGCATACTGGGAATAAAATATAATGAAAATCATACATCTCAACAAAGGAAAATCAGTAAAGTTATATAGAAGAAAAAGCAGGCAAATACAACAATGAATATAAATGCACAAAATAACAAGGTTCATCAAAATGCATGTCAGGTAGACAGTATCTTAGTTAAGAAAAGTAATATATTTCCACAATAGGTGAAATTGTGTTGTCGTCAAACATTTTTGTTCCATTTCCATAATTTTCAAAATAGCTGATTTAATTTGCTGTATTATACTCTGAGGAGTAGAGTGAAGTTGCTGTAAGACATATTGACATCTGGCTTGCCATAGAAAATACTTACAAATAGAAAAAATAGCTCTTAATGTATTCCTGTGAAATTTACCCCAGATACCAGAAAATTCACCCAGTATCAATATCTGATAAGTAATTCTACTCAGAAAAGGCCATTGCCATTTAAATGCTAAAGTTTTCCAGAGCAGTCGAGTGTCCTCACATTCAAAAAAGAAATGTTGCATGGTTTCTTCAAGTTGTAAACAATTTGGTTTAGGACAGTATCTCTCTTGGTTTGATTTATGTTTTAAATTTCCTCGGACATTTAATCTGCCATGACAACACAACCACGTGACATCCCACATATGTTGTGGAATCCGACTGTCATTACCAAGCATCAAAGCATACTTCATTTTTGTTGTGGGGGTACATTCAGGAAACAAAAGTAATGGCTCTGTAATACTGACAAATTTCTGATATATCTGTTTCCTAGTAAGAGTAAGTACTGATGTTTTCTGTAGCTTCCATTGTCTAAGTTTCTTAAAACAATCTACCGCATATGATGAAATATGTAAATATCGTGTAAGTTTAGGAAGTAAGTCTTCCCATTTCCCTATAACTTCCCTCAGTGAGCGATGTACCCAATAATTCCAAGGATTACAAATATTATGGGCCAGATATTCAAAAGGGTTGTGCCATGCGCAATAGGGTTGCGCCTGCGCAAGTCCAAACGTGCTCCATTCTGCGATATTCAGCAGGAGGCAGTTGCGCCACAGAAAACATGCTGAGCAACAGCGCAATGCAAATGAATGCATGCTGAACTGGAGGGGGAGGAACCATGCATAAACTGCACAGCCCGATATTCAGCCGGGCTGTGCAGGGGTTGACTGGCGCAACCCCAACCTGCGCCTGCAGGACTTTGAGCCAAAAAAAGGCTTAAGTCGAGGGCCACCCACAGGTGAGCTGCTGTATTGCAGGGTGCAACACGGCAGCTGCCACCTGTGACTGTTCTTCTGAACCTCCTGTGCCCCCACAGCCCGATCGCGGGCATAGTGCCCCACCAGCCGATCACGGACATCAATGTGGCTCCCCCCTCCTCCCGTTCATATCCCTGGTGGCCCAGTGGACGAAATGCCCGATCGGTGGTATGTGTATAAAACCACCCCCGAACATAGCCCTGGTGGCTAGTTCCCCACCCACCCACCCGAAGCCCCACCACCTCCCCGGCGGCCGGCGGGCGGCAGCATCCACCCGCCTGCCGCCCGCCGCCCACCGACTGACTGCCGGTGGGATACCGCCCAGTGGTGCAGGCAAAGGCCAATGGGCGTGCATCTACCGTCATGACAGTCCAGATTTGTGATGTCATTCACAAATCTGGACTGTCATGTCTGTGATGGGCTACACCAGTGGCTCTTGCTCTGCACAGGGGTGCCTGACCGGCAGTCATGGCGGAAGCAGGCGGCAGGCAGGTGGGATGCTGCTGGCTGCAGGGGATCGAGGGGTGGTGGGGCACGTGGGTGGTGGTGGTGGACACTAGCCACCAGCTATGTTTGGGGTGGTTTTATCACACATACCGCCCGCGATCGGGCATTTCGGTCCACTGGACCACCAGGGATGTGAACGAGAGGGGGGGTGGGAATTATTATACATACCACCCGCGATTGGGCATTTCGGTCCACTGGACCACCAGGGATATGTACGGGAGGAGGGTGGGGAGCCACATTGATGCCCACGATCTGGCTGGTGGGGAGGGAGTACACTGTGCCCGCGATCGGGCTGCAGGGGGCGTCGGTCCCCGATGGCTGCTGCCTGGCAGGGTGCCAGGCGCAAGTCCTCGGGGATCAGCGCACCTACATGCTAATGGCATGCAAATGGGGACATAATCACATGCAAATGGCCCCCCCTGTGCCTTGCATGAATTATAGCCCCATTTGCATGTCACCTTTTGAATATCGTGATTTTGTGCATGGCGCAATGGTACTTGCGCCACCGCAAGTTGAATGCTTCACTCTGTCAACTTGCAGTGGCGCAAGTTCCACTGCGCCATGCACAGTGGCTGTGGCTGGGGGGTGATATTCAAAGGAGTTGCTCAATAGCGCAACTCCTTTGAATATCGCCCAGGACACACCCCTGCACAACTATTTTGCGCAGCTCAAGGGCTTGCGCCTATGAATGGCGCAGTTTGAATATCCAGCCCATTATGTTTCCTACAAGACAATACATAAAGAAAAAAGAGTGAAAGAAAGCAATGGGATTAATCATCCCAAGACCTCCCCTCTTAACAGGTATATATGTAATTTCTCGCCTAATGGGATTTAGCTGACTACCCCATGTCATTTGGAAGAAAGCACTGAATAAATGAGTCTCCAAGTGTATAGGGGGGCATATACATAGCTTAAATATAAGAAGATAGGGAGTAAAAACTTTTTCACTATCATGACCCTTTTCTTCTTCCCTAATTTCCATGTCTTCCAGACTTGAACTTTATTTTCACACACAAGCAATCTATTCTCTCAATTAAAGGTAGCTACATCTTGGACATTAAACCACACCCCCAGAATTTTATGTGGTTCAGTTATTGTCCTTATACCTCCCACATCTGAAATCTGCATAGAATCATCGTCTAAAGGTATAGAAACACTCTTCTGAATATTTAAAGTACCTCCTGATATATTTGAAAACTTATGAAATATCTGGATCGCCCTTTCACCTGCAGCTTTATTTCGGACAAATAAAACCACATCATCTGCATAGGCAGATATTTTTTCTGGACATAAATCAGAGTACGGGGCCAAACTAAGAATTTGTGTGTCCTATTTAATCTGTCTAATAATTGGGTCTAGAGCAAAGTATGCAATAATGGGCTTAATGGACAACCTTGTCTAATACCCGTGCAATGAGGAATAAAGTCAAACAACCATTTATCAGTGGTCTAGATCCAGAAAATGAGTACAAATGTCTAATCCAATTGATAAAAACTGGTGTTATCCCATAATAGAAACATAGAAACATAGAAGTTGACGGCAGATAAGGACCGCAAGGCCCATCCAGTCTGCCCATTTCTTTTTCTACCTTATAAATGTGCCATCGGCCTTTGCTATGTCAGTGACCTATCTATTCATAGTCATTTGTATTGCTCCCTTATGCCTATCCCATGCCTGTTTGAAGCCCTGCACTGTATTCATAGCCACTACTTCTTGTGGTAAGCCATTCCATGCATCTACCACCCTTTCTGTGAAAAGAATTTCCTCACATTCCCCTTAATCGGCCTCCTCTAATCCTCATGCTGTGTCCTCTTGTCCTGCTATTTTTCTTATATTTAAACATGTTAGACTCTTTCACCTTGTTTATGCCCTTAAGGTGTTTAAATGTCTCGATCATATCACCTCTCTCCTCCTTTGCTCAAGGGTATACATATTGAGCTCCGTTAATCTGTCCTCATATGTCTTCTGATGCAGTCCCTGCACCATTTTGGTTGCCCTCTGGACTGCCTCAATTTGGTTAATGTCCTTGTGAAGGTATGGCCTCCAATACTGCTCGCAGTACTCCAGATGGGAGCCTAACCAATGTCTTGTACAGAGGATTATTACCTCTTACGACTTGTGATACCCCTACTAATACACCCTAACACCCCCTAACCTTACCTACTGCTTTAGAGGTCTGCTTGGATGATTTCAGGTCATCAGTGATGATGATGCCCAAGTCTCTTTCTTCCTTTGTGACTGCTAGCAACTCCCTCCCAGCCTATAAGTGGCTTCAGGGTTTCTCTTCCCTATGTGCATGATTTTGCACTTCTTTGCATTAAATCCCAGTTGCCACTCTTCTGACCATTCTGCTAGTTTATCCAGATCTCTTCTCATTCTGCCCACCCATCTGGATCATCTACTCTGTTGCAGATCTTGGTGTCATCTGCAAACAGACAAGCCTTACCCTCTAGTCCATCTGCTAGGTCACTAATGAAGATGTTGAATAGGACTGGCCCCAGGACTGATCCTGAGTACCCCACTTGTGACTTGCATCTCTTCTGACTGTATACCATTTACCACCACTCTCTGTTTTCTGCCAGTCAACCAGTTTGCCACCCAGTTGACCAACTTCTGACCCACCCCAGCCTACCTAGCTTATTTATCAATCTTCTATGTGGAACAGTGTCAAAAGCTTTGCTGAAGTCAAGGTAGGCGACATCAACTGCTCCCCTTGGTCCACCACTCTGGTTACCCAGTCAAAGAAATCTATGAGATTAGTTTGACAGGACCTTCCTTTGTAAACCCATGCTGTCTTGGATCCTGTGCCCTATGGATTCCAGGTGTTGCACTATCCTTTCCTTAAGGAGTGCTTCCATAATCTTGCCCACTACTGAGGTAAGACTGACCGTCTGTAGTTCCCCGCCTCCTCCCTGCTACCACTCTTGTGGAGTGGGATCACATGAGCCCTTCTCCAGTCTTCTGGGACCTCTCCTGTGATCAGAGACTCACTAAACAATTCTGCTAATGGCTCTGCTAGTTCCTCCTTTAGCTCCTTAAGTACCCTGGGATGTATGCCATCAGGTCCCATTGCCTTATCCACCCTGAGCTTAGAAAGCTCTTGTAGGACCCTTTCTTTTGTGAAGGGAGTAGTGCTCACCTCCCTCCCCCCTGTGTCCATGATGCTGAGCTGTGGGCCCTGCCCTACCTTCTCTTCAGTGAATACTGAGCAAAAGTATCTATTTAGGATAGATGCCTTTACAGGGTCCTCCTCCTCACATGCTCCCTTTTCTCCATTAAGCTTAGCAATACCCCCTCTGGACTTTCTCCTTTCACTAATGTATCTATAGAAAGTCTTGTCACCTTCTTTACTGTTTGTGCTAGTGTTTCCTCAGTTTGGGACTTTGCCTGCCTTACTGCCTTACCTGCTTCCCTTAGAGCAGTTTGGTATGCCCCTATCTTCATCCCGCTGTGTTCCCTTATATTTTCTGAAGGCCAGCCTTTTGGCTCTGACCTTTCTGCTACTGTATTTGAGAACCAAAGTGGTTTCCTTCTTCTTTTGCACTTCCTTTTCTGTCTAACACAATGGGATGTTGCTTCAAGTATTGTATCCTTAATGCTTGCCCACTTTGCCTGTAACCTCTCACCTGTGTTTCTTTTGCCAGGGCTAGCTTAACTCTGTTGGCCATCTTATCAAAGTCAGCTCCTCTGAAGTCCCATATTTTGCCTTGGAATGGGATGATTTAGATGTAGTAGCCAAATTGAACCATACCATGTGATGGTCACTGGCCCCAGGTGACCTTCTACCTGGAGATCTGTGATCCCTTCTTTGTTAGTCAGTACTAGATCTAGGATAGCCCTGTCTCTTGTGGGTTGCTGTACCAGTTGTTTGAGGCCCTCCCCTGCAGGGAATCCACTATGAGTCTAGTTCTGGCAGATGTTCCTGCTGGTATTGACCAATCTGTATCTGGCATGTTGAAGTCTCCCATTATCAGAACCTCCCCTTTAGCTGTCATGTTTTGTATATCTTCTAACAGTAATGTGTCTATGTCCTCCCTCTGGTCTGGGGGCCTGTAGACAACCCCAGTTCTTATGGCTGTCCCATTTCCTGTTTCCAGGGTGACCCACAGTTCTTCTGGCTCCTTATGTGTATTCTGAATTTCTGTAGCTTTGATATTTTCATTAACATAAAGTTCCAAAACCTGAAATAAGTAGGTGTGTTACACCTTTCAAAGGCTTTAGCCTGATCCAACGATAGAACAAAACCTTTGATCCTATGGGTCTCTTTAGCATCAAAGATTTCCCGCAATAAAAACAAATTATTCTGAATAGTTCTACTAGGGATGGCACATGTCTGTGAAATATCAATCACCTCCTGGGCGGTCCTCTGTAATCTACTACTAAAAATTTTGGCAAGAATTTTATAATCAGTGCTGAGGAGATTAAGTGATCTCCAGTTATCTAAGGAAAACCAATCACCTTTTTTATAAATAAATTTAAAAACTGCAGTCCCAAAATTTATTTATTTAGCTTTTGTTGACCGGGTAAGTGCACTAGACAATTTCTGACTATTTTCAGGCACGACCCGGGGGAGGGGGGATACAGATGAATGTCAACTGACCTTGAACCAGATTAAGCTGTTGGTGGTATTTTTAGTGAGTGAGGGAAATTTGGCCAGGACACCAGGGAAATTCCCCTACTCTTTTCGAGAAGTGCCATGGGATCTTTAACATCCACCTGAACTACCACCAATCCAGGCAGATGGGACCTCGGTTTAACGTCTCATCCGAAAGACAGCACCTCAACAGTGCAGCACCCCTCTCATGCTGCACTGCAGTGTCAGTACTGGGATATTAACCCAAGTGCCAGATGTGGGAGCTGAACCCACAGCCCTCTGATCTCCCTGCCTCAGAGGCGAGTGTGCTACCTACTGAGCCACTGACACTGACAAAAAGCTTGACTCCCATCAGCCTCGTGTAGTATACTATTATAGACCTTGGCCAAAACTTCAGTCAAAACCTCAGAAAATGATTTATAAAATTAATGGGTGAGCCCTTCTAAACTCAGGACAATCCGTAATTGTAACTGTGCAATAGCCAATGCTACCTCTTCCTTTGTAATTGGGATTACTAAGCCAGAGGCAACAGAAGTAGATACCTTTGGGGCTGGTGCCCGAAAAATGTCCAGTAAGGACACATCCAAATCTGGGGTAGTAGCAAATATCAATCTCAAGTGTGTCTGAGCAATATATTGCATACCAGTGACTGAACTATCTATGGTACCATCAGTATTGTATAGATCCGACATCACAGTAGCATGCAACCTATCTTTACAAGCATGAAAAGGGTCCACTGAAGGTGAATAAGACATACCAAATTGCATTTCCATGTCAAGAGATTGTGCTCTATCATATTGAGCAGCAAACACACATTTTTTAATCTCCGCTATTTGTGACATTGTTACACGAGGTCCCTGCACCATAATTGGTACCCTCAGAGGTACACCATAGACAGCTAGCACTTAAGTATATGTTATACTAACATATAGGGCTAAGGGCATCTACAAGAGTAGATGTCAGGATATGAATGCTTATTGTTGTAATACACTTTGCTTGCTAATACATATATTCTATGTATTTTTCTGCGTATTTCTTACTTGTAAGATGCCAAGACACCTGTGTCCTTGGAGTAATTATAATATGTAAGACGGCATTGCCACCTTTTGGTGATTTGTACCATTACACTGAGTTATGTAAGACTCTGTATAAGAACTCTTTTGTTCTCAAATTGATGACTTTACAGAATTGTATAATGTTATCTTGGACCGTGGAGCCACCTCTAATTTAACCAATAGGGCTCATCTCTGTAACTAGAAATGTTTCTATCTTTCGGTAACCATAGTAATTATCATAGGTATATAATGTAATGCACAAGCCTTATACCTCGGAGACCTGAGAGACCCTAAGAGACACAGAGAAACCTCGAGGTGTAGGGAATGCTTAGCACTGGCTCCCGGTTCGTATTGGCAAGAACTGCTTAGGGCAACTGTGATTTATCCCTTTTGTAGTAATAAACTTGTTTATTACTCTAATACAACGTGTCTGTGATTACTTGCATTCCCAATATCGTCAAGAATCTGAAAGTGAGGTTTAGACCTCCTAACAAATTGGTGACCGTGTGCAGGGGATATTTGGATGTTTATAAGTTTTCACTTGTTGCTTAAACTTTTTCCTTACCCACGGGGACAGCAGGTGTACACTCCCGCATCACCTCTTCCATTTTAAAACCACTTTGTAGTAACTTGCAAAGTCTGGCTGTATTTTTGGGTGTGGTCGATGTTGTCTCGACCCACTCCGTAGCAGTTTTGAATTGAAAGCCTACAACTTATACAACTAGTATAAAGTGCTCGCGCTGTGGATCGATACGCTGCACGGTGCCCTTTTCACAGTTTGAATTTTCGTTCCCTCCCACACAATGGCCACTGTATCAAATATCTGCTCAGAACTGAGACTCGATGTCTCGAACTTCCTTGCCTCCCATGGAAGATGGGCTGACTTCGCGCGGGATGCAAGTCAATCTGAAAACCCTATACTGGGGATTTCAACCCAGTATATGGAGACGAGAAAATCAGCCAATAAGCATCACGCTAAAGGGTTGATGGTCACGGCTCTCTATGCTGCTTTGGAAGCCTCCTAAGCGAGGTTTTGAACCCTTGATCTGCAGATTTCATCTCTTAAGCAACAGATGGGTTTGCAGAAAACAGAATGTATAAGACTGCAGCAGAACTTGGAGTCTGAACTCCAAACTCTGCAAAATGAAAAGGATTCACTATTGCATCATTCAGCTCAAGCTGGAGAACAGGAACTGTGTATGTTGAAGCAGGAGTGTGAAAGTTTGAGACAGGATAAGAATCAGGCAGTGCAAATGAATGATTTGCTGAGTGCTACGAATGCTCAGTTGAGTGACGAAATGGGTGAGCTGCAGGATGAGATAAACCAGGTACATAATGATTTAGAAGTGTCTATCAGGGACAATCGTGAATTGAGCACCGCGTATAGAGTGTTGCAAAAGAAAAAGCAAGATGAGGTTGATATGGATGTTGCAAGTGTGAGTCACAATGAACGTAGAACTAAGATGGCGAAACTGCGCCATCAGCGAGGGGTTCTGGCTGGACATGTTAAGGCAATGGGAGACGTAGCCCCTGCCTTTCATTCGTCATCAGAAGGGGAGTTATCTGATCATGACATTTCACAGTACAACGCCCAGTCACACCCCTACTATGGCCCAGAGACCCCACCCAGCCATCCACAACATGGCGGGTCCCCACCCCCAACTCCCCATGTCATATGTCGTCGACGTCTTGACGCTCATCATGGGAGACACCAACATGGCACCCCCATGATGGGGGGGAGCAGGCCCAAGCCTGGTCCTGACGGCACCTCCAGTAGCCATTATTAATGTGGAAGACAGGCAGGAGATAGAAAACATGATTGAAACTGCGATAGGTAATGTACCTCTTCCTGAGAGGAGTAAACGGGCTATTAAAACCCAGATTAGGCAGTTTCTGCAAGAGGCTGGCACTCAGGAAGGTATAGTCCGCACTGCAGCTGAAGCTGCAGCTCGGGCTGCCCTGGATGGTACTCGAGACAATCTACCTCTGCCTGATCGACCCAGTAATCCCCTACAAATGACCTACTCTGTTCAGCAAATTGCTGACAGCATCGGTCGGATGAACCCGTCCGACAACTTCAGCTGTCACTTGGAAAAGGTGCGTTCTAAATGCGAGATGCTTAGCCTCGCTGCAGAATACCAGGTCCAAATACTACGCCAGACCATCAATCCTGGTTTGTGGGCCAAACTCCCCAATGCTGTTCGCCAGGATGGGAACGCTACCTTTGACAAGGTCGCAGGTGGCTCATTTCTGCTCACAGCCCAGGTGTAGTAGCAGCAGTGATGCTTGCATATCCTGTGAAACAGAATGCAAAGGAAAGTCCAGCGATTTACCACCAGAGACTCTGGATGGCCTACAGAGCAGGAAAGCACTTGGCACTAGAAGCTGCGGATGTAAATCTTATTGAGTATAAGACCTTGTTCCTTAGGAACATGATTCCAGCAGTAAGAGAAAAAGTACAGCCAACCACCTACCCCAATATGGATAGGTTTGCTGACATTCTTCGGAAAATCGAGAGTGTATCAACTCTATATCCGTGATCTGGGATCCGGTTCCAAAAAGGTAGCCGCCGTGGAGTCCACTCCGGAGGCCATGACGCACTACACAGTGGAAGGGCAGGCCCAATGCCAACAGGCCCAACACCAGCAAGCCCCTCCAGCTGATAATCAACACCCCCAACAGGCCTACCAACAACAACCACAACAGCAACAACAATGGGGCGGGAACTGGAATTGGCATAAGAATAGGAAGCATAAGGGTAGAGGTAAACCACAACAGCAAAGAACAGGCCCTTCATATAGGGAGATAGCTGAAGAGAATCGGAAATTCTGAGAGCTCCTGGGACAAGTACGCTCTGTGGCGGATGCTGTTCCTGCACAGGCCCTTGCGGCAGTACAACCGGCAACCCAGGCCCTAACCGGTCATGGGGACACCGGTGGTACAGGCCCTCAGACCCATTCAAGCCTGAACCCAGAAGCTCCTCCCTATATAGCATCAGTGCAACATGGTGAAGTGATTCACATGAGCCAGGCCCAACCTCTACATGCTTCCGGCAGTACAGATTGACAATTACAGGCCCCAGTCCGGATTGTAAACAAGCTAGTCTTGGATACAAATGGAAGGCCCTGCACAGAGGCCGAGGTCGGGGGCCGCCTACTAGTAGTTTTGTTAGATACAGGTGCAGCTGTATCTGTGCTACATGGTGAACACCCAGACACATCCCCTTGGTCTACCGGATGGAGGACCAACATGTCAGGAGTTGATGGTACTAGGCTACCTGCATACCGTTCTCTACCCCTACCAGTGGAGCTAGGCCATCTAAAGGCCTCACACACTTTCCAACTAATGGTACTGCATGATCATCCTAGTATCATAGGGATTGACTTCTTCACATCACACGGCTGTGTGGAGGACCTAGCTAACATACTACTGATACAGATTCAAGGTCAATATCATACCATTTTGATTCCTGATTCACACGTTGTGGCAACTATATCTGCCAATGACAAAGAGTATGATGTCATAGATTTGTTCAATAATCATGAACTTTTCCCAAAGCTCCTCCATATTATGCAATGACACTTGGAAGCATTTGCAATCAACAAGCATGACTGTGGTAGAATGCACACCATCATTGAAGTGCCAGGCCCAGCACATGAGAGGCAAAGGCAATATCCTTTCCCAACTGATTCCTTGCCTTCCCTTAGAGAAACAATCAAGTCACTCCTCAAGCAAGGAGTAATCAGAACTTGTGTTTCCACTGCCAATTCCCCAGTGTGGCCCGAGAAGAAACCCACAGGCACCTGGAGACTTACTATTGACTACAGGAAATTGAATCAGGTCACCCCCAGTTGTTCTCCAACTGTGGCATCAGCACCAGATGTGCTACAACTTCTGACCCCTGATTTGAAATGGTTCAGTGCCCTGGACATCTCCAATGGTTTCTGGTCATTGCCATTGGCCCTTAAGAGTTAATATAAGTTTGCCTTCACCTTTGAAGGAAGACAGTACACGTGGACTTGCTTGCCACAAGGATTCCAAAACAGTCCATCCCTGTTCCATCTCCATATGATGGACTCCCTTGAGAGTTTCTCTACTCCCCAATGTCTTTTGCAATATGTGGACGACCTGCTGCTGGCAACAGCCACACAGGAACAACATTTGGATCTCTTGGATGAACTACTGACTCTCATTCAGAGAGCAGGCCTGAAATGTAACCCAGCAAAAGCACAATTATGTCAGAAAGAAGTACTCCTTCTGGGTCTAAAAATAACTGACCAAGGTCGAAGCCCTACCTGGAAGAAGGTATAGGGATTGCAAGACTTGCCATTACCCACCAGTGTGGCAACTCTTCGAAGGTTTCTAGGTATGGTGAATTATTCAAGAGATTTTAATTGTGATTTTGCTCAGAAAGCTGCTCCTCTGTATGATTTACTCAAAAAGGATGTACCATGGACTTGGGGCCCTATACACACCCAGGCTGTGATGTCACTGAAGCAGGCCTTGGCTTCTGCCCCGGCTCTGGTCAACCCCAATCCAGCACTACCATTCCATCTGGAATGTGCCACCTCTGACATTGCCATGTCAGCAGTGCTGGCTCAAAAGATGCATGGCACCTTGAGACCCATTGCATATGCCTCACAGCTCTTGACCTCAGTGGAACAGAAGTACGGCCTTTGTGAAAAGAACCTTCTGGCTACCTACTGGGCTGTCAAGCACTTTCTGTATATCATTGGGTACTCACCACTGATCATCAACACCAACCACACCTCAACCACCTTTCTGCTCTCAGATAGAGTGAAGGATGGGTCAGTCTCTAACACCAGACTGACACACTGGTCACTTCTTCTCCAGGACAGAGACATACAGGTACAACCAACTAAAGTTCCATCTATGTTAGCTTATGGCCTCCTTTTCCAGGGAGAACCCCATGACTATACACTACAGTCACCTGATCTTCCAGATCCAGGTCCCTTCTTCCCTGCCACGCCACAGATACTTGACAACACTTCTTTATGCCGTGTCTTTACTGATGGTTCAGCATCCTACTATCAGAGAAAACAAATTGCAGGGATGGGCATTCTAGTGATCTACCCTTATGGGCACACTGTCAAAATATCTAAGCGCTGTAGTGTAGCATCATCACAGTATGCAGAGATGGCAGTGGTTTCCTGTGCCCTCGAGTTCATCCGGCAGGAACCGAGGATACCATCATTTTTACAGACTCTAACTGGGATAGTTGTTCTCTTACAGAATTTCTTCCCTTCTGGCAGAAGAACTCCTTCCTCTCCTCTGATGGCAGCCCAGTGAAATACAAGGAATTGGTAATATACATACATTCACTGGCACAAAAATTTGCACACAAACTCTATGTACACAAAGTCAAAGCTCACTCTCTCCATGACCCCTACCACACCTTCAATGATACAGCAGACACCCTTGCTAAGGAAGGGACCCGAGGGGGGGGACATCTGGATGATGGACCATCCAGAGGCTAATGCAGCTGTACACATTGCAGCACTCAGGAAGAAACCTGAACCCTTTTCCCCCTTGGACCTCTCTGCAGCACAACATTTTGACACTGAACTTAAAGAGGTGTTCAGATTCCTTGACAAAGGTACTGAAGAGAAACTTCCCACACATAACCCCTATCAGAGGCATGAAGGTAAGCTACGCTTGTCGCCAGATGACAAGCTCATCTGGTTCCAACCAGATGACTCCACCACCAAGTTGTGGGTGGTCCCCAGACATTTAAGATCTGAATTCTTGCACCAAGGGCATGACACCCCCACTGGTGGACACCAGGGAGCAGAAAATACCCTCCAACAACTCAAGACCACTGCCTGGTGGCCTGGTATCACCAAAGATGTCAAACAATACATAGACAACTGTCTCGTTTGTGTGCAAAACAACCCCATCCCTACCAAACAAAATGCCAAACTCTTACCACAACGACATTCTGGCCCTTGGCATGCCATACAGATTGACTTCATTGGTCCTCTGACCAATACCAGCAGAAATAACAAGTATGCTCTTGTGGTAACTGATCTCTTCTCTAAGTGGGTAGAAGCTTTCTCCAGTAAGACATGTACTGTGAAAACTACTGCCAAAATCCTGGTGGAACAGATTTTCTCCAGGTGGGGTCTACCCCTAAAGGTCGACTCTGACAAAGGAACCAGTTTTACAGGTGAGTTGATGAAAGAATCCCTTGAACTCCTTGGAGATCAGCAGAAGTTCCACATACCCTACCACCCTCAATCCTCAGGTCAAGTAGAGAGAGCCAACAGACGGATTAAGCAAATGCTTTCCAATTTCGTGAGAAACAATCCCAAACTTGGGATTCCTCTTTAATAGTTACTCCTTATGGCAATTAGGGTACACCCTCAGCCACCACCCAGCTCCACACCCTTGAGGTGATGACTGGCAGACAGATGAGATTACCTGAACACCTGTTGTTTGACCTGCATACCCCACTGCAGGCTGTGTATCTATGGACCAATATGTGGAAAAACTAAGAAAAGACCTTATACACACACACTTCTACGCTGCCAACTGCATGGCAAGGCCCAGCAACAATCAAAAATACAGTTTGACAAACGCACACAAGAAGTGGATTGGCAAGTTGGAGATCAGGTAATGGAACTTCGATTTGCACATCCCACCCACTCCTTCTCCAGCAAGTGGGAAGGCCCATACCCCATCGTCAACAAGCTCAGTCCGGCAGTCTATCAAGTTAGACTCCTCCATAACAACAAGTTGACTGACAAATGGTTACATGCAAACCAGCTGAAACTGTATAAAGGAGCTTAAATTACTTTTCCTCACCCCAATGGGTGGAATAGTACTAACATACTAATCTTTGATCTTCCTTTTCAGATACACTGACAAGATGGCTATCTTGTTCCATTATCCTCCTCTCAGGAGTTATTCTCTGCATCTGCATGGCATGGTACTGTTCTCGACACCTCGATCCTCCAGCACTTCCTCCAGAGGAGTATCCATCAATATACCCGAATAGTATGATCACTGTCCAGAAGGTTCCGATGCTTACCTCACTGCCTCAGTTGTTGCTCTGATAAATCTACCCTTCAAATTGAGTGGCAAACCACGTCACAAGGACAAATTCTCCCTGTGGCCAAACTCTTCAAAAGGAACTTTCCAAGAGTTGGCCCAATGCTAAATTATCCCAAATGGTTCTACTGTCCTTTTACAAACTGCATTAAGACATTCTGGTTTGTACAACATAACTGCCTTAATTGATCCTTCATACTGTAATTCATTGTCCAGAGATTCAGCTCAGAAATTTTGTGGTTATACACATTAAGGCTTCTCAGTCATGTACCCTCTGTGTTACCACCCACTGATAAACAGCTTTTGGAATGTCCAAAGCATACCCTGGTCCCGTGGTGGTCTAACAGCCACTGCCTCCCAGGTTCTTTGATTAACAACTCTACAGTTCATTTATTACACTGTTTTGTTTAATCTAACTTACTGGAATATGAAAGAATTTGGTATGTGTCACAATACTAACACGTCAGCATTTTATAGTACATTATTGTTTGCTAGTTTAGCTGCATTTCAGATTCGTACGCAAGACCCTATTGGCGGGGTCCATTCTACTGAACATAGAGGCAACTTCAGGAGGAAGCCCTCTCCTGATAATCTAACTCATAAACGTAAAACACGTGAAGTTGACAGTTCTGATGTTACAGGTGCAACAGGTACTGTCACAGGCCTTTTTGGTACAGCTATGTCTATCTGGAATAAAGCAGACATTGCTGCTATCAAAGCTCATTCTGCCAAGTTCTCCACTGGTTTGGTCAACAACATACTACCCTCATTATTGCATGGTGTGGATGGCCTTAGTCAGGAATAGAGATACACTGTATACAACATGCATGACGTTGCTAAGGCATTCACTGATTCGAAAGATAAGATTAACGCACTCATACAACAGAACAACAAAGAAGCAGATAAACAATGCATTGCTAGAGAGCTACTTTGCTCTGCCTATGGCTCCTACATTATCACTGCCATCAACAACCTCTTCCGTGATCTAGAATCCGGAAGAATACCTGACATTATACATGATAGATGCATCTCCAAATGGTATTGTCCACGATGTAAAACTACTAGCTGTGCTTCCATGTGTGTGCAACAAACTTTAACTATACCTCTTTCTACAGCTAGGAATTTGGGGTTTGTGACCAGGCACCCTAATACTGGTTCTTGTTTCACTGCTAAGAAGTGTTCTATAACAGATACCATGTTCGTTTCCTTTACCTTCTCTTTACCACGCTTTGATCCCACTACAGCTTTGTTCAACAAGCTTGCACTGGTACACTCTCTTGGGCATTTGGATGAAGACATCTACAGAGAACACCTGGCTCTACTGCCTCTACTGGTTTACCATCCTTTCCTGGATGCCTGGGTGGCTCTGCACACGGACTGCTGTGCGAAAAAGCAATACATTTACTTGTGCCGATGTGATGTATTTGATGTTATTCAACCTGTTTGTGGTTATTCTCCAGACAGCATTGATTGGACTTTCACCATGGATGATGACATCACTGCAAATGGCACTGGCTCCTTTGACCGACTCTGGCTCCAGATAGCTCTGTTAATCCTATTGTGAGGAGGTTCATAGCCCATCAACACGGATTTCGAAGATGACCTACACCTGCCCTGTCCAGTTGCAAAAGTGGAGACTCCCTACTGTGTGCTCACAGTATAACTCCGATGGCGAGTATTGCATGGTCACAAACTACAAGTCTTATACCTATGGATCTGTTACATGTGCTATTGATTACCCCAATTTCTGTTTTGTCCCCCACCAGAAGACTGTTATTGGACTTACTGTTATAACCCCCGTCCCCCTTCTGGATGCAGACATTATTGATGGCAACCCCGATTATCTGCTCACACTGTCTGAATACTTGCCATACTTTAATGTACACATAGACCCACTGACACTTACATTAAAAACACTTTTAGACAGGAAGGACACACACCTCATCAACATCAGCAATAATATGACCAAAGCCAATGAAGCTGTTCTCGCTCTGATTAATGATGGTGATATGAATAACGCATTAACTAACACCTGGTTAAGTTACTTTTAAAGGTTTGTTATTATACAAGCATTTTAATTTTCATTCTGATTATTATGTTTGCTGCCTCACGGTGTACACTGCGCCAACAATCGCGAGTAACCCAAATTCCTTTACAAAGTTCTCGTAAGGCCGGGTTTGTAAATCCATCACTGCTCCTGTCCTTTCCCTAGAGATTTGCCTGTGTTGCCTTTGGAGGCAACAAGGGAGGGAATATTACACTAGGTCCCTGCACCTATAATTGGTACCCTCTGAGGTACACCATATACAGCTAGCACTTAAGTATATGCTTATATTAACATATAGGGCTAGGGCATCTACCGGTGCAAGAGTAGATGTCAGGATATGAATGCATATTGTTGTAATACACTTTGCTTGCTAATAAATATATTCTGCTATGTATTTTTCTGTGTATTTCTTACTTGTAAGATGCCAAGACACCTGTGTCCTTGGAGTAATTATAATATGTAAGACGGCATTGCCACCTTTGGGTGATTTGTACCATTACACTGAGTTATGTAAGACTCTGTATAAGAACTCTTTTGTTCTCAAATTGATGACTTTACAGAATTGTATAATGTTATCTTGGACCATGGAGCCACCTCTAATTTAGCCAATAGGGCTCATCTCTAACTAGAAATGTTTCTGTCTTTCGGTAACCATAGTAATTATCATAGGTGTATAATGTAATGCACAAGCCTTATACCTTGGAGACCTGAGAGAGACCCCAAGAGACACAGAGAAACCTCGAGGTGTAGGGAATGCTTAGCACTGGCTCCCGGTTCGTATTGGTAAGAACTGCTTAGGGCAACTGTGATTTATCCCTTTTGTAGTAATAAACTTGTTTATTACTCTGATGCAACGTGTCTGTGATTACTTGCATTCCCAATATCATCAAGAATCTGAAAGTGAGGTTTAGAGTTCCTAACAACGTATAGTGGGCAGAGGAAGAAGTAGCTGATAAAGACAAAAGTTTATATAATTAATCTCTGTATCTGACATACGTCATACATCTGTCCCTAACCCTTCACTTTCCCAGATTCTGGAAAAGTAGTTTTAGCTCTGTTTTGGTATCCTTCCACCATACCCATAGAGAATCATAAAGACAGAGAACTGGCAGTCTAGCGTGTAAAAGGGTCTTTACCTGGTGTACTATCTCAGTTTGTTGAAGAAGAGAACTATTAGGTCTCCACAGGGACTCCTGAGAAAGAAATATGGAGGGGGGGTGCTGAACCCAAAGCAAAAACCCCAGTTAATAAATGATGTTCTGAAAATTTGTTTGGAAGTACAAAAACCTGTACTGGCCTACAATATTTAGAGGCAAAAAGGTAATCTATCTTCGTGTTATAGCTATATCTATGATATGTAGCTCCTTCATCATTTCGCAGTGATCTATAAGTATCCGTTAAAGTGGCATCCCTAATTTGGTTCATTAATGCTATAGAATCACAATATACCTTTTTACCAGCGGTCCTCCTGCAAGAAACATCCAGACTACAATTAAAGTCCCCCCCAAATTATATGATATCGTGTACAGAGGAAGGGCTTAATGAGAGAAAACAAATGTATTCTAGCAGCTTAGGTCAGTGGTGCATAAATATTCACAATGCGAAATAAAAAATCTCAAAATCTACAATCTATAATCAAAGCCCTACCCGGAAGGACATCTATAACCCTAGTAATGGAAAAGGCAGTGGATTTAAACAATATAGCAATACCATCTGCCATCTCCTCTCCAAAAGTCCTATAGGAGGGACCCCATACCCAACCCCTTTGAGCCTGCCGAGTTTCAATTATGGTTTTAAGTCTTGTCTTTTGTAAAAGGACAATATCAGTGTGCAGTGTAGCCACATAATGAAAAAAGGCAGTCTGCTTTTTGTAGTTTCTAAAACCACAAACATTTAGAGAAGAGATCCGAAACTGTGCCAGTGTTGTGCTGAAAAGTAATTATCCACTATCATCCTGAGTGGCCATATTTTTACGTTTCTTCCCTCCCTTTTTCTTCTTATCTTTTTTCTTTTTAACTGTATTTGGAGGTCTAAGATTTGGGACATCCACATCAGAAGGAACCACAGAGCTTCAGAGTCATCATCTGGTCCCCTCGTAACAAATCATAAGCATTATTTGTGGAACATCACAAACCAATTGTGACTTCCATGCCATAGCTCTTGTAACCCTCCTATTCTGAGAGTCATTTTCCACAATCTCAATGGGCGCACCTAAATCCTGTGACTCAACTGTATGTGGAGTCCCAGGCAAAGAGGCCTGAACATCCAGTGCCTGCACTTCCATTGCCGCAGGAGAGATATCCTTATCCCCCTCCAGGTTTACAGCCTCTGAAATAGCAGGAGTCTGTGAAGGAGATGGGGGAGGTTCCTGAGGAGGGACTGGGATAACAGCAGTGTGGGACTGTTCTTGCTTGTCTTGTGCCTTTTGCACCAGATTTTCCTGATTCCATCCTGCAGTCCGATTTTTACTAAGCCAAGGACACTGATGATATGCGTGTCCTTTTTCATCACATAGATTACATTGAAAAATGTTGCCGCAGTTCAAACTTGGGTGACCAAAAACCCCACACAGACTGCATTTCAGTAAATCGCAGGTACTACTCAAGTGGGTGTGGGCACCTCACTTGTAGCAGGCCCTAGGTTGTCCTCCATAAAAACAAACTCCCCTGTCTTTACCAAGAAAGAAACTGTTAGGAAGACGTACTATGTCAGAATTAACCTGAAAAAGCTTAACATGAAATTTCCAGCCACCCGTCCACAAACCTTCAGAGTCAATTATGGCTTGTAGGGGATAAATACTACATCTGTTCTGGAGCCAATGTATATATCACCATACTAGCCCCTCATTATGAGACATGATGGTAACAGTCCTAGTAGTTGGTTTAGTCAATGGAATAACATAAAAGGGGTCCATAGGGAGTTTGTTTTCAGGTGCCATACTTTTGCCAAAATTTTTGAGACCCACATTTGTTTTAAAGCTGACATCAATGTGTCCTCACTGGAAATATATGTATAAGGGCATAGATATCAGGAGTCTGGAAATCACATAGAAGATTTGGTAATGTTCTGGCTACATAATATCGATCTGAGTGGTCAGGGAGTCCTCCTTAAACGCATGCAAACAGCATTACACCTAGGGGCTTGCTCGAGCTTATTTTTAAATAAATCAGAAAGAGAAGACCCCCTGCCTGGGACTCGATCTGAAGCACAAGTCAAACTAGAGGTACCCTCCCCAGGGTCATCTGGCAGGGAAGCTGTGGGATTCCCCGCACCACCATTTGGGACGGGGCAAACAGTCGTCCTGCATTGGGATATGGACAATCGATCTTGGTAGAGGCTACTCCCCAAGGAGCTGTTCCCGAGGCCGAAGAAGTTTTCTGTGGCAAGGGAGAAACTTCTCCATGCCTCATACCTCTGGGAGGGTTCTCCACGCCGGCTGGGGACACAGAGGTATGCAGTGTTTGAGTAGGCAATATGCCCGCTTGGGCAGACCCCTTGAAAACCTCTCCTGAGCAGGAACATTCAATACAGAAACAGCATCTTCACTAAATCGAGCAACATGCCCTGACTGACTACATAATTCAGTATCCATAACATCCCCCCAGTCTGTTTGTCCATGAGCAGTATCAGTCTGTTCACTCGTAACATGATCCTGAAGCTTCAGTACCTTATGTGAGCTCACTAAGTTCGGTGCAGGCCTGTGTGTAGAAATTAAAACTCCATGTTCCGTTTCATTCCAAACGGGGTCCGGTATCCAGTCCCCCGTGGACGACCTAGTCCAACCCGCATGTACCAATGCATCTGAAGCAGTCCAGGTATCCTCTGAAGCCTCCTGCATTGATTTAACTCCAAACTGTTGCCAAAAAATTTGTGACATTGAGACCGCTCGGTCTCCTCATGGATTCGTCGTAAGCCCTCCCGGAAGCGGCCCTTGTGCCGCAGCAATAGTCCTACTCCCCTGCCGGGAAGTAGCAGGGGGAAAGTCACCCATAGCAATGTCTGTAGGCGCAAAATTTGGTTCCACTCCCATTTTCACTGGCTGAAACTGCAACTCCGCTTGAATACAAGATGAATCCTAGAGAGCTCAAACTTGCTTCCGTTTAGTAAACGACCTCCACTTCCAACCTATCTCCCTTCATTGTAGCAACACTGTCAACCTCTTTGCACCAAGTCCTCCTCCACAACCTCCCTCCGACTCGCATCCCAGCACACAACTTGAGACCTCCTATCAACGTGGGCTAAGGGTCCCACTACTACGAGAGTTGGGGAATTTTTATTGAAGGCAGACAATACATCTGACATGAAAAATACATATAGCAATCCAGAAATACTAAAAGAAAAATAAAAGTAAGCCCTATACAAAAATCGGTACAGGCTGAAGAACAAAATCCAACACTCTTACTGTCTGCCATGTATTACATAGGGAGAAAAGAAGGCAAACAAATAAATCAAGAAATCCATACAATATGTTTCAAAACTTGATAAATACTGGACTATCCAGAGTATCATGCTCCAAAGTTTTCTGTTTAACCAGAGTTTGTTCAATTCGCTTTAAGTACAACAATATTCGAAGTATAGTATGTTGTAAAAGAAAACTGACATCTGGCTTGCCATAAATAATATTTATTACAGGCAAATACTAAAGTTAGTGTGCTCGAATGATATCTCCCTAAAACTCGTATAATCCCCAAAATAAGACTCTGATATGATATATGGTGTGGTTTCTGTTCCATTGCACCACGGATACTCAATCTGTCCAAATGTCACTGAAATGAGGACAGTGAAGAAAAAATGTTCCTGGGTTTCCACCTGACCAGCACATTCAGGCCCTAATGTGCATTGCCTATCTGCAATAGGTTTGTGCTTCAGGTTACCCTGACTCCTAATTCTATCATGGCAGCTTTAGCCATTGAATATCCCACATTTGAGGTGGTACCCTGTTATCCATCAATATCGTAATGCCTGAGGAATCTTAGTAGGGACACACAAGGGAAATCTACTTGTACAAAAGATAAATTACCCATAATTTCAGCATAAAAATTCTTCCTGGAAATATCATTGGCAATCAGGCTTTACCCAATTTCCATTCCCTGAGCTTTCTGACTGCTGAGTCAGCATAAGACAGTGCAGCACATTTGGAATTTTGTTTCCTATATGCCCCCACCCTCCCATTGGGCCAGAAATGGGAATGAAATAAGAGCTGGGTCCCTCTGACCATGGATGGTCCTCAGGCAGCGTTTTCACCTGAAAAGAAGATATCATAAAGAAAGAGTGAAAAAAAACTAATGGATTAATCATCCCCAGTCCCCCTTGAGAAACTTTTAAATACGTAAATGCCCTTTTGATGGGATTTAACCTACTTCCCCATACCATCTGAAAAAAACAGCTATACAGTCTAGTTTCCAGGGAGGTCAGGACTGGAAAAACCGAACAGACATGTAAAAACACTGGTAATAAAAACTTCTTTATTACCATTACCCGTTTTTTTTGGAAAAACCTCAAGCTTTCCATTGCTGTACCTTGTGCTCCCCAATAGCCAAGTACTTCTCCCAACTCAAAAGTGACAGGTCTCCACTCCCAAAATTAAGACCTAAAATTTTTAGGGAATCAGAAACAGGTATACCCCTATATTATGTACTGTTGGAGTCCTACCTACTGCCATACACCCACATTTTCCATAATTTAGCATGGTACCATTTAACGCCGAGAATTGTTCAATTACCCCAAGTGCCTCATGCCCCGATTGGACATCTGCCACCAATAAACAGATATCATCTGCATAAACCAATGATTTTTGAGCTGGCATGGTTAAAGATGGAGTCAAACCATGAATAAATGGGATTATATTCACTTTCAGAGTAGGATCTAACTACAAAAGAGTATAACAAAGGGGGCTAATGGGAGATCCCTGTCTAAATTCCCCCATGCGTTAAACCAATTTCTAGTTTCCAGAAGATTATTTATTAAAGGGACAGGAGCTGCATTAGCATATATAATGTACTCAAATATAGTTAAGAAAGGTTGTAGGGATACCATACTTCTCCAGTACTTGAAACAGAAAAGAGTGAAAACTTTATCAAAAGTTTTGGATTGATCTAAAGCTAAAATAAAACCTGATAATTTATCCTGGCTCCAAATTCACAGATATCTCTGATAAATTTAAATTTTGCTGGATAGAGCGATGGGGAATAGAACAAGTCTGTGCGGGTGGAGTAGCCCTTGTGTTACAACTTGTAGCCTCTTACAGAGAAGAGAAGAGAAGAAAGAATCTTATAATCCATATTGAGCAGGCTGATCGTCCAATTGCCCAAATCCATAACATCCCTTTTTTATGTGAAGGTTAGAATTGCAAGGTTACATTTTGCATCTATTTAAACCAAATTGTAAGATGTCATTATAAACCTCAGCTAAAATGACACTCATGTCTTCTTTAAAGGTGTTATAAAACTTGTTGTGATCCTATCTGCCCTGGCGAAACCCCTGTTCTAAGTTTATTGATAGCTGCCAGGATTCTGAGGAGAAATAGGTTTTGTAGTTTATCTGCTGCAGACTGTGGTATTTGGGAACCGGAAGTGAAGAACTCCCTCCAAAAAGCAGTTGAGTAAACCTAGTACTAAAACTGAAGATAAATGTTGTTCTACAATCTCCGTAATATTTCTGCCTCCTATGTCTTAATCTTGGCCTCAGGAATTTTGAGACCAGTCTGCAATTTTTCTATCCAGTTTTTGTTTATGCAACATATAGGATCTTTAAAGGTTGTTGTTAGTGCCAAATTTCAGCTCTCGTGTGACATCGACACTGCCCTATCATATTGGTAATGTTTCATTTTCTTCTTTAAAACCCCTAATTGTGTTTGCTCCTCCAGGGATGTCACCCGAACTCAGACAATAATTTATAATACTGATTTCTTAGTCTAAATATTGCAAATAATCAGATGTACCTTCCTTCTACCATAGGAGATAAAAAAACCTTAATAGCCATTTTAGTAACCATCCACCAGGAAACTCAGTCATCATGAAAATCTGCAACTGATTTTCGAGAACTAAGGAATATCGGGTTGGGATAGGAAGGAACATCATCTAATAACTGTGGAATTTAATTTCCATTTTCACTGATAGCAGGAACCTTGTAGGAATCTGATGGAGCCCCCAAAACACAATAGAGTAAATTGTGATCTGAAAATCACAATGTTGCACAGGAAAAATGTGGTATTAAATATTTGGAAATAAAAATAGTCTATCTTAGTTTGAAAGAAAGCCTCCGATAAGTGACCCCATCCGTCGATGAAGCCCCTCATAGGCATCCCCTTAAGTATCAACTGCACAATGTTTGAGTGAGTGTATGTGGGAGTCACAATATGTTTCTGTTGCACATCATTCTTTATGACAAATATCTAAACTGCAATTCATATCACCTCCCCAAACAACATGTTTGGAAGTGAAGAGATAAGACTTAATCTGCTGAGCTAAATCTCAGTCCTCGTAGATTTTACTTAAAGGGTATTAATCAGTTGTCAGTCTGAGCGTAAAACCCTTATAATACACAAATAAGTTAAGTAAAGCTCTACAGGGCCAGATATCTAAGCATGTTACTTGTACTGTGGAGTAAGTAAAAAGAATTCCTACCCCATCTGCTGTATCTGGACCAAAAGACCAAAAGGAAGGTCCCCCTCACCAGGCTCTTTTAACTTGAGTGAACTCGGCCAAGGAGGATAAGTGTGTTTCCTGCAAAAAGATGATATCTGCCTGTAAATCCTGGCACTGCCTCAAACAAGTTATACGTCTCTTATAGTTTTTTATACTACAGCAGTTAAGTGATATCATCTTTAAGCAGGCCATAGGAATTCAAATGCTGAAGTTTAAGGTTTATCTTGTTTTCGTTTTTTACCTTTCTTTTCTTTCAACTCTAAAAGGTCTTTTCCACCTTCTTCTTCTTCTTCTACCTCCATCTCTGAACTAGCATCTGGTTTTGGATGTGTCTGGACCTGAATCCCCATCCATATCTGCTAAAACTTGAAATGCATTTTGAGCAGGACAAGCCCCTAAAACCCCTTTTGTCTACTACTAGCCCAGTAGTTTTCTAAGGATTTGAAAGTCAGAATCCTGTGGAGCCAATGCCAGCAGGCCCTCTGGGAAGGTTGCAAAGCCAGGATGTGTCCCCACTAGGGAAGGGACTCATGCGGGAAACTAGTAACTGGTCCTGATCTGAGGGTCCAGGCTGTTGTGTCTCAGCTGGAGGTTATGGGCTGACTGAGGGCAAATCCTGGGATATATCCCTCTCTCCAGGCTGACTTGTAGAATCCATGTCTGTGTATGGGTGAGCAAAAATCTGAGGGCGATATCTACCCTGGGCCTAGTTTATTAAATCCTCTTTATTGGGGCCTCCCAGCCGATTCTGGACCTGCCCAAGGACATTGGTGATAGGCATGACCCGGCTTCATCACATAAATTACATTTGAACACATTCCGACAGACTTCACTGTCATGGTCCAGTTTCTACAAAGCACACACTTAACCTATCACGTGCACTACTTAAATGGCGCCTACTGCTACATCGAGCAATAAGCTTCGCTGACCGGGATAGAAACAAACCCTCTGTCTTTCCCTAAAAGAAACTATTAGGGACATGCATAACTTCATTATCAGTAATGAGTAATTTAACCTAAAATGCAAGCCCCAATCCAAACCTTCCATATCCATAATGGGGCTTAGAGGGCCTAAATCTGTACATTTATTTTCCAACCAGTATTGGATATCACTCTTGATTCACCCCTTATTCCTAAACATAATATTAATGGTTTTGAATAAGGGTTTAGTAATAGGTATTGCCCCAAATGGCAGCTTTTCATAAAGACAAAGATTTCATAAGACTCTATACTTTTGCCAAATCTGTCTAACTCCTTGAAAAATTGTTTAAACTACTATCAAAATGTATCTTCCCCGTTATTTATCAAGGCATATACATCTGTAGCCAAAGAGTGCATCGAGATGTTTAATAGCTTTCTCTGGGCAACATATGCCCTGTCTGGATGTTCCTAGGCAACCTCCCCGTACCTGAGACGAACTGCATTTCTTCTGGAGCTTGCTCCTAGTTTATTGTTTTGAATAAGTCTGAGAAACGCGGCCCCTCCTAGCATTATTGGGTCCCTAGGTGACTGAATCGGAGATTGCTGCATCTGACCCTCAATGAGGGGGCAATCTCGGCTGCAGTCCTGGACCCACAGTAATCAGTCTTTGGAAAAAGACACAGTCTGACCTGGAAGTGAATGCTCTTTCTTGTACAAGGTAATTGTGGCTGTGATGCCACCGTCTCCGATGCGAAGAAAAGGAAGTCCATTTGGGGTCCGGGATCCACCGACCATCTGGCTGTAGTAACCAATTCTGCCTGAGACAAGGCAGATTCCTTAGTCTACACTGCAGCTTGTTCTTCAGCCGACCACCTGTTGCTGGGTCCCCTATGCCGTCTGACCGCTGACACTTCCGCATTCTCCGTGTCGCTGTAGCAATGATAAGGCGTGCCGTCATCAGCCGTCTTCGCCCGTCCCAGCCGCCGGCCGTCACCTGCAACCACAGGAACTAATCCAGCTATACCATCTCGGCGAAAGCCACCTCTTTTCCCACAGTCAGACTCGTGATGCTAGAACTTGAGGAAGGACGATCCCAACTGCATGCCAGTGGGGTCGCCAGATCTCCGTAAGTCTCCTGGCACGGATAACTCTTTAGCTTGCATAACCCGACTCATCCAAAAACAATGCCTCTTGCAGAGCTCCAGTCGTGCATGTCTTGCTCCTGCTCGGCTCCGTGAGCTGTCTGCCATGACAGCAGTACAACAACGCCCTCTGCTGACCCCTACAGAGTAGGGAATTCCCGATGTCCTGGCTAAAGTTCCCTCATTCACTTAAATACCACCAACAGCTTAATCTGGTTCAAGGTCAGTTGGCATTCATCTGTATCCCCTCCCTTCATCGTGCCTGAAAATAGAGGATTTGTATAGTAGAGTATGGCCTGTCAACAAAAACTAAATAAATAAACAGTAGTAATTTACAGCACACTTGGACTTATAGGAGTCACTATTTAGGGAAGACAGGCAGAGGACTCTTATTATGATGTAGATATAGAGATTCAAAAGCTGCATAGGCTGATGGGGTGAGTGAATTTCAAAGTTTTTGCAGCTTGTTCCACAGTTGAGGGAGCACAAAGCTGATGTCTGCTCTGCCAATGTGGAGATTTTGCTTGTAAACATAAAGGTATATACTAAGGTGCTTCTCAGGGCTTACTTCCCAGAGTGCAAAAGGTAAACAGACAGAGATATGCTGGGGCAGTTTATTTTAAGATAGCTTTGTATGTCCACGCAGGCATTTCTTTTGCTGTCTGTAAGCGAGGATGACCATCCCACTGCGTGTGTACAATGCAGATGGTAGGTTGAGTATGGAAGACCCGTGTTAAATCTTTATGGCTCTGTGATAAAGCGACGAGTTTAATAGGGCACCTGCAGTGTCCCTGACTATATAGGAAAGTCTATGAATTCAATAGGGAAAAGAAAGTTAGTTTGAACCAGTTTCAAGTTTAGCATCTCTTGTGAGGAGATTATTAATCCTAAAGAACTAGACCAAGTCTTTGTCTAAGTTTCTTTGCCAGTTCTTCAAGTGATCTGTGAAAATAGTCATGGTCTAACAGGCCCCAGGTACTTGAACTTTAGTACATAGTCCAACTGTATTACGCCCTAGAATAGTAGCGATCTGCAGGAAGTATCCCAGCAATTGCAGGTAGGCACGGACACAGGACGAGTGCGGATCCTGAAGGGATCTGCTTCACAGGCGACTGAGGAGTGACCGAGGTCGGGGAGGACATCAGAGAAAAAATGAACTCTGAGAACAAATTTCCGTGAGAAAGCACTTTACCACGCGCTGCCGCTAGAAACCGGGAATCAAGGGTCGAGACATGCAAGTCGACAGCGGGAAAGAACTGGGGAATCTGGCGGGACCGCCCCCTTATGTACTACGCCTGAAGTCGGAGGCGGGACCGACGTCGGGGGAGGTCCCCGCTGAAGATAGCAAGCTAGAATTTTTCCAGGGGGTCTTGATGCCTGCCGGCTTCAGTCCTAATGGTGTAACCTGCTGCAAGAGCTGTGTCTCGAGCAAGATCCTGAGCTTCCAAGCAGTAAGGAAGATCTGGCATCATGGGGGCGGAGTCGAGTTTTACCACCCGGTGGGTGGAGGAGCCAGCTTGAAGACCTTCCGCAACATTTAAAGCAGCAAGGAACCTCCAATAAGGTGGATTGAACATATCCACATCCCTAGAACCTTTGATGTCCTCAGCCATAATAATTAAAGGCTCGTCAGCTATGTTTTGCCCAATTTAAGCAAAGCAAACCAGTCCTGGACCTTACGAACTGAGTGCATGTTTCTGTGTAACACCACCGGACAGTCCTGCCCCAGTTGATTAGCTCTGTCTGCTGCCAGTGCTTTTTTGTTTTCTTTTGTGGTTGTAGAACTGGGATCTATACCAGTGCCAATCTTAACAGAAAACCCAGCAATACTTCTCAACTGCCACAGGTGGCTGCTGGACCCTTACAGACAGTCCTGCGACAGATGATACCTAGGTCCAGTTCCTTTATGTATAAACAATGTACAGAAGGGTTTCTCTTAATCTGCCAATCCTGAGAGAACCCTCCAGGAACTGTTAATATCTGAATTCCAATGGGGTGTCTTGTGGCAAAACCCACTAGGTCTGAGGTAAAAGAGGCAACTGTCCCTAATTTGACAGTTCGTACAACAATTTAAGAAAAATAGGAACAGTCGAAATTGAGCACCCACGATAAATTTAACATTCAAAATGAACAGTCATGGTAAAAATAAAGTGAAAATAGCACGGTTGCGCTAAAAATAAAATTAGTGCAGCACCAACGGATTTGTAATAATTTCACTTAGCAGACTATTAAAACAAAAATATGAGGAAAACTTTACCCAGATAAGCTCTAGGAGGCTGTCAACAAGAAAAGTTCAGAGACACCTCAGGGGCAATGTTGCTCAGACCAGCGGAGAAAAAATTCTGAAGCATTCAGCAGCTCTCACTCAGCTCACTACCCTTCCTGTTTTCTGACTGGCTATGGCCCTAAGCTCATTTAAATTTCTCTGAAAGCTATACCTCCGGGGCAGTTGCACCAAGTCAGCCAACTGCTAAAGTTACTGATGCAAAAGGACTCCTGGCGTAAGAAATTTACATTAAATAAATTACAGTACATGAGTGCCTACTAATATGGCAATTACAAGGAAGGAGGAAGATATTTTCAGAATAGGTAGTGTAAAAAACAAATATATTTGCAATATAACGTGGAACTATGATACTATGAATTTTGTGCAATTTAGAGTAAACAAGCAGCATTGTGAACAGAAAATTGATATAAAGGAGAGCACACTTGAGACAGGGAAGGATAAGCAGGAAGTGAGAAAGGATGGGGTGGAGACATTTGGGAATTGAGGGACTGTGGGACGAGGTAATATGAATATGTGTGAGAACTGGATTGTAAGAAGTCAGAGAGGGTAGAGGCTTGCCCAAGGTGAAGCACTTAGGAAGGGCCCAGCAACGTGGCCCTTGTTGCTAAGAAAAACAAGAGTTATGAGTGGCAGTTGCAAGATTCAGTAAAGTGCTGCCTTAATAGTGTTTTGAAAGAGGGCAATTTAATAGGAGAGGAGAGCTTCAGCGATTTCAATAGGTTATTCCAAAGCGCCATCACAATAGCCAAGCCAAAGCCACTACGGACATACCACCACCACCACAAAAGCCAAGACAGAGCCAATACTCAAATACCACCCTCACAATCAATACCCACATACCACCACCATAAAAACCGAGACACTGAGCCACACTGATACCACCACAATAAAAGCCAGCTACGTGTCGACGCTTTGGGCAGTAATATGTGCATTATACTCCTCCCTCGCACTACAGACCTGTGTTATGTATCAAGTATGAACTTCAACAAGTAAAGATTAAGTTTATACTACATGCCCCTTTTTATATTACAGCTTCTGTTATCTGGTTTAGTGAGCTGGTTCCATGTAAGATCTATTTTCAATATCTGACCAAAACAGAAGTATTAATGAACACTAAGTTCATAACTAAAAGATAACTGCTTTTAGTTGCTTTATTATGAATTATAATATTGCTGCATTTATCCTCCACCATCTCCCTTTCCCACTTCATAGCTGCCTTGTCAAAGTGACACATGGAAATAGACTACTACTGATATAACGGCATATGTTAGCAAACAACCACTCACTTTTAGCTGTGGTCAAAGAACCTCTAACCTGACGCTGCATCATCCGATGGAGGCATATACTGCAAGCCTTGATCCACTCCAGCCATTCAAATTCCTGTTGGATATCATCCCCTGAAGTTATCTCTGCTTCCATTCTAAAATGGACCGTTTCACACCAACTCCCAGTGTAGGTTGTTCTCCCAAGTTCTACTAGCATGCAAGAAATGCGGGTTACTCACCTGTAACCGTAGTTGTACGAGTGGCATATGGTGCACATCCACACTGTAGCAGAGTCCTTCCCCCTTAAATTTGGCCAGAAGGTCTTCAAGCTGGCTTCTCCCACCCACCTTAGTGGTATCCTCCTTGGCATCGCCTCTGTGACATCAGATCTGCACGCTGAAAGCAAGGCAGGTGCGCCACTTGCCAGGGAGGGCGGGTGGGTCGGTGGATGTACATCATGTACCACTCCTACAACTACATTTACAGGTGAGTACCCCCATTTTTAAGGAAGTGGATATGGTTTACTTATCCACACTGTACAAGGTCACAATACAGCTCCAAGATGCCCAGGAGTGTGCAAGAAGTAATAATTTTATTTGTATAGCACCTTTCAGTATATCAAGGTGCTGAACAGTTTTAAAACAATTCAACTCTAAATAAAAACATAAAATATCCATAAGAAGTCAGCATATCATCAAATAGTATATTTATAATAAATACCAGACATTAATAAATAATTATCTAAAAAGGCCATATTCCACAAATACGTTTTCAAATCTCTCAAATAACTCCACGGAGGTGCACTGCCATAACCGGCAAGGTAGAGAATTCCAAAGAGTGGGTGCAGCATGCGAGAATGCTCCGCTGCCAAAGGATTTTAAACTCACTCTTGGGATCTCTAACAACCCCCTGTCGGCCGAGCGGAGTGCTCGATCAGGGCAGTAAGGAACCAGGAGGTCTTTCAGATAGGCTGGACCCTGATCGTGAAGGGCTTTAAAAGTCAATAAAATGAGTTTAAAGGTGATCCGCCACCGCATAGGAAGCCAGTGCAGTTCACACAGCACGGGAGTGATATGACAGGAGCTACTTGTCCCAGTCAATACCCGAGCTGCAGCGTTCTGCATCAGCTGTAGGCGACAGATTTCAACCCCAGAAAGCCCAAAGTAAAGGGCGCTGCAATAGTCCAAGCGTGAAGATACAAAAGCTGAACCAAAGTAGGCAGGAGTCGGATGGGACAAGGTGCCCAACCCTGGCAATATTCCTAAGATGATAAAGGAAGTCTTGACAACGGCTGACACCTGAGATTTAAGAGTCAGCCTGTCGCCAAGAATGAACCCAAGGTTACGCACCGCTCTGAGGACGGAGAGATATCCACCAAGAAAGATTCCAGACGCTTGCACCAATACCCGCCTCTCCATCCGACCACCTGGGTCCACTACTAGCACCTCTGTTTTCTCAGAGTTCAACTTTGCTAACTAGAATCCATCCAGTCTTGGATCTCCCCAGACAGTTGTTAAACACCGAGAGAGCTCCATCCTGATCGGGTGCAAAGGACAGACAGAGCTGGATATCATCTGCATAGCAGTGAAACCTCAGCCCATATCGTTTAATGATACCTCCGAGGGGCAGCATATAACCTGCGAACAACATGGGTGACAGCACAGATCCCTGGGGCACTCCATACAACAAAGAAACTGGGTCAGAGGGAAAAAATCCCCGACACAACTCTCTGTGATCTCCCGGTAAGGAATGACGTGAACCATTGCAAAACGGTTCCAGACATTCCACAGATTTGCCCCAGGTGAGCTAATAACACCATGTGTGGTCCACAGTGTCAAAGGTTGCAGAGAGATCAAGAACCACCAAGATGGAGCGTCTCTTCTGATCCCTTGCCATCAGAAGATCATTTAACACCCAAACCAGCGCAGTCTCAGTGCTGTGTCTTTTCTGGAAGCCAGACTGGAAGGATTCGTAGACATTATGGATGGTTAAATGGTCATCCAGTTGGACCGCCACGACCTTCTCAATAACCTTCCCAATAAAGGAAGGTTAGAGATAGGCCGATAATTTGAAAACAGTCTGGGTCCAAGAAAGCTTTCTTCAGAAGAGGAGTCACCACTGCCTCTTCATGCAGGGAACTCACCTAACTCCAAGGAGCACCAGACTATTTGTGTCAGGACTGGACCAATGATATCAAACAACCCAAAATGAGGGAGTCGGTCCGGGATCCAAACCACAACTTGTGGGGCATAGAATGGATGATCCTCATAATGTCCACTAATTCAGGTCGCAAAGGAACTCCAGGAGAAATGGGGCACTGTGATCTCCTGCTGTCCCAAAGCCTCACCCATAGAGGTTACCGGACCCAGGTTTGCCCTGATGTCGGCCACTTTAGTTGCAAAGTATAGAGCAAGCTCATCGCACTCTACTTGCGAAAAAGCTTTCCGAACTTGCAGGCAGGCTGGGTTGCACAGTCTGTCTACAGTTCGGAACAGCTGAGCCAGTCGATTCTGAGCAACTGCAATCTCCCTGGACAGGAATTCTGCCTTCTTATGGGTGATTGCAGATTGATAGCTAGCATAATGTTCCATCAATCTAGAGTGGTCGGCATCAAGGGCGGACCTGCGCCAGTGACGCTCTAACCTTCGCCCCTGTCTCCGCATCTCCCTCAAGGTCCCGTCAAACCACGGGGCTCTGGGGCGAAGGTATAGGGGGCGCACACGAACAGGAGCAATAGAATCCAGAGCCATAGTGACGGCCTTATTATAGGCCAACACCAATGCTTCTGGACTATTGCTCACCAAAACGAAGGATGATAGGTCAAGGACCGCCGCTAGACCTTGTGGAGTAACATTCCGTAATGGGCGGTACCTGACCATCTCCACAGGGGCTGGTCTTCTCAGGGGGGTGCAAAAATTGAACCTCACGGTGTAGTGATCAGACCAAGCGACTGGTTCCACCCCATGTCGGATACGCCGATCCCTAGAAGGAAGACTAAGTCTAAAGAGTGTCCAGATTTATGCGTAGCAGTGGAAACCACCTGTGTAAGGCCCAAAGAAGACATCAATTGGAGGAAGTGATTACCAAAATTAGAGAGTCATCATCGACCAGGATTGAAGTCCCCAGAACCATCAATCTGGGTGACTCAAACAACATGTCGACAAGGAAGTCTGCTACTTCCTGTAAGAAATGTCTCCATCTCCGGTGGACGGTAAATGAGCACGATTCAATGCCTACACCTGCTACGACTGTGCACTCAAAAGACCCAGCCTCACCTACTACTACATTCGTGAGACCCAATTCAGTCTTAAAACAGACTGCAACCCCCCCACCCCTGCGGTCCAATCTCGGGCGGTGTATCATCGAGTACCCGGCCGGAATCATGGCCTCCAAAACAGGGCCAGAGTTTTCATCCAGCCAGGTCTCAGTGATGCAAGCCAGGTCAGTCGAACCAACAAGATCGGCAATAATGGCGGTCTTATTCCTAACAGACCTGGCATTGCATAACACCGTCCGAGTTGGACAAACTTCGGTGGTTGTCGAGCCCATCTGCCTACTGAAATCAGTAGTACCCTTGGGTATGGATACCAGACAGGATAAACCTCGATCTGGATTCCATTTGCCCCAGGGTGCCTTCTGGACCGACTACCCGACACGGTGAACCGCTTTGTTCATCCTCTCCTGTTCGCTAACCCCCACCTCACAACGATACCCAGCGCCTACAGTTGGTAGGTGTCAAATGAAGAGGAGGAGTAACAAAGGGGCGGAGGGCGCGAAGGGAGGAGGATGAATAGCGCACCACCGTGGAGGATAAGGGCCAGCACATGTTGCTATTTAACTAAAATACACCAAAGCCCAAAACAAACTACATTAACCATCAACCAACAAAATAAAACATAAATATAACCTTAAAATATAAAGAAAAAGTCTACACCTGAACCATTTCCCAGCCCCCCGGATTGCTCTCACCACCGGGAAGAAGAGGGAAAGGCACTCTCACTGCCTAACCATCATGGGAAATAGAAACAGAGGACAAAGAACTAAAACTCCTCCCAAGTTCTCTCACAACTGGGGGGTGATGTTATTTGTTCTTTCCCACAGCCAGGAAGGAGACAAAATAAATCAAGAAAAAATACAAATAAAAAAAAATAACTAAACACATAAAACTTAAGGACACAAAGTCCTTTCCACCACCAATGTTTAAAAACAGTAATCATCAATCACTCAATACAGAAAAGGAAAAGTCCAGGGTTCCTTGGAAATTAATACATCCACATCAGGCAGGAAACAGTTAAATAAAGGGAAAAGACAGCCAGAAAAAGTCACGGAGTTATGCCGAGGTAGTTCAGGGATCCATGAAACTTGGTCCAAAAGAAAACAGCCCCTCTCATGCCCCTTTACTCCCAGAAAAGGTGACCTTTAAAGGAGTCTAAGCCACCCTTACCAAAGAACCATGAAAAGAACCACAAATGTAGCAGTCCTCATGGTTCAAGGGGTTGGGGTACTCCAGCCAGCTCCTGGACTAAGAAAATACCCCAAACCCCCTGCAGCGTAGCAGAGCTCCAACCAGACACCTACCGGGGTATTTAATGACAGAGGCTAACATCAAAATTCCACAAACAAGAAAAGCAGTCTCCAGTAAAATCCCTGCTCAAAGCAAAACACCTCAATGCTCCAAAGTTTTACGAAACTGTTCAGTGCTTTGAGTTCTTAGTCTTAGCAAACCCAAACACCTCAAATCCAGTATTTTGAGGGAAGAAATGAAAAATAAACCCAGCCAATATCACTCCTGGAGCGAGCCCATCACAAGTCCATCCCGATATCCTGCGTATCGTGAAAACAACGCGCTTCAAGCCCTATTCCATCCAGAATAAAAAGCACCCTCTCCCGCAAAAGATTGGCCAGAAACTCGGGCTGTAAAACCTGACATCCACAGGACAAAGTAAACTCCTCGTCCTTTCCAATTTCACAAAGCCACACAGCAATAACTCCTCACATCCACACAAATCAATTCTCCCCCGCCGGGCTCTGCACTAGGATCTAACAAAATAAATAAAAGCAAAAGAGCCCGACCGGCGTCCTTCCACCATATAGATCCTGCAGAGACGACGAAAACACCACCAAAAGAACCGTGGAGTTCGAGAAAATAAACAAACAATAAATTGAACAAAATTAACTAAAAACTAACTAAAATAAAACAAGCTCAAAACGCCGACGATAGCAGCACGCCCAGCCTGGCGGCCATCTTTGTCCCACTGGCAGCACCAGAGTCCACCATACGAGGGGTCATTGCCAGGGTCACTGCTTCATGGAGACCGTATTCATTGAATCAAACTGAAAGGCAAAAAAAAACAAAAAAACACAACAACCGCATTCCTCAGCCGGAATTCCAAGTGCAAAAGCTTTATTCAATACTTAAAAGCATACCGTCATGTAGCTGGGGATACAGGCTCAATGTTATGTTACACCCCTGACCGGTTTCGTGCACTGGTACATGGCACGGGGTCATGTTGCCTAAAACAAAAACCACGCCACAAGCAAAAGGGCGTGGGCTGCAATAACATCGGGAAAAACACTGACATGACAAACAGTGCACGCCCTTATAAACAATAAGAGTCCTTGTTTTTTTTGCAGGGAGGCTTTGCCAACCCCTCCCACACCCTCCAGAATTTATATAATAAACTGGGGGAGGGGGTGGACTTAGGAGATGGAGGGAAACTCGGGAGAAGAGAATGACTTTTTTTTTTTTTTTTAAATAAACTGCAAAGTAGTAGCACGGGCAGACCTGGGGAACTGAATCACGGTCCCAGGTCTCTGGATTCCGCCATGTACTGGTGGCTTAGCCACTCCACTATGGGAACAGCTTGACCAGGCACTTAGCAAATGGAAACTTGATCCTTCCATGTAAACAGCATACAGTGACAGTAACAGGGGATAGTGGTAATTCCCTACCACTGTTATACCCCTGTCACTGTAAATTCAGTCATGCTCTACGCAGCGCGGGTAATGCAGCGCCGTCTTACATGTGCAGTATTGACCCGGCACCCTAGTACGTCATCGGGGGGGGGGGGAGCGGAAGCTAGTGTACAAAACCAGTCAGGGTGTAGCACAGCATTGAGCCTGTATCCCCAGCTACGTGGCGGTATGTTTTAAGTACTGAATAAAGCTTTTGCACTTGGAATTCCGTCCGTGTGCGTTTTTTTATCTTTCAGTTTTATCCACACTGTAGCAGACTCCTAGCAGTTCTCCTGGGGAGGAAGGGGCAAGTCGCGCACCCCCTGCTTAGAGAAGAGTGACTGGAGAACTGAGGCCACAAAACCAGCATCCCAGCGTGACTCAACGTTGATGTGGTAGTGGAAGATGGTGTGTGCAGACTTCCAGGTAGCAGCCCTGCAGATTTCCTGGATAGGAATGTCCCTGGAAGCAGTCACCGAGGCAGTGGTATGTCTGGTGGAATAAGTCCTAAAGCCCAACATGCGGCTCCCTACCAGCAACCTATAGCAGGGGTCAATGCAGGAGACTATCCACCTGCCAATCGTCCGCTTAGCTGCCAGTCTGCCAGGTGCAGCTTCAGTGTTGATGACAAACAGCTGGCGAACCTTTCCCGTGCATGCGCCCTTTGTAATAAGAGTGCTCGCCTCAGGTCCAACAAGTGCAGTCTGTGCTCGGCCTCTGAGGCTGGTAAAGTATACTGGGAGATCCATCACCTGGTTAAGGTGAAACTCCTAAACAACCTTCAGGAAGAACTTCAGGCTGGGCTGTAGGACAACCCTGTCATTGTGGAAGACAAGGTACGGAGACTACACTGAAAGCAACTGGAGCTCACTGATCCTTCTGGGAAGTGACAGCCACCAGGAAGGGGTCTTCCACGACAGATGTAACATCTCACAGCTGTGAATGGTGCAAGCCTTTGAGTCATTAGCATCGCCAAACCAGCAACACGTCCCAAGGTGGTGGTGGCTCATGCACCGTGGGGACAAGTGGCCAAGGCCTTTGAAAAGCGCCCGACCACCTTGGCATACCAGCCCGCACCCAGTATGCAGAGATGGCTGTCAGGTGCACCTGAGGGCTCACTAGGGCCCGACAGAGAGGGACCACGGGTAGTCCAAAATGCTCGCCACCGAGCAGAACAAGGGGTCCAGCTCCTTGCCCCAACACCAAATGGAAAACCTCTTCCACTTTAAGGCGTAGCAGTGGTGACTTGACTCCTTCCAAGAGACCTTGACAACGTGGTGAATATCGGAGAGACCCGAAGCCTGGAATTCTAGCCACTAAGGAACCAGGCTATCAGGTGCAGAGACTCAAGGTCCGGATGGAGGATCTTCCCCTGAGAGCACGAAAGCAGGTATGGGCAGACAGGCAGACGCAACGGTGGCCAGCTGCCAAGGCTGAGGAGATCTGGGTACCAAAACTGGCACGGCCAGTCCTGAGTCACAAGGATCACCTGTGCCTTGTCCCACCGCACCTTGATCAAATCCTTGTGGATCAGGGGAAAGGGAGGGAAGGCATACGAGGCCCAGGGCCTCGTGAAGGAATCCCCAGTAGTGTACCATGTTGAGAGGGTGGGCACATCAGCTTCACGCTCTCATAGGAGGCACACGGTAGACTTGAGGAGAGCACCACAGGGAGAACAGATGATCGACCACCTCCTGGTGAACAGACCACTTGAGACGCTTTCACCACCAGCTGAGGCGCCCAGTTGGCTGGACTTGTCAGCCACATGTATTGCCAGAAGGTCAGCGTCCAGGCTGCGAACGAGGGTTCAGACACAGAACTTCTTGACACAATGGGAGGGAATGTGTCCCACCATGCTTGTTGAGGTAGTACTGCTTGATGAGGTAGTACATGGTCGTCTTGTCCATCTGGACCAAGACGACCTGACCCCAAAAATGTGGAGCAAATGCTATGAGTGTCAGACGCACTGCCGAAAGCTCCAGCAGGTTGATGGGACATGTGGACTCTGTGGTCCCCCAGATGGACACCCAAGCCCAACAGGGAGGTGTTGGTTGTGGGAATGACCGTCGGCTCCAGGCAGACAAACTGGACTCCTTCGCTGAGATGTTCTGGGACTAGCCAAGATTGGAGGGTGTCCCACATCTGTTGTATCCCTGTGGCGCTGAGACCACTGCTGGGCCAACTCCCACTGCAGGGAGCACATCCTCCAGTAAGCCCAACAGACCATGCTGGTGCAGGCTGCCATAAGTCCCAGGAGACACAGAAAGTCCCCGGCAGGGCACAATTGCCCAACCCGAAATCACAGAAGTTGACGGCAGAAAAGGACCTCCCGGTCCATCTAGTCTGCCCCTTCCCCCCCCAGTCCTACCTACCGTATCTTGAGACATGGGCAACTAAGGCACGATCCTGCGCCCTGTTCACCCGAGTCGGGTCGTGGCCCAGTGGGAGTTAAGCCCTGCCCCAATGAACTGGATCACCTGCGAAGGACCGAGTTCCAATCTGGCCTCGATTGACCAGACGGCCAAGCAGGTCTGGAGGGCCACATTCCTGGACCACTCCATCTCCAGCCTGGAGGGACCTGCGATAAGCCAGTCTTCCAGGTAGGGTGCACCCGGATTCCACGATGCCACAGGAATGCTGCCACCACTGCTATGCACTTGGTGAAGACCCTGGGGGCAGAGGAGAGACCAAACGGCATGGCCTGGAATTCAGGGACCTTGAGGAACGCTGGTGGGACAGACGGACAGAGACGTGAAAAAAGGCATCCTGGAGGTCCAGGGAGCAGAACCACACGTCCTGCTCCAGGGACGGAATTATCTGGTTCAGAGTGGCCATTCGGAAGTTGTGCAGCCGAAGATACTGATTAAGGTCGTGCAGGTCCAGTATGGGGCACCAGCACTCCGTCCATCTCAGAACCATAAAGTATCTGGAGACAAACCATGGACAGGCCACAGCATCTGGGAAACGAACCACTGCCTCCTTCTGGAGGAGTAGTGCAATGTTCTCCCGAAGGGTGGACATGTCCACGGGCACCACACCCTCCCGTTGGGTATGGGCTTGGCTGGGCAGAGGAGCCTCAGACTCTACAGGCTGACCACGGCCTATCATTTCTAGCACCCACCTGTCTGGTGTAATGGCGTACTAGAGTGGCAGCAAAGTGGTGGAAGCGGACCCCATAGGAGGTCCTGGGGTTAGTGGAGGGGGGGGAAGACACCCCCAACAAGTCACTTCAGAAGCTTGGTGGTGAAGCAGGGCCCCAACGATGAGGTTGCCGACCCTCAGTCATCAGACTGTGGCGGCCGAGGAGGAAGACTTCAGACAAGACCACCAGGCCAGCTGTTGCTGCACTGTGGGAAGCGGAGTGGAACAGACTGCAGGGGCAGGGGAGGGCCAAAACTGAAATGGCTTTTTGTTCAGCTTCGGTCCTTTAACCACCTGCTGGGCAGAGGTGATGGAGTCCAAGGCAGCGCTGGACTTCTCAATACATGCGAGATGGCCATTTACCCCAGGCCCGCATAAATCAGTACCTAAGAAGGGAACATCTCCCAGTTGTGCTGGGTATCGGCCATAAAAATCAAAATCCACAGTCAAGCCCTGCAGCGGCCATGGACCTGGCGCAAGAACTGCCACTGTCCAGGGCCTTTTGGAACTGTTGCTTGGTGACTGCATGGCCTTGGTCCCACACCAGCTTGACTGACAGCTGCAGGTCAGCTGGGAGCTGAAGGATAACTTGATCCAGGGTACTCAACAAACCATGGGCGACGTTGGCCATCCAAAGGGCTGCGCTCACCTGCTGAAGGCCGCGGGAGAAGGCTGCACAGACTGTCTGCAGAGTGGTCCAGCTTCTTCAACTCCCTGTCAGGAGGCTTATCCACATCCCCAATATTGCCTGAGCAGCAAAAAAGTGAGTCGGCAACCAAGCCTTCCACTGAAGGATGGTCAGTAAACCCGGAAAGAGACCCGGTAGGGACTACATACCAATTCGAGTTGACGGCGTGGGGCTGGACACTGCCACAGCTCCAGAGCTAGGCTGAACATGGCCTCTGCAACTGGGAAGGCAATTCCAGGGAAGTCATCCCTGTCAAGGATCTCTGTGAGGGGATACGGAGCCCACTTCTGGACTGGCTCCAAAAGGGTCACTGTAGACTCTAGATCAGGCAGAGTAGGACCTCAAAAGAGGTCGGCCCCCTTGCTCTGCTAAAGGTTTCTCCCCAGACTCGTGGTCGTAGCCAGGAGTCCAATGACAGTTTAATCGAAGAGTTCTCAGAATCAGAGGACCCTCGAACACAGACTGAGCCCCCAAATCCCCAATGACTTGGCAGAGTTCATCTGTGTGGGTCAATGTGACCAACAACCAATAGGGAAGCCCAGTGGCAGACCAAGCAGACTTGTGAGGGGTCCATCCTTAGACTGCAGAGGCTCTACCTGAATGGGCAGAGTAGCGGGCGTCGGCAGAGTCGAAGGTGTTGGTTTGGGCTGGGGCTGCAGCGACCACAGGAGCGCTGGAGTGGGCTGAGGCACCAACAAAGGCCTATTGTCAGTGTCAAGCAGCAACCGTGGCCAGAACAACTCCTTAAGACAATGCTGCACCCTACGGCAGAGCCAATCCTTTCCTGAAAAGGAAGGAGGAGGAGTATCGACAGTGTCTCTTACTCGAGTGCAGACAGCAGGACAGACTGTGCCGGGAACTGCTTTATCTTGAGCTATGAGACCTCGACCTGAACCTCAACCGCCGGAGGGTCCCAATGATGAAGAAAGACAGCGGCAGGCGACGGATGCCTGGGAAGCCTGTGATAGGGTCGAATAAGGCCCTATCCCATTTATTATGCAGAAAGAGTTAAACACAAGGATCTGTTCTGTCTTCTCCTTTTCTGTCTCTTGTCTGTCTGGTTGCACAACTAAATGTTCTTGTGAGACCAGGGAACTGCTCTTGACAGTATCGCGATTCTCTGCCTTTCGCCATCTCTCTGCCTTCACTTGCGGTTTCTGTCTTTTCTTCCCCTTGCATATCTGTGGTTATAAAATGTATGTGAATCCTGGTGAGAAACTAAGTGATACCGGGATCCCTTTGTTTGAAATGTATATAATTATACTACTGAAATGATTTCAAAAAGCTACTTGGAAGTTAGGGGGTTAACCGGAGATGCAGTTTGAGCTACTCTCAGGTTTGTTTGAGAGCCTGCTCTGCAAAGAAACTGACAAGAACATTGTGTGGAAAACAGGAAGCCTCTTAACAATTCTCAGGCAAGACTTCTAAAAGAAAAGCAGCAATGCTTTCACTAGAGAAAGGAGAGAGAAGACAAACTTGAAATTAGAGATACCCTCCGACAAAGGGCGTTGTTTTCTCTGTTTGTGCTATCTTTGTGAATAGTTAAACTAAATAATTCTTATTTATTTTACTGTTAATAAGACATTACTTGTGAATTTTACAACTCCTCCTGGTCTTCCTATGCTTCCTGAACTGTGCCTCGACAACAGATGGTATCAGACCAAGTGGGAATTATGCCATGCATACCCGTATTTGCAGTGACCAGCCTCAACAAGAATACGCTGCTATGCACTCTGCATGTTCAGGGATGCCAAGAGGCATTAGGTATGGTAGAAGAGATCCCAGTGACACTATCCTTAATGTCTTGTGGCTCATGTACCTGTTCAGTGGCCTGAGGTCTAAGGTTGGAGGCATGCGCCAGTCTTCTGGGAGCGTGGACATGCCTGGAGTAGAAGGCTTTTCCTGGTCTGACTCCATTACTTTTACTGCCTTGTTTTGAAGGAGTCATGCTACTGCCAGTTAAAGAAGGTCTGCCATTGATCTGGTCAGCTACTGGAGTTTGCTTGGAGGATGGTCTTGAGGTTGCTCTATCAGTTCCTATGAGTAACTGTTTTGAACAGTCTTGAAGAGCCACGTGTCCATGGCAATGATCTATTGCTGATTGAGCAGGAATAGTTGCCCCTAACCGGTGAAGAATGATCTGCCTAGGGAAATGGACATGAGACTAGCATCCCATCAGAGGGTAGTGCTGGGAGCCTTGCAGTCTCTGCCTTTTGTCTCTGGTTTAGGCTTCAACAGTTAGTGGAAGCCTCACTGGGCTAGCTTGCCAAGAAAGTGCTGTTGCTGGCAGAAGAAGCCATGTTCCCCACCATACCTGAGGCAGAGCACAGATGTCTTCAGAGTGCCCCCAAGGACTCATAATTGTCACGCCACATGCTGACCAAAAAGAAGGTTTATCATTTGCTGATGGATACTGGAGGCGGATCCCGTTTGTAGCCAGGGTGCCTCCAGATACAAATTCCAGCAACGACTGCACATGCTCATAGCATCAGAGGTATCCAAAGCAGCCCCAGTTGCTGGTCATTAGACTCCAAACCGTTGCGTGACAGCTGCTAACAGGTGTTAGAAAAATATCTAGAAGGCTCTCTGTGCATCTGGTCTTTGACACAGGAAGATCTGCACTTTGCCGTTTGGGAGAGAATGAAGCAGCTGTGGTTAGTGCTGATATATATATATATATATATATATATACACACACACACACACAACACACACACATTGTGGGTGTGTAGATAACGACTTATATCAGTGCTAGATACTGGGCCCTCATCCCTAAAGATTCTGGTTCACATGGGGCCTTGTCACCTCAGACTCTAAGATCAAAGAGTGGAAAGACTGATTCTTGGACAATTCACCTGCCTTCGCTATTCCTACACATCCTCTTGCTGTCCTACAATACCACGGTTTTCCTACATCACAGAAGGCGTGGCTGTTGGGGTTTTGATCAACTGAAGACTGAATCTTGAATTTTCAGAATGCTTCTCAACCTTGCTGTATAAACGACTCTGTATATGGCATATGCTTGGCTTTAAATCAATTTTTTTTTTTTTGCTGCTTCTCTTTCCATGCAATTAATGGGACATTTCCCCTCTGTATAATGAACTGGAACGTAGTGCTATGAGTAAATAGCTGTCTTTAGGTCTCTACACATATGTACAGGTAAATATAATGGTCTTTATTGCCTGAACTGCTCCCTAACCTGTAATATTTTATCTAATGGATTGCATTTTCTTCAAATTTATTATATAGACAGGTTGAAAATGAAATCCATTGAAAACAATGACATCTGTTTTATATTGGTGTACGATGAAATTTAGTTACTAAGCTGATATGAGCAATTTAGTGACTCAATTGCAATATCACTTTTACAGAGCACTAAAACAGTCCTGCCTGTGTTACATTTTCCACAACTGTGGTACAAAGTGCTGAATTACAATAATTTCAATCCAGCATTTTTTTTTTTTTTTTTTTTTTTTTTTTTTTTTTAAACACACTTCAGGTGCCACACCTAGACTGAAAAAAGAAAAGTACAGAGACAGGATCCTTAGGGAGTTTGATAGGACTCTGAAGCATCTACCGGGACTCCCAATTTTATCTCTGCAGAGAGTTTTACTCCTCTTCATACCTCATCAGCATTGTCACCTTACTCATTGAGACATCACTGGTGACCACTTTAGCAGCAGACCCTTTCAAGCAATGCACTAGCTTTTAACGTTAAATTTGGGAACTGCTTCATGAATGCTCAGAAGACTGCACAGATGTGATGACTGAACAGATCTAGACAGTTTTAACACAGGCGAATCCCCGCGAAGGAAAGATCTGCATATACTACCCACCATGCTTGTACATGCAATTCTGTGATCCTTTATAACTTGGCTTTACTGTGGGTACTTTTTGCGTAATCCTTGTTTCGCTGATTTGGCATGGAAGTTCTTACCCCTGAAATGTAATAGAGTCCCAATATTTCAGGAGTATGCATGCTTTCCCTTACCATCTAGGTAATAGCCTTACTCCACCACACTGCAGACAAAAAATTAAGACAAGAGCAGGTTCTTTGAGGGGGAAAACATCTACAACACAGAAAATGCACTGCAGCTTTACCATGCATCATCCTGCCACATCACGTTCATCACATACCTTGGGGAAGGATAAGCACCTCCTCTCATGTTGTTATAGTTGTAATTTTGGCGCATTCCTGTATATGGATCTATGGGCTTGTACACAGGTTTCCGTCCCAGTTTCATGCACAACGATTAAGCTCCACTGTGGGTGTTACACTGTCTACTAGCACAAAAAAAAAAGATTAAAGTTGGTCAGCATTAACTCTTAAGATACTAGAAACCAAATTTCTCTTTAAATTCTTATCAGCTCAAGGACTTTATTAATTCATAGTCTGATTAAGGAATAGCAGCGATAAGCTTCTTCCATTTCGGTTTCACATTCTCATCCTCTGCAACACAAGTCGAGGTATACAATCACAACTAATCTGCACAGCCAGACCGATCACGCTGTCATGCAGGCAACCCGGATTGGGAACAGACTCTGGCTGCAGTGGTGGGAAACAGACACGATAGCAGGCTGCTGAAGGAAGGCAGTGGGCCTTGGCCAGGCAGGGACACTCCAGTGGGCCCTGTGAGCGAGTCAGGAGCATACTTTTTCAGGGCATGCTGTGCATGCACACAACCACTGAGGAACTGCCCATAGCACAGGGAGGATGGCAGGGGAATGATGCATGCACGCAACCCACCAAGGAATTGCCCATGGTACAGCGAGGAGGATGGACAGCATGGATATGCTGTGCGTGCACAACCCACAGAGAGCTGCTCACAGCACTGGGAGGAGGGTGGATGGCAGGGGCATGCTGTGTATGCACGCAACCCACCAAGGAACTACCCATGGCACAGGAAGGGTGGATGGCAGGGGCATGCTGTGCGTGCACACATCTGACCGAAGGACTGCTCATGGCATGGGGAGAAGGGTGGATGGGAGAAGATACGCCAGGAAGAAAATACCCTAGCTGCTATCTGTATGACAGCTTTGGCCTGAAGCAAGAAAAACAGCCCTGTCGATAGTGTATATTCCTGAACCAACCACAGAAGTACCGGGGAATAACTCATATATATAAATCAGCACACTGTCCTACAACCTGACTTTGCTTTGAAGACCTAGCACACAGTGGAAATGAAAATTAAGTACTTATTGTAATTCTTGATCTTCCAAGATATCTTCACCTTTCATTACTGGTGGGTATAAGCTGGAGGTGCAAGATCCAGAGAGCATGTAACTAAGATTTTTTAGGAGGAGGGGTCTACTGGGACGGCGCCACCCTCAAGGCTGACATACAATGTGTGCTGGGGCTGACCAGTAACTAACGCCAGCCCCCAACTTCCTCAGTTCTGCCCACTGGAAAGAAACTAGATAATAAAAAGGAGGGTGGGGCAAGGGGCTCAAGGGACAGGAAAGGAAAGGATATAAACTGAAACCCAAAAGCCGACCAGAGTGAGAGGGGTAAGGGCTTTAAGGCCAGGGCTGTCAAAGCGACTGGGCAAGCAAACAGAAAGAGAAAGCGGGGCGAGAGAAGAGACAAATGGGGGGAGAGACCACACACACACACACACACACACACACACACACACACACACACACGAAGTCCTTAACCCCAGAGACGACGTTAAATTCACTGTCCCATCTAGACTTGAAGAGCTGAAGACAGTCCGCAGAGGGCCTCCCCATGGAGTCACACTGTAAGGCATAAGCAGTTCTGACAGACCGGACAAGGGTAGGCACCCTACTAGTGCCTTTTTTTTTTTTTGACAGAGAAGGATTTACTTTGGACTGAGGAAAGGGACACTGGAGGACTAGGAGTTGTCTCCAAATGGAGGTCATAGGTCAGATACTGGTGCCTTCCTTTTCAAGCTGCATCCTAAGAGGCAGATATTGATGGACAATAAGAGGGTGAAACTGGAATTTTCAGAATGTTGAATTGCAATGGGCCCACCAGCTCCTGGCTGAGTAAGGGAGTCCAAGGTACCTGCAAAACCACTACCAAGGCCTGACCTGGAGAGGGAGAACTCCAAGTTGACTTTTGATGGTCGGTATCTCTCTCTCTCTCTCTCTCTCTCCCCTCCATCCCCCAAAGGAGCTCCAAAAGGTGCTCCTGAAGGATTAGCTATCCCCAAGTCATGAGGGTTAGAGGAGAAAGGTTGGTGAGGGTACTCCCTAAAGGTACCAGAGAATAATCAGTTAAATATGGTGCCCTCCCCATCCTGATTACCTCGTTAGCTAATGTTGCAGGTCAAAAGAAAACAGAGGATCCTGGAGTGTAATAAGAACTGGTCCGTCCCTTGCAACGTGTGCCTACCACAGGCACAGTGTATCATGGAACAAATACCATGGCACTGAAGTTTGTTTGATCCAAATTTCAGAATCAGCTCCTGCAAGAAAAAACAGGGTAAACTGGCACTTCCAGAATCCGTTAACGTGATCCTTGTGAGTCTAGAGAAATCTCTTCTCTATATGGAGAAGGAAAGAGTCTGCGTCTGCCTTCTCACTCTAAAATTTAAGAAGGGAGAACCCCCTTCTCCTTGATCAAAATTCTAGAGCCCTCAGGGGGTGCCAGCTGGATATCAGCCTTAGTGAAGGAGAAGGAGGAGGAGGAGGAGGCACTGCCCCAGAAGCCTGGTCATGAGGGGATGGTGGGCAGGAAGCTGTTATGAATGGTGAAGATATCTTGGAAGATCAAGAATTACACAAGTACGTAATTTTCATATCTTCCAAAGATCAATCTTCACTGTTCATTACTGGTGGGTGAGAACCCAACCACAACTTAGGTGGTGCTGGCACATCCTTGATGGGAAGAAACTCTCCCTCAACTCTCTGTGGAGGAGAGCACCGGGGGAGGGGGCTTCTCATGGGTCTGGCAAGACTGATCAGGGCCAGGCGGAAGCTCCCATTTCTGCCAGACAGAAGAGAAGCACGCTGCAAGGAGGGCCTCAGAATGGGCCTAGGAAAGCTCTGAAGCTCTGTAGACATGGCTGCCAATGAGGATCATCCCGATCCTCATCCAGACCAGAGGATGAGATCAGGAGATCTCCAATGAAGCAACCCAGCAACTCTTCCTCTTCCAGCACAGAGGGACGGGCTGGAGGGAGACCCAGTGACACCAACGTGCCGCCCCACCACAGACACTGGGGACGACGTCAGGAGCTGAGGCTGTGCCAGTTGATACCGCTGAAGGAGCCATCAGCACAGGCTCAGCATATAGCTGAGACCGACAGCGGGTATGGGCGTCCGGCCTCGCGAGGAGCACTGGAGTGCATGGGTGCTCAGCAGACACCCCCCTTCGCGCAGGCCTTCGGTCTTGGCAAAAACTGAAAAGGAGGCCTGCTCCCACTCAATACATATAATACTGGGTAGAGGCTGGGGGGGGGTCTGGCCTTGGTGCCCCCGATGAGACGCGGTCCTCTGAAAGTTGGAGGGGGGTGTCCCACCCCAAATTTGTCACGCAGTGACAGAGTGCAAAAATCCATAGAAAAGCAAGCGTCAACTATCCATGTTCTGACGGGGAACCAGCACAAAAAGCAACAGCCATGCGGATCCATTATTGGTCATCGACTTGCTGCAGGGGCACTCACAGATGGGTCAAAATGCTGCTTTTGAACAGACTTTTAGACCCTGGACTGGACAAAACTGCGACCGAACAAAATGAAATTAAGTACTCAATGTCACGCTGAAAAAAGAAAGTACAACCTGATGGAAATGGCCTGGTATGATGCAGAGTGAAGTGCAACGACGAGTACACTGACGTGGTACATTCGGCTTCGCTCCACAAGAGGTGTTGCCTCGATGATAAAAAGCAGAACTGAGGAAATTGGGGGCCGGCGATTGCTGGTCAACCTGCAGCGCCACGTTATATGTGTGCGAGGGCAGCACGGTGGAGGGTCCGGATGTCGTTATAATGTGGCGCAGACCTGTGAGTTTCACAAGTAGAAGTATGTTTAAATGTTGGTCGGGGGGTGCTGCTGCTGCATGTTGAACATTCAATACATGAAGGAGAAAATGTTTGGAATGGGGACAACAACACAGGCGGTTGTGTAAAGCTTTTTTTTTTTCTCCCCCATATAAAATCGAAAAGGTCACCCACAAGTCCTGTAGGGTGCAGCTTATCTTGGACAATACCCTTCCTTTCCTGGACCTTATTTTAAAGGAATATCCCCCTCATCCGAAAATAAGATTGCATAGATTAACATTTACCTGAAACACTGGATGTATTGTATGGATCGTTCTGTGATTTCTGGCATGAGTATATATTGTATGCTGTTCAAAGTAAAACAAAATATAATTAAAAAGTACAGATGGAAGACAAGTCATCCAGTATTTCCACATCCCATATCACAGGCAAATATGATACGGAGGCGATCCTACTGAAGGCGGGCAGGCGCACTCGGCTACATTCCACATCATCTGGGACTGCCCCATACTTCATTCATTCTGGTCAGAGATCAAAAACTATTATTGAACTACTCCTCGTGGTAGGATGGCTCACCACTCAGTTGGCCCAACTGTTAATTCTGCCCCATCACATCAAAACAGAACACCATCAGGCACAGTTGGGAATTTGGCTTAGAGCAGCTCAGAAAGTGATAAATAATGTATGGAAGAAAAAAATCATTCACTGCAGTAATCTTTCTTCCAAGGGGTCCTTTAGCATCAGTAACTTTAGCAATTAGCTGGCTAGGTGCAACTGCCTCGGAGGTGTGCCTTAAGAGGAATGTAAATGAGCTTAGGGCCATAGCCAATCACAAAACAGGAAGGGTAGTGAGCTGAGAGAGCTGCTGAAGAGCTTCAGAATTTTTAGGAAGGAAAAGCGCGGGAGCATTGCCCCGAAAAGAATCGACAGGATTCACAACACATGCAAATGTCCACAAAAGTGGAAACAGAAACACCACCACCACAAGTTAAACTCATCAATAAGAAACTCCAAATTTGGTAAGATGTGATAAAGAGCCCTTCTCAGACAGGTGAACTGGGGAGGAAGGACGGGAGCTTACTGATGCTAAAGAACCCCTTGGAAGAAAGAAGATTACTGCGGTGAGTAATTTATTTTATTTATTTAGTTTTTGTTTACCGGACAAGTACACTAGCCATAGCAATGACTATTTTCAGGCACGACCCAGGAGGATACAAAACAAATCAGGGAAGACATTCCAATACAAGTACAACAAAAATCATTGACAACAGCTTTCAAGCAGGTTGCAAAAAAATAGCTAAAAACAAGCAGGTTGTGTCAACAGTGTGGGAAAAGAAAAAACAGGAGCTGTACAGTAACTAAAATGACACCACAATTTGCCTTGAGGAAGAAGAAACACGACAGATTAAACATTTTAGTACTAATAAGGGATTTAAAAGTTAACTTGGCGGAGGGATAATAGAAAGTGATAGTAAGATACATGAAAATGGGAGGTAGAGGAGAAGTGCATTGCGTATAGAGGGGCAGATCAGAAAGGAGAGATGGCTGGGATGGAAAGAGCTAGGGAGGTTTGAAACAGGAGCATTTGTGGGAAGTTTCAAGATAATTATGCAACCCTTTTTTAAAAAAGATGTATATGGGATGGGGATTGGTGCAAGGCTAGTGGAAAGGAGTTCCAGTATTTGGGGGCATGGCAGGCGAAAGCACCAACTTCTTTTGTGGTGCTGTGTCTGGGGATGAAAACAGGTGCCTGGTCAGTGGAGACGTAATCCATAGCAAGGTGTTAGGTTTTGAAAAGGCCTGCCAGGGATTTAGTTATTTGTAGATGGACCATATTGTCAATGATAGAGCCATAAGCATGTAGCCTTAGGTCAGTGGGAAGAAGCCATCCCAGGTCAGAATAAAGGAGACAGTGGTGTTTCAGCCGATGTGAGGGCGACACATAGCAACAGATGTTACATGTAACATCCATTTCGAAGGACTGACTTGCACTGAGGCATATGTTGCAGCACCATAGGTAAGTGATGGTAGGAGTATGGTACGGGCAATGGCAAGCCTTGCTGAGGAAGTGAGCATATAGCTGGTTCGGTAGGCTATTCCAAGTTTGGCGTTTACCAGTTTGCAGGTCTGATTGATGTGCAAGTCGAAATTTAGTGATGGATCAAGGGTGACGCCCAGATATTTAAACGAATTTACTACCCCAACTACTGAGCCATTTAAGGAGGAGACTTTAAATTTGGGATGGGCATGCTTGAGCTTCGCATTTGCTCCAAAGAGCATAACTTGGATTTTAGGCTCATTTAGTACAAGTTTGAGAGTCAATAGCCACTTCTGTATTAGTTGGAAGTCAAGAGAGTCGATTGTTTATTTCATAAATGCTTTTAGCGCTAGCATACAGCACAATGCCATCAGCATGTAGCAGAGAAGCTGTCCTGTGGAGGTCAGTGGAGATGTTATGTATGAAGAGAGAGAAAAGTAGGGGCCCAAGTATGGAGCCTTGTGGCACCCCAATATTTATGGTGGTTTTGGCAGAGCGGGTAGAGTTGTATTTCACAATGAGACCCTTCAGATACGTCGTTCCCAAACAATCTTACGTTAGTTGAGAAGCCTAGTGATCCCAGGGTGGCTAGAAGGATGGAGTGATCAACCAGGTCAAACGCCTTAGTCATGTCAATGAAAACTGCACCGGTGAGGAGACTGGAGACCATAACCATTTGAGTATCTGATGTGAATTTGAGGAGGGCAGTAGTGGTGCTACGGCCTTTCTTGACCATGCTGGGCAGTGGTAAGTAGATCTTGCTTCTGTAAGAAGTCAATTGTCTGGGCAGCTACAAGCTTCTCAATTTTATTTAAGACAGACAGGATGGCAATGGGCCTATAGTTTGAAGGATCTTTACAATCTCCTTTTTTGAAAACTGGAGTAATCCTAGCTCTTTTCCATGTCAGGGATGCAGCCCTGGCACAGGGAAAGCGTGAAAATCCTGGCATGGGTAGCAGCGATGAAAGGGTCTGCAATCTTAAGGAGCCTGGGTTCTAGATTGTCCGAGCTGGCTGCCGTGCAATCCAAGATAGTGCTTAGCAATCTAATCACTTCACACTTTGTGACTGATTTGAAAAAGAACTGAGGACAGTTTGCAATAGGTCGAGTGGATACACTCAGTTGTGCAGGGAAAGAGGAGGAGTAGTTGGCTAAGTCCGAGAATTTATTGTTGAAAAAGTTTGCAATGGTTCTGGGATCATTACAGTGTACCCCATCAAGTGACATGTCATTAAGGGTGGATGCCAGATTTGAACCAAGAAAGAAGTGTGACCAAAATTTTTTGGGGTCACCATAGGAGCTGGTCAGTAGGTCCTTGCAGTATGAGCTCTTGGCTTTTTTGATGTCCTTTTTGCAGGCATTACACAGAGCCCTGTAGGTATTTAGGTTGGAAGCTAGCCCTGACCTTTTATAAAAGAGCCAGCTTTTGTCCCTTAGCTTCAGTTTAGCTAGTAGGTCAGCTTTCAACCAGTGGGATTGCCTATTTTTTATATGACTGGTTACAAGTTTGCAGTGCTTATCCTGGAGCACTAGGAAGTGTTTCAAGAACAAGTCCAGGGTGGCCTGAGCATCACTGGATAAGAGAATGGAGGACCAATCAGTAGTGGCAATGTCGTGCAGGACAAACAGAGTGTCAAAATTTGCATAGTTGCAGAAGGTAATGAAGCGAGGTCCCATCTGGGTAGGCCTGCCTTTGCCCCAGATACAGAACATTGGGGAGTGATCAGTGATGGCATCTGGTAGTACTCCAGAGGCAATTACATTTTCAGGACGATTGGTCATTACCCAGTCTAGTAGTGTGTTTGCACTGGAGTGAAGGGCATTTATGGTGGGTTCACCTATAAGCTGGTGCAGGTTATAACTCTGCAACTTGGTAATTATTGTGGTTTGGTTCCTGCCCAGACAATTTATGTTTAGGTCCCCAAGTATAAGGACCTCGTTTCTTCCAACAAGGCAAGCGATTTGTTTCAGTAACTCATCCAGCCCACTTGCCCATTTGTTAGGGGATTGTAGACACACACAATGTGAAGATCTTTGGTACCAAGAGTGAGCAGGACATGAAGTGCCTCACAGTGGCATAGGACAGATGTCTTTACTACAGAGATATCAAGGTGATCTCTAAAGTAGACAGCTGTTCCACCCCTCCCCCTTTTGGGTGCAGCCCTGTCAAGTCTCAGAAGGTTATAGTGGGGAAGGGGGCATAGAGAATCTGGTATGGATGGTTCTAGCCACGTTTCAGTTAGGCATATAATATCAGGCTTGTATAGGGTGGTCCAAGATTCAAGCTCAGTAAGATTATCAGCAAGGCTCCTGATTTTGTGATGTGCTATGATAAGACCTTTAGCATTGCTTATAGTGTTAGGTAGAACATTAGTTGGTCCTGGATTTAGCTGAACATTGCCTGAGAGCAGGATAGCAAGTAGGAGAATGTACAAAGCTTGCGCAAGAAAGAACCATGGGCATGTAGGTGTAGGTGGCATTTCTTATGCAGATGGGCAACCAAGTGGATTCAGATCCTATTTAGTAGCACTGGGAGGGGTCATAGCAGGGAGCAGGAAGTATCAGGAGATTAGAGTACAAGTAATCTTGGTGTACAAAGTGGGGGATTGCTTTATTTTGGAGTGCGTAGGCATGGACAAGAAGAGTAGTGGTAGTGTGATCGCAAGACACAGTAACATCAGTAGGGTCATTTTAGCTGTCATACTGACGGAGGAGAGGACCGATACCCTGGTGGTGGGCCCAAAAAAGGATGTGGTGCTGTGACTAACAGCTCAAGGTTCAATAAGGTTGAATGACAGCCAAAAAGGGTATACTTAGTAGGGGGTCTGGCAAACTCCACAAGAGTAATTCACTTAAGACCCAGCTAGGTAGTGGGGGATCAAGCAGAGGAGCAGGCGTGAGATGGCAGTCACACTAGGAAAGCAAGTTTCAGATAGTGAGACAGAAACTATACTTGTGTAAGGAAAACAGGCAGGGCAAGCAGCCTAGGTAATACGGAGAGCTTAGGCAGCAGGTAATTTGATCAGGCAGGAAAGGGTAGTACAAAAATAGCAAGTTGGGATCACTTACACCTCTGAGTTTAATTTCAACTCAGGACAGGGTTGTAGAGAAGCCAACGAGAAGAGGGGAGGACCGAGAGGGAGGAGCTACTGCACATTTAATGGAAGCCGGGGGCAGGAAAAACCCTGAGCAGAAAAGGTAGCTAACAGCATTAGAAACAGGACTGAATCAAGCTGAAAAGCGCTCGTCTTTATCCAGAAAGCCGAAGGAAAGGTGCACCAATGAGCAGGGCAGCCCACGGCTGGCGGACCAATCAGTGTTCAATGCGGAGGAGCCGCTATCATGAAAGAGCCCCAGTGGAGAATGTAGGAGGTAGTGGAGCGGCAAGTACCTGTGTTGGAATCCTGGCATGGGTACTAGCAGGCAGCCAGGAGCTATAGAGAATCCTGGGCATGCGGCACAAGTAGATGGTTGTTCTGCTCCGCCACACCACAGGTCTGGGGCGCCAGGCTGAGACTGCCTGAAAAGAAAGGAGACCTTAGCATCAGTAACTTTAGCAGACTACTGAGCAGTACCAAGAGGAGGTGGGCAGAGAACCTACTAGGAAAGAGGCTCTGCAGAACCACCCTGCCAAATTGACAACAGATCTGGTCTGCACATACAAAACTGTGAGGGTTCACAAAGGTGTGTACAGATTTCCAGGTAGCTGCTTTTCAGTCATCCAGCAGAGGTATGTCCACTGCTGCTGCAAGCAGGCTGCCGTGCCCTGGTATAGTGGGCCTGAGCTCCACTGGAGATTGGTGACCAGCTTTTTCATAGCAGACTCTAATGCAACAGACCGACCACAGGACAAATTCTCTCGGTAGCTGGTCTTCCCCGGCCTACATAGCCGTAGGCGGAGAACTGAGAAGAAGAGCCTATGAATTGTCTAGTATGCTCTAGGTAGTAGAAGATGGCTCTTGCTCTCCAAGCTGTGGAGTTTTTGCTTGCCAGGAGTGGATTTCTCAGTAAAGAAGACAGGCAGAGTAATGGACTGGTCCAAGGGAACTCAAACCACCTTGTAGAAATTCCTATTTGTCCTGAACCCAACTTTATCATTGTGAGGGAAGATGTAAAGTGGCTCAGTGAACTAGGCCTGTAGCTCTGGAACCTCCTGGCACAGGAAATGGTTACCAAGAAGCCGGTCTTCCAAGTTAAACTTGAAGTGGGCCGTGGACAGAGGCTCGAAGGGTGGCTTCATGAGCCTGTCTGTGCAAAGGCTAGGGCTCCGAGGAGGAACAGGCTCCCGGACTGGAGGCTGGGGGTGCAAGAGATCTTTGAAAAACTGTTTAATATGACGTTGGAAAACACTAATTTTTTCTTTCCCACCGAAAGGTATGCCGAAAGAAAAAATTATTCACCTTAGTAATTGTGTTTCTTCTAATGAAGTCTTGCTGTATTCTAACATATGCAGTTAGCCCCAGCACTTGAACTGCTCCGGAGAGGAAAGAGTTAACTATGCCAGAGCATAGAACATAGATCTCGAGCTCGGTTCAAACCTGTCTGCTGCACTTCAAAGTATAACCGTCAGATTCTTATGAGCTAATACTAAACTACCTACGGCTCCTAGGTGAAAATTGTAAATCAACTAGCCAAAAGGTAACCAATTTTGTGGGTCCCAAAAGACAAGTCGAGAACCCCAAAATAACCAGGTAGTGAACAACATAACTACAAAAACAGAACCCACTCCCCTTTCTAAGGGTGGGGAGAAGTGCCAAGAATACCCCTGAGGTGCAACACTGTACCTTCCAGCCTACTTCCCAAAAACAGGTTCCGGGGGGTCAGAATATGCAAGACTCCATTAGAAGAAACACAATTACTAAGGTAATTTTTTCTTCAAACAACATGAAGTCTTGCTGTATTCTGTTGCCATGAACTACCAGGCAGTACCCACAAGGAGAAGGTATCAAACCTATTTTGAGAATAGGTTTTGCAGTACTGCTGTGCCAAACCTAGCATCACTCCTAGCCTGGATATCCAGAGAGTAATGCTTGGTGAATGTATGGACTGTTTTCCAGGTGGCTGCTTTGCATATTTCTAGTAAGGGTATATCTCTGGCAGCAGCCAGAGAAGCAGCTGTACCTCGAGTTGAATGAGCCCTCAGGCCTGAGGGGGGTATTTTGCCTAGCTTTTCATAGCAGAACTGTATACAAGACACAATCCACCTGGCAATAGCTCTCTTAGTAGCAGGTTTACCCCTTTCACTTCACCATAAGTGAGAAAAAACTGAGGACAGTCAAACCTAAGTGCTTTAGTGCGCTCAATGTAGTAGCTAAGTGCCCTCAACATCCAAACTGTATAATCTTCTCTCTCCTGAAGAAGAATGATCAGTGAAGAACACAGGAAGAGACATGAACTGGTTCAGATGAAAATCTGAAACCACTTTGGGTAAGAACCTCCTGTTAGTTCTAAGGACCACCTTATCTCTATGGAATGAGCTAGAAATCGGGCTCCACTGAGAGCTTGTAATTCACTGATACACCAGGCAGAAGTGATTGCTACCAAGAACAGTTTTCCAAATCAAGTACTTAAGTTCTGCTGAGGCCAAAGGCTCAAAAGTGGGTTGCATAAGCTGAGCAATGCAAACATTAAGATCCCAAGCAGGAGTAGGGTCCTTAAAGGGAGGTTGGCATGGAGCAAACCTTTAAAGAGCTTACAGAAAACAGGATGAGATGCCAAGAGGCTTCCCACAGACAGGAATGCAGAGACAGCTGCCAAGTGTACTTTCAGAGTAGCTGGCTTTAGGCCTGAACCATATAATCCAGAACTGCAGCCAAAGCAGTAGCATCTGGAGAGACATCCCTATTGGAACACCAAATGCTGGATCTTTTCCATTTGGAATTATAAGTCTTTCTGATGGCAGGTTTTCAAGAGGCTTTGAGAATATCCAGAACCCCTGAGACAGATGCAGACTTGCATATTCTCACTCTTCAAGAGCCACGGCTGAAGTTGAGAGACCAAAGGTTATACCATATCCTCCCGAGAAGAGGTCAACAGATTGTGTTTCTTGGGAAGAGAGACGCTAGGGACAGCAAGAGAGGATACCAAGGCTGCCTGGCCCAGTCTGGTGCAATCAGGATCACTTTGCATGATTGTGAATGAATGAATGAATGCATACTTTATTTTTAAAAAGCGCCTTTCCAAAACCAAGGCGCTTTTACAACAGATCAATACATAAAATTAAAACAAAATCCTAAATTCAATCAATAGATATATTTTCAATTTTAAACCTTTCACAACTTTAACAGAGGAAAGACATACAGAAATTTCCCCTCCCAATCCAAAAGTAGAGCATCCAGGGGGACTGAGCCCATGACTGGGGGGTCTGCAACAGAAGAGAGGAAGTTGGTGATTGTCCGGGACTGCAAAGAGATATCTCTGGAGTGCCCCATATTGAGAAAATTACATTTAAACACTATGGGATCCAGGGACCATCGTGATGGCCCTGAGATATCCTGCTCAGCATCAGCTAGCACACTGTCCTTCCCTGGAAGGTAGACTGCTACCAGAGATGTCTGCAGGAATAAGCCAGAGACCATAATTTCATGGCTTCCATGCACAAGGCCGCAGACCAAGTGCCTACCTGCTTGTTGATGTTCCACATGGTGGTGGTGTCTGTCTGACCTGAACCACCTTGTTCTGTACAGAGTCAGAGAAAGCTTGAAGAGCCGGGTACACTGCCCTGAACTCCAGAAGGTTGATATGAAGTAGGGACTCCTGAGGGGACCACACTCCCTGTGCTGTGAGGGCTCCCAAGTGAGCTCCCCATCCCAGGAGAGAAGCATCTGTGGTTAATACCACAGAATAAGTCTGGGTGATTAATGGCACTCCATGTCTGGGGTTGTCTTGATCCAACCACCACTGGAGAGCCTGGATCAGAGTCTGAGTCACTAGAATCAGTTTGGTTAGAGGATCTTTTTTTTCTGAGACCAAAAGGACCTCAGATGGAACTGAATGTCCCTCATCTGAAATCTAGCTCCCTGTACCACTGCAGTGGAAGCTGCCACGTGGCCCAGAAGCTGAAGAAAATGCCTTGCTGGTCAAGACACTAGAAGGCAGAAAGAAGAAGCCAGGTCTGTAAGGGCCTTTACCCTTGCCACAGGAAGAAAAGCTTTTATTTGGACTGTATCCAACTATATCCCTATGAAGGTCAGGAGTTACACTGGCTCGAGAACTTACTTTGGAAGATTGAGAAGGAATCCCAGAGAAGTGAGCAACTGTTGGATCACTTGCAGGTTTGACTCAACTTGGTCTGGAGACTCCCCACAATGAGCCAGTCATCCAAGTATGGAAAAATGTAAATGTTTTGTCTCCTTAGAAAGGTCACTACTACTCCAAGGCATTTGTAGAACACCCTTGGTGCCGCTGTTAGTCCAAAGGACATTGGTCTGAACTGATAATGGCCTGAAGGCAATTCGAACCTGAGGTACTTTCTGTGGGAGCATCTGATGGGAATGTGAAAGTAGGCGTCCTTTAGGTCCAGGGAGGCTAACCAATCCCCTGGCCTCAGAGAGGGAAGAATTACTCCCAGAGTCACAATACTGAATTTTTGCTTGACTAGGTGCTTGTTTAAGTATCTTAGGCCTAGGATGGGGTCGCCACTCCCGTCTTTTTTGGAGTAAGGAAGTATCTGGAGTACAGACCCTTGCCCCTGTGTGGAGTAGGAACTCTCTCTATGGCTCTGAGAGCCAGCAGAGAGGAAACCTCTGCCTCTAGGGCAATGGTTCGGAGATGTTTGCAGGTGGAGAAGACCTGACCCTCAGCTTTGGAAATCTTTTAAAGCTGAGAGCCAGTCCCTGGCTTACTACCTTCAGGACCCACTTGTCTGAGGTAACAGACTTCCAGGTCTGGAAGAAGTAAGCCAGCCTGCCTCCTACTATAAAAGGGGAGTCAATCCGGGCTGACATCAGGGTGTCTGCTTGGCAGGAGCCTTGGACTGGGAGGAGGATGCAGCCCTACTCATCCCCTTCTGCCTCTCCCTCTGAAGAACCCCGAGGAAAGGAGAGGAGGCCTCGCCTGGTAGAAAGACCTGTGAAAGGCCTGCCCCAGACTGCTGCTTTTGAGGTTGCTTGCCTTTCCTTGGCCTGTGCACTCCTGTAGGTGGTCCTGTATTCGTCCATCTTTTTCAAACAATTCTCTGTCTGCTCCCCAAAGAATTACCCACCACAGGGAAATCCATGGCCTTAGCCTGGGTATCATGCAAGAGGCTAGTACATCTGAGTCAAGCAAATCTCTGAAGAGAGACATATGTAGCCATGATTCACGAGGACACATCATTAAGAGTCCACAGCAGCATGAAATTGGACCTTAGACGCCTCAATCCCATCAGCAGCCACCTCCTCCAGCTCCTTGGCTAGCTGTGGGGGGCTGTTTAGCCAGTTCAGTTCCAGAACACTATCCGATTTGGACTTCTGGTATCTGGCTGTGTAGGCCATATAGTTTGCCTGCTTGAATCCCATGGAGGATGCCAAGTATTGTTTTTTGGCCATAGCATCCACCTTCCTAGAGTCTTTATCTGGGGGTGTGTGAAGCCAAAGGTATATTAGCCTCGTCACAGGCTGCAGCCTGCATGACCCCAACATGGCTGCATTGTTGGAACAAGTACTCCGTACATGAGACGGACACCATACATCTCCTGTCCATTCTCTTGTCCATAGGAGGTAATAAACTTGGTGTCGAGAATTTTGTGTGTCCATTTCCGAAAAGTTTTATGTTGGGGAATAGATAGCCTCTTGGACTTTGGGATGTCCATCATTTCTACATAGTCAGGCTCCTCTTGTTCTTCAACAGCTTCAACCAGAGGGAGCTGGAGGGTCTCTGCCACTTTTCTGTAGAACAAATAGTGGGAAGGGGACTCAAAGCCTAGGAGGGGAAACAATGGAAGGTCTGTCTGGGGAGATGTCAAACCCCAGACAAAACACAGGTTGTGTGAGGTCTGCCTTAGCAAAGGCATCCCCACACTCACTACAGTGTTGAAACCCTGTGGGCCTGGTTTTCTCTTGGTTTTCTCAGACATAGCCATCCTAACACTTACCCTTTAGCAGCTTTAAAGTCAGGCAAGACCCCCCTATCAGTTACCAACTGTGTTACGAGCTGTGGAAAAAAACATCTAAAAATATGTTTTTTTTTTTTTTAAACCGATAGGGACCGGTACCTCACATTAAGAAACTAAAGAACAAAATGAAACAGTACAATGGGTTCAACTGGACAGACTAAAAACTTTATAATTTCCACACAAAATACAGAAAACACACAGTAACCAAAGTCCACTACCTACAACACTTACTGTACTGCAGACAGGGATCTGAACAAAAAATAAGACAAAATACGACTTTAAAAACAACATTTTACTGAGACCGAACCGATAAGAAGGAGATCTCCGGAGCAACTGTTCAGTTAAGCGGAGTAAAGAATCTGAGGTTACACTTTGAAGTGCAACACAGAGGTTGTAACCGAGCTCGAGCTCAATGTTCTATGCTCGGGCATAGAGTTAACTCTTTCCTCTCGAGAGCAGTTCAAGTGCTGGGGCTAACCGCATATGTCAGAATACAGCAAGACTTCATGTTGTTGGAATTGCTGCCACTTGAGGAGATAGTTTCAAGCCTGATGCTGCAAGAGTACCAGGCAATCTAGCAGCTGAGGGTCTGAGACTATAAGTTCAACCTTTTTGCTCTTGCACCAAGGAGAAACCTTTACATTTGGCTGCATAAGTTCTTAGTGTTTGATTTTTTTCTCTTAAAACCACCGACAGTATCCTAAGGACCTTTCAATAGTACTGTAAGGATGCAGACTAACTGTTCCAGAACCAGGCCTTGAGGTGGAAGGAGTGTATGCCTGGATACTGCACTCCTGTCTGAGGAAGGGTCAGCAGGAGGAGGCAGGCGAATGGACTGCCACAGGGCATTGAGAGAAGGAAATGGTACCAGGCTTCCTTGGGCCAATCCAGAGCCATCAGAATCCTAGATGCAGGCTGTTGTAAGAGTTTCAGAAATACCCTGAGAATCAGGGCAAAAGGAGGAATGCATACAAGAACCTCCTGATCAGACCAGGACCAAAGCGTCCAGAGGAGGTGAATCCTGGACTGGAGCCTGCAAAAAGAAATGAGGAAACTAAGCTGAGGAGAGGGCAAACAGATTCACTTCTGGGTGCCCAACTGCCTAAATACTGTGCTAGTACTAGTTTGTTCAGAGTCTATTAACTAGTCCAGACTGATGCAACTAGAGCCTCTGCCAGAGTATTGTGTTTGCCTGGGAGGTGAATCGCTGAAAGGCTCCCCAGATAGAAAGCAGAAACCAATTTTATAGTGCCTCAGAACACAGTACTCCTGATCTGGCTGCTGCGGTAGTGTCTGTTTGACTCCAAGTCTGTCCTTGATGACAGGAGCAAATGGTTTGAGCTAGAAAGATTTCTCAGAGTTTCAAAAATAAATAAGATTAACTGCATTCCGGACAGTCTAGGTACCACTTACTGAGGCACTGTCAGATGTGCTCCTCAGCACGGGGCGCATCTGTGGAACTGCTCCATCTGAGTTTTCGGCTTTGTAAATTGTTGCTGAGACCAGCAAGCTACAAGGGGACTTCTTGGTGGCGCATCCTGTATCTGAACCTTGGGACCACTGCAGGCACTGAAGCCATGCGTCTCAATATCCTGAGGAAATGTCAAAGTTCGTGATTTGCTCAGGACTGCATCATATACTGAACCAGTGAGGTTAGATTCAAACCCAGTCAGCGCTTGCTGGCTGGTCTTGCTGTCCCTGGATAAAGAAAAATGCCAATGAGGAACATCTTGAATTCTTGCCTACAGAA